>VXBL01008896.1:571292-586897 GCA_013400195.1 Aramus guarauna
ATTTTCATTTTAAAATCAGTTTGGCAGTCTAATCTCTCATCGCTTACATACAAATCCCTGAAGATTAGCAAGATATCACTTCCAGGCTTTTTTATCAGCTATTGCACAGATGACATTTCCCAGATTCATAAAGATGTCACTCGTTTTATATGATATCATAGATTCAAATGATGACTTGCCCAGAGCATCCCACAGCGCTTTCACAGTGTGTGAAAGATCCTACTTTTGTCTCAGATCTTTCCTCTCCTTTAAAGACCCTTATTTATGCCTTTGATGCTGCCTGTTATGTGCCCAAGTGCCATGGCCCTGCTTTTTTCCACCTGCTGCCCCAACCACATCCTTTCTACTCAACCAACAGAAAATTCCCCCATGCTCATCACTGTATCAGAGCCCTCTCGTACCTTCCGACCAAGCCTCAGAAGGGAGGGAGAGGCCAAGAGGCCAGCTTTCTGGCAGGAGAAGATGCTCCCCTTTCAAGGCTGGTGTTACCCTGCGTTGAGGGTGTTTCTGCTTGGATCCTTCCAGCTTCCACTCCGGCCTCTTCCACCATCTGCCCCAAAGCTCAGGGGAGCAGCATCAGGTGAAGCACCACTGGGGAACCTGCTGGGACCTCCCTGCCCAGCCTGTCTCCCTGGTGATGGCTTGGTTTCAGCTCCAGCATAGCCACATCTCCTGTCCCTGGTTTTCACACAACCATCCTTCCACTCCCAGGAGTAGACCTGTAAACTAACATCTAATGCCACCCAAGCGATATGCTGAATGGGTGTCATCAGCCGCTTAGTGTGGTCAGAAGGGGCTCTAAAAGAGAGGCAGGAGGGAGCAAGGTCTGGGCAGCTGGCTGCACCCATCTTCTCATCTGGCTCTTCCTTGCCTCTGTACTGACGGTTCTTCCTCATCAACACTACCCTATTGCAGTTCCCTCCATTCCCTTAGGCTCCTGCTCCTCAGCCAGGGGTCTGGAGAAGTGGTAAGAGAAGGTACTGAGCTACCTGGACCATCCGTTTAATGGTCCTGCAGAAACCCACCCTTTTTTGAAACGAAGATTAGACTGGACTAAAAGCCATCGTACAGCTCATCAGCATGTATTCCTGCCAGTTCTTCTGCAGCACCTACGGTGCCATCAAAACCCTCCAACTCTTAGTGCTACTGGATTCAAAGTGTAAACTGAATGTCCACTGGTGTGCGGGGCCTTCTGAGCCCCAGCCAACCTTCCTTCCCCAAACATGAGGCCTGCTCTGAAACCTCCTAACACTTCACGTGGCAGTAGTTGCTGTCTTACCGCTCACTGTTCCCAGGGGAAACGTCAGGTGGGTGGAAAGCTCAGACCACCGTAACAGACACCGGACTGCCAGTCAGGGTATGGCTGAACCCTTGTCCCTGAACCCATCTTCCACAGGGCAGGCTGGACTGAAGCACCTGCCTCTGGCAGCACGCCGGACCTCCTGCGGGACCTGTCTTCCCAGAACATCTGTGACTGAACGGAGCGTGAGAGGGCTGATTTTTGATGTCTCATATAGTTTTATAGCTACATTCTCAGTTTTATGCTGCGCCTAGCATTGGATAAAGAGAAAGCGATAGCCAATTTTAATGTAATTCTTTGTGAAACGATGAAGTGCGGCACTCACGATGTGGTTCCTCCTACTTTCACAGGGCATACAGACGCTCCTCAGAGAAACACATTTTTTGTTTGCATCGGCTCTGGTGTTCTGAGCTCTAAAAGCAGCCTGCCAGGGGTGTCAGTACTGACTTGGTACTTTGGTGATGCAATGAACCATTACTTCATTCAGTTAAAGGGTCTCTCACGTTAGGACAAATATTGTCTCCTGTTCTTCATTTGACTCTTCCACCACTATTTTGTTTCCATCACAGTCATAAACTGAAAGCATAGCACAGCCAGCTAATTTCCTTTTGTTTCCAGTGGCCTGGTGGGTGGTGCTTCTGATCATCCTGAAGCATTCCATCCATGTTGTTGTTTGGTCCTTGTTACTCCTCGAGGAGCATAGGGCTGCAACAACACTATGCCACCGAACCCGGTGGGATAGTGTTGTTGCAAATTCTGTAACAGATTTTGGTTTTTACATGATTGGGTTGTTAGCCCAAAACAAAACCCCCAACCTGGAGGGCCAGGGTGCAACATTTTAGTCTGGCCCAACAGGGCACGCAAGCCACCACACCACGACAAGGTAAATTGCACCAACTAGTGGTGGCATTCCATCCATACAGCCTTTTATTTTCCAGAATCACCTTGCCTAAATATGGAAAGAATAAATAAAAGAAAGGGACATGCATTTTTTAACCGATTTCTTTAAGATGTTGGTGACAAATTAATTTAAAAGAGGTCTGTAGTTTCTTCTTTAGTTTCATAATTCTGTATTTAGTATCGCCTATTCATAAACTCTCCTAATCCCCCAAAGAATGACTTGAAATTACTCTGAAAGTGACTGTCATGCTTTCTTAGTTCCTTTAAAAGCTGTTTATACATCATATATCTTTACAGAAATAAGTTCTATTATTTAAACATAATTTATCATTATTTGTTCTACTCTTGAGGTTCCAGAATAATTAAATACCGCAGCTTAAACAGAGTACCCCTTCTCCTCCTTCCTAAAAAACCTCATAATATTATTTCTAGTACTTGCTTTTTCTGTAGTCTGACACAACCTGTAATGTCTGTTTTTCCCTGTGCTGGTTTTGGCTAGGATAGAGTTAATTTTCTTCATAGTAGCTAGTGTGGGGCTGTGTTTTGGATTTGTGCTGAAAACAGCATTGATAACACACACAGGGATGTTTTTGATACCATCGAGCCGTGCTCACACAGAGCCAAGGCCTCTTCTGCTCCTCACCCCACCCCACCAGCAAGTGGACTGGGGGTGCACAAGAAGCTGGGAGGGGACACAGCCAGGACAGCTGACCCCAGCTGACCAAAGGGATATTCCATACCCTATGACATCATGCTCAGCATATCAAGCTGGGGGAAGAAGAAGGAAGCGAGGAGACATTGGGAGTGATGGCGTTTGTCTTCCCAACTCACCATTAGGCGTGATGGAGCCCTGCTTCCCTGGAGATGGCTGAACACCTGCCGGCCCATGGGAAGTGGGGAATGAATTCCTTGTTTTCTTTTGCCTGCGTGCGTGGCTTTTGCTGTACCTATTGAACTGTCTTTATCTCAACCCATGAGTTTTCTCACTATTACTCTTCTGATTCTCTCCACCATCCCACGGTGCAGGAGCAAGCAAGCAGCTGCATGGGGCTCAGCTGCTGGCTGGCATTAAACCACGACACTCTCTTTTATATATCTGTATCTCCATACATATCTGATATCTATATCCAGCATTGTCTTATTCCACCTGGCTGGTATATCCTCTAGTTTATATTTTCTGTCTTGTAAATGTGCTCTGACCTCTCTTCTGAGTTTCTGTGTGCTTGTCGGGTTAGGTTTTACTTTGTATTTTGCTTTACCACAGGGTTTGGAGTTTTTCTCCTTTAACTTAATTCATTATGTATTTTGTTTTCTAAACATCCTGAGAAATGTGGCTGTCTGTGAAACAGGCAGCCCAGGGGAAAGTAGAATGGGCTCCTGCATCCTACACCACCCTGGCAGGCAGGGTGTCCCATGGCAGAGGTGACACCAGGACCTTCCAAAGGAGCGGAGCTGCCCGGGGCCCACCGTGCACGGCTGCAGGGTGATATTTCTGGGAGCCCAAATCAAATAATGCACATTGTCTTGGAGCCCTGAAATTCAAGCTGTAACTGAGACATTTAATACCGACAAGATAAAATCTCTGTAGTTATGCTTATGTCTTGTTTATTTGGGGGCTGGTATTACTTACTCTTGCTACCCACAGAGGTATCAGCATGACAACAGAGACTGGTTGAATATGCATGATTCACTGTTAGACTGCTTTCTGTATCCTTATCACATCAGAGGTACAAAACTGATTTGTTCATATTGTCATTGCAAACCATCCCTAAATTGATTTATGTTCTACTTTCTTCTTTAACGAGTTTTCTTCCAGAGATTTCTTTTGACATTTCTTCTCAAGCATGAAGCAAGGCAGAAGTTTCAGATATAGTCTTTTCTGATCTGTGACTGTCACTTCCAAACATCATCTAATAAAATAAGGATGCATTAAGCCACTTTATTTTTCTATATTTATGTTTTATTGTCAGGAATAGTCATCCTGTTTGATTGCAAATTCTCTTCTTTGTGCTAACTGTGCTACCTTCTTTATTATTTATTGGTCTTACTTACTCCTCTTTCTTAGGTACTCCGATGACACAATTAATTGCTCTAACACGGGCTTCACTCTGTAGGTAACAAAAGTAATTCATACTTACAACTTGTACTTTTTGTTTTTGAAATCAGTGGGAGTTTTTTCACAGGTTTCAGTGAGGCCATGGCAAATAAGAACTTCACACACATATATATATATGAATATTATGAATATATATAACTTACACACACATGGAATTGTAATATTGATTTCAGTAAGACATCTAAGGATTCTCTGTTTTATGTGGGATTAGGATACAGACTGGCACACTGGAAATTGAAGCTTTTTTCCTTTCTTTTCAAGCTACACAACATGTTCAGCAAATATAGTCACAGCACAAGCTTCCCTGCGCTGCTACTTTAACACTGATCTGTAGGATCCACCTGAAGGGCCAGGTAATTCAGTCTCCTTGCTTCTACCTACATTAGCAAATCAAACAGGACAAGGACTGCTCCTTGGCCTTGAGGACAAGGGGTCCTTACATCCATGGGACTGAACTCCTCTCTCCCCCTCCCCCAAAGCGCGGTAGCTTCATCCATTCTGCCTGATGGGAACAGTCAGCGGCTATTTCTGTCCCCCAGACTGTGCCCAGGAACTGTCTAGGAAGCTGCTAGATGGCTTGGGCCAAAACTGTGCCAGGGACTATGCTGGTATTTAAACAGAAAGGGTGATTGCATCTCAGGATCTGACCCTTCCCCATCCTGCTTGATCTCCCGGCATAGACGGCGCCTGCGGCTCTCAGTAGGGACAAACACCACGAACTATGTTGATGTTTGTTGTGCTCATGGCTAACCAAGCTAATCCCAAACTAATTTCACATCAGAAAAACAGCTTATATGAAGATGATTGCATTAGTCAAGGATGAAATAAAAAATAAGATGTGCAGTATTCTGTATTCCACTTGCTAATGCTCTGAATCACGCCATCTCTCTTCTGATCACCCATAATCACATCTTAGCTACTGTCTTTCAGTTTAGCTTTGCAGATACTGGTCCCTGTATCTCAACCCTTTCAAAAGTCCATGCCTAACGCTTTAATGATTGTATGTAAGAGCTACAATATACCTTTGTGAAATTCTACCTACGTCAACCTCCCCTATACTGTTCCTCCTCCTGAGAGCAAGAGGTCCCAGTCGGTACTGCCCAGCTCCCTGGATCATTGGTTAATGCACACTGTTTACACACAGGTTTGCTAATGGATAAGGGCAGGATAAATTTGCAAGCTGTGCTGTTTGTGATCACTGTAAAAGAGAGATGATTGATGGCCATAGGGTACACCTTCAGGCTTTATGCAGACCTCCTTGCTACCAGAAAGTATGTCTTAACTCCTGATCTGCTTATGGTCAGGCCAAATGTGTTTTGGCTATTACAGTTTGTACTAAACCTGGCAGAACTTAGCCATTGAGCCAAACCACAATAAAACCAAGTCTGAATGCTGAAGTGTCTGCCTTGTGGTTTTGAAAAGTGTTCGAGACCCCAACCTTGTACATCAGCAACACTGGGGGAAAAAAAAAAACAACAGAGCCACAGCAAGGCCAGTGCTGAGACAAGCTCAGCAACCGGCAGCAGCACAGATGGCAGCTGCCCAGAAGTGTCTTGTCTTTTTGATCTGTTTTTCTGGTTTCTGTGTACTTTCCAGATACAAGCTTAGGAAAAAAAACCACCATACATTTCATATTCTAATCATGTTTTAATATGAAATCTTATCCCTCTTTCTAAAGGTACAGCATATTTGCTCTAGCATCACCAAAACAGGTTATTACCCTTGTGTGGAGCTGATGACAGACTGAAACCAGGAATTTTCTTCAGATCTAAAATCTCTGCCTTGGACTTCTAAAGCTTTTTCTTTACATAGACTTGGCTTAGGCCAAATGTTTAGGGATTTGTAGGTTAAAAGAAACTGCTGGTAAAATCACACTGCTGTGAATAATTTTATCATACAGTACAGAGTTTTGCTTTTCCAAACACTGGAAGACTCAAGCAACTAGGGAAATCTTACCTACTCACAATTCAAAATCTTTCTCGGCTAGAACCATGATCCAAAACCACATTCCCCCAGGCCTCTCTCAGGGTTGCAAGCCACTGCTGCTAGGAGATACTGGAACATCCTTCTCTCTGTTGCACAGCACATCTCATCTATCACTATCTCAAATAAAGTACTGCCCCTCAAAGCAGTTGGACTCATTATGGTTTTGCATTTACCCTTGTTTTGGAGAATATAGTACTTAATCTTAAATGAAGAACAAAGAATAAATCTACCACTTAAGTAAGATTTAACATAACAGAATTAGAAAAAACAAATCATCAGTGTGGGTTTCCAGTAGAAACAGCTTTGTTAATCACTGTGGTAGGACCTGATGTGACACTGTCCAGACTGCCCAGTGAGCTCGGTCTTATGTCTTGAATTGCATTCATGTGCCAAAGTCCTAGAAGTCTTAAAGGCTTTAGAGAAACGGCTCAGGAAAAAGGACTAAGGCTTCTTCCTCTCCTCTCCCTCTTTCTAATTCAGAAGAAATGCGTGACCATGCCTGATCCAGGTGCTCACAGGGCATTCTATAGGGCACATACCTAAACTTCACTACTGTTTGACACTGCCACAGTCACACTAATTAAAAACCTGACATGGCAAACTGATGAGTTTTGTTTGGACCTGTCTAAAGCTGTATCAAGAGCCCAAAATATACACATTAAACATCCTATAAAATTGACAGTTATTATGCTACTGAGGATTAAAAAAAACCCAAACCAAACCAAACCAAACCAAACAAACCCAAAAAAACCCAACAAAAAAAAAAAAAAAAACCCAAAAATGTCCCAAACTCCATTAAACAAAACAAATCCATTGAGTTTGTCTCGTTAAAAAAAAAAAAGGATGTATTAAGCCAGTAAAAAAACCACTACCTTGTTGTTGTTGTTGTTGTTAATCCCCATATAGTAGCAACATAAAGGATAATTTCTCTTCATGTTACTTTATCATATAGGTACCTTTTTCTAAAACCACTGCTTAAAACAAGCACATTATGAAATGTAGAGTCATGCTAACATAAAAATGTTGATAACAGAATCAACAATGTCATAATAACAGACATTAAAATAACACTAATGGAAAAATAGAGGGATGAGAGTAATGGCTTATCAAATGCTGCCTCAAACTTTCCTTATAAACTTCTTTTTTTCTTCTGAAACAGACGGTTAACATAGTTCAGAGTGATAAACTCTTTCTGTGATTCAGATTGCCTGATTTTGTATCTCTTGTTTGGAAAACAAGTAGCAAGTCTTTTGATGTTTAGCTAAAATAGATAGAAACTGTATACACAGCAAACCCTTGTGATGTTAAATGGAAAAACAGTTCAACAGAAAACATCAAAATTTCACTCCCTGTGACTTTCCTGTTACATTCCCACCCCATAAGAAGGTCATCTCATCTCTTGTCCTGTCTAGAAGCAACCTCAGATAAAGGCCAAGAGAAATAAAAATAAGAAGGAATGTAATTTCTCAAGACCCAGACCAAATGCTTGCACCTCCTACTTAAAGTCTGTGGCAACTAGAGGTCAAGGAAGGTACGAGCTTATCTGGAATAGAATATACACCTCAGACATTTTATAGAAAGAACAAAATTGTCTATGAGTACAGTGACTTTGACTTTAAAAACAAATACATTTAAGTAAGTCTATTAAAGAATTAAAACTTCTCCCTTAAAATACCACAAGGTCCAGTAATTCATTAATTTGAAGGCTTCTTAGGATAAAATATTTCAACATATTAAAACGTATTAGTCAATTTTCTAATGTTCATGAAATTTTTCTAATAAAGCTTTTAGCATGTTTCCTGGTGTTTTTTTCATGTCTGTCTCTTAGAGTCTGAACTGCAATTTTTGCCTGTTAAAAAATGAAAAAAAAAGAAAAAAACCACATCTGGTAGCTGCAGGAACTTCAGTTGCAGGAACTTCAGGATTTATTTTCTAATCTGGTAACACAGTTATACAGGCAACTTTTGGAGAGAAAACCCGCCTAAACTAATTGTGTAGAGTTTCACTTCTAGCTACCAACGTGTTGCTGTATATTTGACAATAGATTAATTCCTCCAAAGAAGTTTGCCCGTACAGAGCTCAGGTAGGACTGGTGTTTATATCCAGTTCATTCTCAATGATGGTTATGTACATGAAATCTTCCCTGTATCATAAAATCAGCAAGGGATATGGAATAAGTAATTAGGAGATATTGGAAATGCAGAGAACATAAGTACCAGGAAACAAGGAAAGAAAAACTATGAAGGGAGGAATACCTCTCTGAAATGTTCAGCTATACATAAGGAATTTTCTGCACTTTAGTAGTTGCAGACAAAAAGCAGTTAGAGGCTGTTTCACAGCACAAACAGTCTGATTCACATCAGACCATAAAAAAAGTCTGTTTATTGATAATGAATTTTTTTTTCCTTTGAATGCATGAATGAAAAAAATGTGATTTTCATCTAATATTTCACCTCTGCCTCTTTGCTGACTTTGTACTGAAGGCAAGAGGTCTTGCAGAACGGGAAGCTAGATCCTCCATGGTTTATACTTTTATACATACACGGCAAGTATTTTATCATGCTGAACACAAGTGATATCTTTTGAAGGGTTTCCTGCAAGAATAAAAACAATTCAACAATACATTGTTTAACTTATGTTATTTCTAGGACGTCATTCAACATCATGTTTTCTCTGGTGGCAAACTGGGTTTAGTAAGTCCCGAGCCCTTGGTCCCATATCCCTATCATGTGCCCCTTCGCTTTTGGCAGTCCTTATGAGAAACTGTGCTCAGAAGTGGATCAAGGAACTGGTATCTAGAAGCACTGAAAAATCAAGGTGCGTGGAAAGAGGATGGAAAGGAAATTTCTTGCATATACCTTAGATAATATGTAATGTTAATAAAAAGGACACAGAGCAAAGGGCACTGCTATGCTTTATGTCGATAATGATGTATTAATGGCTTCTGGAAAGCTATGCCCTGTTAGCAGTTGTGAGCAATAGGACACCACAGATTTCCAAAGACATTAGAAGTTACACCATTTCTGTAGTGATAAATAAGCTCAATTTGGGATAGGATGTGAGAGCCACTCGGGAAAGAGATCCAAAACTTTCAGTAGGTATTTCTGTGAAAATGTTATTCCTGAGTCCCATGCTCAATTGTGGTCAACAAACGTTGGCAATTACAAGAAAATAAACAGAAAACAAAACAGAATATATATAATTCAAATTTATCTGGGGAACTGCCATAGCAGACATGGCTTATTCTTATTTTTTTTCTTAGCCTTGGTTCGCTATGGTTGGCCATGGCTGAAGAGACTGGGATAACAGCCCCTTTGGTTTGTCTCTTTACGTTTCTCTTTTCTTACTAGAATTACTGTAGGTACGTATTTATCTGTGAGTTTGATCAAAATATTTTAATTTTAAATATTTCTTACTTAACATTTTCTCATACAATGAGAAATGTGAAATGACCGGCTATGGAGTGACAGAGCCCGTGCTCTGGCTGGATAAGCCAGATGGCTCCACAGTGAGCGATGGACCATCCGGCATTTCTTCCACCCCACGAAGCTTCTCACCTGTCAAGAATATAAAATGTTATAAGAACAATTTTACACCAGCTGATTTTTGAGGTAACAAAACCTCCTGATGGACCTGTCTGGGTAACACAGCCTGGAAAGTAACTGGTGGTGTGGCAGGAGTGTGACTGGAAACAGCCCGTATGGACAGGACACCCAAAACTGCGTGGTCTGAGAGGAGGTTACCCCAGAACAGAATGAAATGGGGAAAGGAATAATGACAACATCTATTTACATCTATTACATCCACTGGATCAATCAGCAACCGGGGGATTACCAAAAGGCTTTTGAGAAAAGAGTCGGCTTGAGGAGAAGTATAGAAGATGGAAGGAAACTTGTGACTGTGGGGTGAGACCTGGGAGGGGGAAGGTGCTCAGCGCAGCAGTCAGACCCCTGCCTCGGGTGCTGCAGGAATCACCCCGCTGCCATTGCACCCCATCTCGGCCTGACGGGGAGAGCAGGGCTGACAGCACGGGGTGCAGCAGCAGCAGAAGGACCCACAGCTCAGGGAGCGCGTGGGAACTCACGGGGTACCTTCTTGCCACACAAAAGGCAGAGCTGCACCATCTCCAGGGGGACAACATCCATGGGCAAAAGAGGGGGGTGCACTTGTCACCCCCCCCAACCTGTGAGAGAAGGGTGCACACACGAGCCTGCTTCTGTGGGATTAGAAATGGTGGGGATTATGGTGTTTAGAAACTTGTATGTGCTTTTTAACACCTTGCAAGTGTTTTGTACTCTGGCTTACCTGTTGGCCTGCTGATATTGATCCAAAATGTGAAGTTCACTGACTGCTGGCTAATTACATGTCATTAATAAATCAGTAAACCGCTTTGATTCTGATTTGAGCTAAACCACATAAATAGAGCAAGTGTTCCCTGCCACACTGCCTTGTGTTAAAAAAGTTTATTCTATTAAAAAAACAGTAAGCAATTAGCTTAAGTACCCCTGAATCACACTCAAGTTACAATAGCTGTTTAACTCTGATGATTGCCTACTTCATTTCCTAACATAAATGTAGTTAAAAACCAACAAGCTTCTTCCTGATCCTCTAATTATATTGCTCTTCACCTCAAAGAAAGTTGCTGGTTTGGTGCATTCCTGTGCCATTCCTCTCTATATGTGGTCACCTTTTAATATGAGCTTGTAATAGAGAAAGGAAATCTCTTATTTGTAAATAATATTTCAGTAGGTAGTCTCTCCTTACATACATCAGAGTTATTTGCAGCCAAACCATTGAATTTGGGGAAATACCTCCCAAATGAACAAACTGTCTATAGTTTCTCATAGTTATATGCTATATCTAGGGAAATTAAAACTACTTGATGGGCTAAGAGAGAGCAGAATGAAATAAAAGTTTCCCATTCAGCAAAAACATTGAAAATAAAAATGCGGCTAAAGCTTTTGGATCCTCAAATATGAACTAGGAAGCAAGATGGTTCAATGATTAGTTCCAGAGAAATAACATATCCCCTAGAATTTTACTGAAATCATGAAACACAGCAAATACATTTAAAACCATGTAATCCAAATATATAATCTATCTCTAGGTCAGGACCTCAGCAGGAACAAGTTCAGTGTCAGAGGAAAATCTCTGTATGGAAGACCTCCTTTTTATTATGGAACCACTAACATTAAGCTGCTTTAATGCAGACAGGCAAGGGCATGCCCCTAATTTGCCACCCTGATTCTTAGGAGGCTAGATCGGTCAGATCAGTTTTGTTACCTTGCAGTTACTTCAACCAGTATGATCTTGTTTGGTGGTCAGTGGTGGCTGTTGAGGTGAAAAAAAAATCACTTCTATAAGCTCTTGCCCATGGCCATGGCCTTTGAATTGTTTTTCTCTGACACCAACTTTTTGGCCTGAAAGCATAATAAATCTCCACAAAACTCTTTGCATTCTTTACACAAAATTGCTACCCACTCTTTAGATTAGAAACAATCTCTTGCACTCAGTATGTACATACTACTTAGTATAATGGGTCTATGACTAGGGCTCTTATACGATGCCAAAAGGTCCACAAACTTGCAAGCAAAAATTAATAAGCAACAGAGAAACATAAAGTTACTATTTTCAAAGCTGCACTGAAAAAGAGAGCTGTAATAAAGCACTATAAAACTTTCTTATAGAAATAGTCACAAAAGGCTGCACCTATAAGAAATAGCCCAATTTAAAGAGAAATATACTTTATGCTAAAGAGGAATTAAAGCTACGCATCTTTAAATGAATTTTTTAAGATGTCCTCGATGTGTTCACAGGCTCAGGATGTGGTCTCCTCTGGCTTAAACTACATCAGCAGCACTTCCAAGAGTGCAAATGAATTGTGGCCGCTTGTAAAATAAATGGTCTGGTCCATTATCCAGGACTATGTAACTGGATATGATTTAACTGCATGTGCTACCATTAAAAAAAAAAAAAAAGTAAAGCCAAAGAGTACAATGGGGAGAAACAGAAGTATTAGGTTAACTGTCTGATAACTGGCAAGACCAAACAGGTACTGTTCCAATTAATTATGGTTCCCATGGGATTCAAAGGTGCTTTGAAGACAGCAGGCACTGACAGCATTCATTTGGTCTGTGAAGACATATGGAACCAGGGAACAATCAAACCCATGGTACAAGCGTTTTAAAAGTTACCTGTTATCTTTCTAGTCTTTCTGGCTTTTGGCTCCAAGCATGAGTTAGAAGATTCTTTATGTAGGAATTAAAGGTACCAGCAATAACCGATGGGACTCCCCAGGGGTGCAACAAAACAGTCACATGTTCTGTGGGAATTTCTCTCCTCTAGTGAAATGTCACATATGCTTATTTCACCTGGTTTATACAGAAAAGACACCACCACCACTCTAAAAAAACCCCCACAAACACACACATACAAAAAAAAACCCCAAACCAAAAGAAAACAGAACAATAACAACAAAAAACCCAGAGCCCTTCACTGTATAAAAATAAGAGCAATTAAAATTCATTTTCTGTCCTGGAGTCAAAGGACATGGAGCTGTGACAAAAGCACCTCTTTATTTCTAATTTTTTCAGTAGACTTTCTCTTAAACACTTGTGCTTTGCTTCTGTGAAAGTGAAATAATGCCTGTTGAGCAGTGTTATTGTATCACCGTAACTGCAAATACCCAACAAACCGTAACAGCTAAGGCAACCACAGTGATTACAAGAACCTGCATCTCCCATAGATTTGTCTAATGACATAATCTGCGTACAGCTACAGCATAATTAGAGGATTCTGCCCATTACTAAAAGGCTGAGACTTAAGATGTCTTTAAGAAGGCAATCAGGGGATCAAAAATGCACCATATAGTAAGTAACATACCTAAATAACGTGCCTGGATATCATGTTCGCTTTATGTCCTTTTAAACATTCGTTTGGCTCATCAATCGTTTAAAGAAAATACCGAATCTAGCTGGCAGGGCTTCATGTGTCTCAAAATAAAAGAAAAAAATTTATATGTGGTGAACAAGAATTAGAAGTGCAAGGTTTTGGGGACTATAAAAGTTTAATTCTCACTGAGACGATGTTACCACATAAAATTACTTTCTCATATGCCAGATCACTCATACCCAAGTGTCAAAGGGGACTTTGGCACAGAAAAAAATACCTCTCACAGATGGTCACAAAATCGACTGTCAAACTACCTTGACCCTATGACTTGCATTTGCTCAGTGGGCTCCAGTCTTTACAAAAAAGAGTGAAAACAGATAATACTGAGAGACCTCTAGTTCTGCAAGTCATGAATAATATTTCAGTATCTGGTCATTTATACATTGGCAAATGGCCTTTTAGAGGACTGAAGAGCCAATTGTACGTCATTCTGTGAACATCTGCAACTGGAGAACTGTTATTTCCTCTCGTTCTTCCTCTTCATTAGAGATCATTTTCAAGTGAAAAGAAAAAACTCTCACTTACCGCACCATAATTTTCCCTTGAAGTTCCACAAATATGTCACCATTTGCTGCCTTCTGTCCCACAGTTCACTGGAATAATGTCCCTTTAAGCCACCCTGTCTCTTGTGAACGTGAAGCAAAAGACTGAAAGGGTACAGAACAACAGGCAGAAAATCCTCAGGTACGAAGAGCATTAGAACTGGCATTTGGATCAGCCAGAACCAGTGCCCACATGGCAGAAAGTTGTCCAGATACTTCAGCTGAATCAATTCTTCCGGTATATAAATTGCAGAGATTAGAGATTCTCACGTATGGCATTCAGATCTCCATATCCCTTCCTACTAAGAGAGAATACAGTACACTGAGTTAATCACTCTCACATATTTCACTACAGAAACATGACACAATTACTTGTCCTTTGTAACACGTAACTTTTAGAAAATTTTACTGCGTTTAAATACTGTTCTTAAACCTATCATCTGCTTATAAACCAAGATGTTGATAAACTATTTGGGTTTTTATTATATTCAGACACATATATAATCCAGTATCTTCCTCCAAGAAAACAGTGAAGGTTCGTTTCTCTAAGTTCTTACATAAACATATAATAAACCCCAGCTTGATTCAGAAATATTTGCCTTATTTGTCCAGCACTTCTCATACATGGTAAGGGAGACGCGCGTGTTGAGGCTGGAGCTCGGAATTACATGAGCAGGTATGAGTTACTGTGAGAATATCTTCTATTTTATACACATTGCATATATTTGCTTTTGTTTTATTTTTAATAGCTAAGGATGCTATTCTCAGCATCCCTCAACTCATCATTATTTGGCCAGTATCTGTTATGGAAGTTAGCCTTGAAAGGGGATTTAAAAAGAACGAAATAATTAAGAGCTTTAAAGTCAGCTGGGAGGCAAGGTCACGTTCTGAGAAGCACCAGAGATCTTCACTACCACCTAAGATATAAAAAAAAAATGGGGACAGGTCCAAGAAGGGCTTTGAAGCTGAGGCCTAGAGCAGTGTGTGAGAGCAAGGAGCAGAAAACAGGTGAGGGGAGTGGAGAAGGAAGGGTTTCTGAACAGGACCCGCCAGAGGAAAGCAAAGGCAGGCAGAGGAGGGCAGGCAGCCGGAGGAGCAGGCTACAGAGCCGCTGGTTGCTTTGGCTTCATTTGCGTGGATCAAGTAAATCATTGCAGGTTCCAGTGGAAGGACATATCAACCCCACACCAACTCAGTGTGAAGCGGTCATAGAATCATAGAATATCTTGAGTTGGAAGGGACCCAATTGCTCACTCACTCTTCCACAAAGGAAGCATGACATGAAGCTAGGAGAAGTCACATTCAAAATGAAAAAAGGTGACTTCTCATGCAAGCTGATGGACCAGTGCAATTCACTGCTAGATGATGGACTCAGGGGAAAACTAGACAAATACCATGAGGAGAAATTCACCGTCTTACTAAACAGGTCATATGCCATCAGCTGCAGATGGTTGGAGAATGGGAGAGTATTAGGAGGCATTCCCACATGTCTAGTCTTACCCACTGGTGGCTCCTCCTGGGAGGGCTGCAGGGTATCGGGCTTGGATATTATAAAAGAACAGCCATTCCGTTCTTATACAAAAGTAATCTCTGCATTTCACTTGAAATGTAGCATTGTTTCAAGATGAGGAGTATAATAGTTTTCAAAATATTTTGCAATTCACAATTCAACTTTTACACACTCAGCACATGGCTGGTGGTAAACAATGTGTTGAAAGATTTTTTATTTTACTGCTTTTTCAGTTTTGAAATATGAAGGTGACATAGCATCCTAATGGCAGACGCAGTTATACCCATACAAGTGCTAGAA
>VXBL01008896.1:590248-628627 GCA_013400195.1 Aramus guarauna
CGGCCCCGCCGGTCGGAGCCCGCTCCCTCCCGGGGAGCGCTGGGGCAGGGGCTGTGCGGGGCTCAGCCCGCCGCGCCCCTTCCCTCCGGGGCTTCCCAGGCGGCCCTCGTCCCCTTCTCCCCCAGCCGGGCCCGGAGGGGCCTGGAAGGCTCCCCGAGCCGGAGAGGAGGAGCGGGTTTCCCAGCGCGGGGAGATGCTGCCCACGGGTGCCCGTCGCTGGTGCGTGATCCGGGAGAAGAGGTTGCGGCCGTTAGCGGAGCTTTTGACGTTAAACACGCTGGGCGTTTAGCGGAGGAACTTGCAGAGATGATGTGCCTTCAGCGTTGGGTGGCGGCTGAAATACTTGCAGTTTCGCAGACACTGAATTCCACCCACTTAAGCAGAATGTTTTGCGGGCCAAAAGTTTAGTTCCCGGGTGTTCTGTGTAGGAGCAACGTCTCTCATGTAGGCTTTTCACGTCGGGCTTTAAAGCGCTGCCTTTTTCGTACTTTGCTTTGTGTGTTTGGAATCACAGAGCGGCCCTGGTGGGAAGGGGCCTCTGAAGATCGCCTGGGCCGGCATTTCGTGGGAAAGGCGAGGTTATCTAGCACGCTGTCCAGTCGCACCTTGAAACCTGCGGCCGTGGGGACCCTACCACGTTCCTGGGGAGGTTGTTCCACCGAATGATTGGTTTTACTGTAAAAAAAAAAATTTCGTTTCAATGTCTCTCTTCATTTTTACAGAGATCGAAAATTATATAAGCTGGGATTAAAAGGATTTTATGTCAAAGATGACAATGACAGTACAGGTAAGGTAATAAAATGTACTGTGTAGTTAAATGTACAGTTAAAGTGAGTTATTGGAGGTACAGTAGGACTGTAAAACTGCAAACCCATAGTTTTGTTCTTTCTGGCTTGTTTTTCAGTACTTTTGTTATGGGAATGGGTTTGAATAACAACTTAGCCCTCGCATAACTTTCAAGTTAATATAATCTTGATGTGGAAGTTTGTATCAAACCAGGTGCGATGCACAGGCTTACCAGCTCACACAATCTCTGCCTGGTACACAGAGCAGATTAGCTCATAAGTGCCTGACCTGCTCTCAAATCATAATTTCAACTTCCCTAGCCCAAAATTAATTATATAATGGAGGATCTGCAAATCCTAGGTGTTTACCTGGGAGTAATACTGTCCTGCTGCCTCTACCCCAGCCTAGGACATTAGCTGTGGCTGATTAATCTGCTGGGCCAGAAGCAGAGAAGCAGCAATAGCCCCGATATGGGAAATGACAATTAGCACGTACATGAGGAATCGTATGAGGAGGACCAGAGGAGTAAGCCTCGCTCCCTACTTATTTTAGAAGTAATCGTGGTGCGTGCTTTGGCAAATTCAACACCAGTCTTGCGCTCCATCCTCCTGAATTCCCCATATATGCCGATCTGAACGTAATTCCTTTGGCATCTGATTTTTCCATTGCTGTCTTGCGAACTCCAGCATCATATAACAGCTTGATTTGAAAGGAGGGAGTCTGAACAGAAAGCAATGTCCATAGAAGCTGAGAATGAATAGCACCGGTTAGATGGAGGCAGTGTGAATGGAGTGAAGAAGGAAAACGTAAATCATGTTTTTGTGCATATTTGACTGAATTGTGAGACTAATCAGTTAAAACCAGAAAAGTCTTGTGCTGTGTGATAATTTGGCAGTAAATATATTCTGGAAAAAAAAAAAAAAAAGTCTTAAATTTTTCAGTTTTATCAACTGTGCCAAACCCTGTTGTATTTCATAAATGTCATCAATATACAGTTCTTACTTTCTTAGTGATATTTGTCATTTTATATACATATGATGTTGCCTAAAAATTTGATAGATGTACAAGCAGTGTTTGATAGTTGATCAGTTATTTCTGAGATAATTATGTCTGTAGTTCACACGTTACACTTTTTTAAAATCATGTTATCTTTGGTTTTGAAAGATTTGTAACAAAACCAGCAATTTCTTATATTTTAAGCTTGTTCTGGTACATGCCAAAAGAACTCCTGTAAAGAATTTTCTTTTCCTAATACTAACTTTTCTGTTGCTTGCTGGGTGGTACTGTAGTTTGCTCTGCAAGTTATTGAGGTGAATGTTTGTGGTGGGTTGACCCCAAGCACCCACACCCTCAGGTAGAGTTTTTATTGCTGAGCATCACATTATGTGATATGGACCAGTTCGGGTCAGCAGTCCTCAGCTGTGTTCCCTCCCCATCTCTTGCCCACCCCAGCCTGCTCACTGGGGAGGGCAGAGTGGGGAAAAGAGAAAGTTATGACGCTGTGCAAGCACTGCTCGGGAATAGCCAAAACATCGGTGTGTTATCCGTATTGTTTTAGCCACAGATCCAAAACGTAGGCTGATATGAGGAAAGTTACCTCTGTCCCAGGCAGACCCAGTACAATGTTTTGGCTGTCAAAGTTAAATTTTGGTTCCTGCTGATAGTTATGTGGAAAACAAGATGCTGATGACAAAAATTTTACATGGGAAAGGAAGCTTACGAGGCAGTTCTGCTAATTTTTGTAGGCCGTGCTGTTGCATTGAGGTATCAGAACCGGATTATATTCACTTAATATAATGTGTTAATAGGGGAAGAACAAGCGTCCGAGGAGGAGAACCATTGTCCCAGTGTGACGTTAAAGGCAGATACTAATCATGCGCTCGACCTGGAAGAAGTTGACCTAGACTCAGAGGCCGAGCTTATGAAGAGTATGGGATTGCCTCTTCAGTTTGGTGGGCAGTCAGCCCGCAGGGACTGCGTGGTAAATCTTTATTTGCTTTATTTGTTCTGTTTACTTTGTCTTTCCAAACATAGGGCCATGTCTGCTCCTCAGTTATTTTTGAGACTGCTGTTCATGGAAATTTGCCCAAGCTGGCCTTAAGCTGCCTGCCTCGCATACGTGTAGCTACGTGCAGCATCGTGGTCTGTGCAGTTTGTAAAACCCACCTGCCATTTTGACTAAACAGGGTCAGGCTGTGCTTTATGCTTCCATATCTATATTCTTCTTGCTACTAGACAGAGCTGGTTGAAAACAGCCCTGGTAATGTTGATGCTCTGCATCAGGACATCTAGTACACTCCAATTTGAGCTCGTACGTTCACACTGTCTGCTTTAACCATTTAGCTACTAATAAAAAAAGCTAGTTTCTCAGATCTCCCTTGTGGCTGGTAAAGCCAGGCTGTTTCAAAGGACAGGAGTGAGACTTGGGTGCTGTGCTTCCCATAGGGAGCATTTGGGCTTTAGCGGAAGGCTGAAGTTCTAGATGAGAAAAAAGACAGTGGGATATCGACGTTGTTCGCTTTATGGAATACAGACCTCCCCAGCAGTGAGAGTACTTTTGTGCAGAGCACTCCATGGTTCTGAGTTGATTAATTTGTAAATCAATAAGAGAAATTTGTACATGATTTTAATTGGTGGCATGTACCTTACAAGCATCCAACTTCATGCCCAAAGTATACATGCAATTTTTGTTGCTATGTACTAATACTGCAAATAAGTTGAATGAGAAAACCTATGTTTTCACTAGATTACTACTAAGCATTGTGCTTTGCACTGTGTGTATTAACATGACACTACGATGGATGTGGATGAAATATTAATGCCAGTTCTTTGAATCTAACTTTTTTCTAGTCCACCTTACACATTTGTCAATACAACAAAACTAGGGATTGCAGCTGATGGGATGTTTGCAGTAATATCTGTATGTTTGCAGTCTTTTGCCCATGTGAGCCGTAGTCCCTCATGACCACTGCCTTTTTACCTGCCAAACTTAATTTGCCAGTTTATGAAAAAAAAAAAAGGCAGATCTGATAAAAACATCCAAGAAAAGCAAGTTTTTCTATCTTGTTTACATCTGCAAGTACAAGAAGCCATGCCGAAACAAGTGGAGTTGTATTTGATGAAACCAACAAGTTACCTTAGTGTTTCCTTTCAGTAACAGGTTTCTGTCTTCTTTTCTACTAGACAACTGTAGTAGTCTGAGTTTGTTGTAACAAGTGAAATGGTTGCATTGCACAAATGAAAGGGCCACCTGTTTGGAGAGGAGGCCATTTCCTTGTGCTTCTGTTAGCCAACTTGGAGATCACTATGGGATGGGAAGAATTACACCCCTCTTTTGGGTCAGTGTCTTCAAACATACAGAGATTCAGCTGCAGGATTTACAGAGCTTATGAGTATGAAGCGATCCTTTTTTGTTTAAAGCACCCAAAGATAGAAAGGATTTAACACTCTATTATGCTGAGCATTACATGTTTGCTAGCCTAATAAGACACCTGAACCAGGTGGCCAGGCAGACAGATACCAGGTGACAGTCAGGGTCGGCCCCCATGGCCTCCCAAAACAGGTCCTTGACGTTACTGAGATACTGTTTTACTGTTGAGCTCAACCCAGTGACCCCTCAGTTCCTGAGCAACCTCCTTTTAGGATTTTGTGGTGTTTCATGTTGATGTCTTTCCCTCTGAATCTTTGAGCTACTAATGACTCTCAGCAGCCCCACATCTCTCTGTAATTCTACCTTTTCTTGTGTGTGTCTTTCTATAGACTTTCTCACTGCTCTTTCTCACAACTTCCTCAGAAATGTCAGCCGAGGTTGTGCAGCGGGGCCCTATCAGACCCATAAACTCTACAGCCTTTTGTGGGGAGACAGCTAACAGCAGGGTTGCAGTGAGAGAGAGGGTTACAATGGGAACAGAAGTGTGCTTAGAGAGAGGACAAGAAAAGACTATATAGCTTGTGGACTTCTAAGTATGTTTTTTTCATTATATTTTAGGCAACAGAGAATTACAGAAAGAGAAGTAACATGAAGATTATGAAAAAGAAAAAGAAGAAGAAAAAAGAGTTACAGCAAAAGCATGAGGATAAAATGGGGCAGGAATGCCAGGATCAAGCTTGTGGTGGTCATATCCAGTCTGGTTCTTGTGAGTTGGCCCTACCCACAGAGCAGTGTGAGAAGAGCAGCGAAACTCAGGTTGTAAGTGAAGGGAACTGTGAAAGTTCACAAAGTCTTGCAAATGAGGCTTTACCCAGTGAACTTAAAGAAAAATGGGAGAAGTACTGGAGCGAGTACGGAGAGGGCCTTCTTTGGCAAAGTTGGCTGGAGAAGCATCAAGAGGTGTCATCGTCTGATGCCACCACAGCCTCTGAGCCTTGGAATAGTCCAGACACCAAGGAAGAGTGGGAGCAGCATTATAGCGAACTGTACTGGTATTACTGGGAACAGTTTCAGTACTGGACAAGTCAAGGATGGACTACTGAGAACTCACGCAGTGACAACTTGGAAACTAATGGGGTTACCCAGGAGATTGATGTTTTGGGAAAAATGGATTTGGTTAGCCCAGGGGCTGAACCCAGTGAAGTGCTGAGCTTGGAGCTGAGTCCCTTTAACACCAGAAGTGAGGAAACAGTTCCTTCAAGTGCTGAGCCCCACAGTGAAATAATCTCTGGGATTTGTAATTTAAGGCTGAATTTGGAGGAAGTGGAGCAGAGCAGTGCAGCTCTAGCTGTAGCCCACCAAGGTCCTCAAGAGCGTGGTTCATCTGACGGTGAAAGCCAGAAGGAGCCCTGTGATGGAGGAACCAGGAAAAGGAGTGCATCTTATGAAAATAAAAATATTAACCAGTCAGGTAATACAAAATCAGCTAAAATTGATGCTGCCACAATTTCTGTAGATGGTTATATATGAGAAACAAGGGAATGTTTGTCTTACGGCTTTTTTAAAAAGTCAGCCAAGTATTTTGTGGAATGATTGTGTACTTGATTCCTTTTTCTCCCTCCCTACTTCTCCCTCCTCTCTAACCTATATATTGAATGTGTTTATTGAATGTGTTCTTCAGCCAGAAGTGATTTTAACAGAACATGCACTTCATAAATCTTCAAATGTACTACAGAAAGTGGTGAGAGAGCACTGTTAGTGTGTATTTATTTATTTATCTTGGTATTGGTATTGCAGCTGTGCCATTCAGCTGATATGTCTTTTTCTCATTCTAAAGTGAATGAAAACTCAGGTTGATGTTCTCATGAATCTGACAAATTTTAAGAACAGCTTTCTTGAGGAAAAAAATATAGTTCTGCAGTTCTGGGGTTTGCTTTCTGTCTAAAAATGCCATATTTGAAAATAAACTCTTGTTTTGTTGAACTGTGTTACTGTGGACCAGAGGTCCTTTCCAGCAATTAGGCTGTGAGCTGCAGTCACCTTTACAACCCCAAATTCATACGTTCACAGCTAGCGCTAACAAGCGGAAGTGCAGGGTAAGGTAGCAGTGTGATGAAAGCCAGTGGCTGTACCTTACGCTACTGGAAGAGCTTCTGCGTGGGAGGTACAGGACTGGGCTGGAGATGTTTTGCTAGCCAGTTCAGCACGCAGAGAAAGGAGAGAGCCATCTCGTTTGCCTGCCTGTTCTTCCTGCCAGCATTCGCTGTAAGCAGCAGTGCAACATCTTTCCTGACTGTTGTATGGTTTCTCCTGCTGAAGAGGAGGGATGAAGCGCGGGAAGTAAGTGTCAGCAGGTCAGGACTTCAGTTTGGTGGGAAACCTCTGAGTCCGCTTCTAGTGACTTTCTAAGGAAGGAAGAAGCAGGTGTGTTCCCATCTTGATCCTACAGTAGAGTTGGAATGGGAGAGGTGAAAGGAAAAGTTCCTTTCCAACAAAAAATGAGAGGAGTGTTGGAATCCCCTCGTGTTATATGTATGTGAGTATCTTTTCATAGCTAATGAAATGGAAACAAATTTACACACGAGGAAAAAAATGTTTTGAATTTGTACCTTGTAGACATTTTATTTTTTTCTTGGAGAGCTGGTATAATTTGAAGTTGGTCCTGCTTAAGGTTATTAACTCTATAGTGTAACTAATTCTGGAAGCTTGTAATGGTATGTTTTTGCTCAAACAAAGACAGGTAAATATATTTGGGTTGGGTACTTGTGCCTTGTTTGTCAAATTTAGGTATGTACGACAACCTAACTGTATTCACAGATGTACTTTGGAGACAGGAAGATAATGACTTAATTTATGCAGAAGGAAAATATAATCTCATCTATCTTTTTTAGGTTCACAGGGGTCATGTAGCTCGAATTCAAATGACAAAGAACAGTTGCTGCTTCGTGACCGAGATGAAGATGAGGATGAAGAGCCTCCTGAGTACAGACATGCCAAAGTCAAGAGAAGGCAAGTTATGAAATTTAGACCAGCTTTCTCCTCAAGATGTCCAGATCCAGAAGCCTCCTGCTTTATCGTAACTATTTGATTGAGATTGAGTTAAAACTTCAGAACAAAACCACAGTCATCTATCACTGCTTATCTCTTTACCTGGCAACAAGTGGTGGCTATTTTTTCTCTTTCGTTGCTTTATGAAAACAACATATGCCCTCAATGACTGTGCAAGGTGACGGTACTATTCTTGTGCCACTGAAGTATACAAGATTGTTAAATTGGATAGGACAACTTGCTTCTCTAGGTTTAATTAGCGTAGCCAATGCAAGAACGATAGTAAATAATTTGTGATGTTTAACTGAATTGTATGCTGCCAGTAAAGTGCTCACTGCTATGGCAATCATAAAATAGCTGATCTCTGCCTTGTCACAGTCTTTTTCTTTCTTCTCTAAAAATTTATAGCTTCAAAGATGATAAGATGGCTCTTCCTCTCTAACAAATTTACAAACTCAAAGGTGAAGGTATAGGTGGAATTATTATCTGCTAATCATATAGTTTGGTTTTGCTCTAATATTTTGCTGTTGCCATAGCATTAATAACAGATCTTAATATGGATAATGTAATAGGTGATGAAGGTAATTTGGAATTAGGATGAACAAACTGTCTTCATCAGGTCCATGTAGGTCTTGATATTAAATATTTTAAGAGTTCATTTGGAATAGTTGGAATATTATCACCTAAATAGAAGGACATGCATCCCTAGAATTGGGTAAGAAAAAAAAGCTTTGTGGTCATGCATATGAATAGGCTGGCGTTATCTGCCTTGCTTGGTTTCAGCAGTGTGCGGAAGAGCTTCCTGAAGCCCACATTTAAATGTTTTCAATACGTGAGTTTCTTAGTGGTGTATCTGTAAAATAAGAGTGGTTTTTACAGTAACTACCTTTGTCATCTGTGGTTTTTCCCTAGCCATGAACTGGATGCGGATGAGAACCCAGTGGAAGATCCTGAGGAAACCTGCTCTGTTTTGGGTCTCAAGTGTGGCACAGGACAAAAGTAATTGCTTATGAGGAGCTCGGGTTTTCTTCATAGCAAGTCAACTTTCTTGTTATTATTTGACTAAACCATTCACCTCCATTCCCATTTTGTTAAACTTTTGAAAGTTAGTCTCTGCTCTTAATAAAACTGTCATCCTTTGGCTAGAGAGAGAGAGATGCAAAGTTACAGAGACTAATTAAAGAACAGGAAAAGTGCTTTGAAACAGAAGTGAAACTCCTAAGGTACTTGCAGTTGTGTAAATGTTAAATGGCTGCTCAGCTACTTAAATCAGAGCTTAAAGGCTGTGACAATGAATGGTCGGTCCTCTCAGTTTGGAGTCCTGTGAGCTTAGATCATAATTTATAGCTGTTTCGTATTGGAATGAGGTTGCTTTGTATTAGTAAAATGTTGCTATACTAATAAAGTGTTGCCAGGTTGACCAGTGAAATTTCATTTTTGGTGGTGTGACCTAAAGATCAGGTGGTCGGTGCTGTAGAGCTAGCATCACAGGGCACGGGTGGACTATAGCTTAGGTCTAGCACTTCTGCAAGATATAAGTTGTTTAGTGTGTGTATATATAGGTATGTTTCAGAGGGATGTGTTATTTAAGTGAATTGCCTATATTTTGTTTGTTTGTTTGTTTTAATTGCATTTGTCAGGAGATAAAAGTAGCTGTTTTGGAGGTTCTTTACAGCCACCAAAAAGATGTTTTATTCTACTAATCAAGATATTTTTTTTTCATTTCCTATTTTTCAGGCTGTTCTGGGAAATTGTTATAACCTAAAGTTATACACCTATTATATAAAAAAAAATAAAAATCTAAAACCAATTTGGGTAAATATTTTCAAATAAAAATATTTACGTTTTTATGAAGGTATAGTGTTTTGCAGCTACATCCAGTGACATATTTTAAGAGTGGAACAAATGTCTCATAGAGAAATAATTTAGTCTAAATGATTTTCTGTAGACTTCAACATTAATGTTCAAGCTTCCAGACTGAAAATTAACCAAGTCCTGTTTTTTAATTTCAGGTATGGTGGAATGCCAGATTTCACCCACCGGAGTGTGCAGTATTTGGAGAAGAAAGCAAAACTCAAATCCAAATTCTTGGATATGCGTAAACCAAGGAAGAGCAAAAACACACACATCTTCTTTACAGAGGAATCTGAAATATCTTGCAAAAAAAATAAAACTTTGAAGAAGGTAGGTTTAGTTGTTAGTGTTGCTGTAAATCATAGATTTATCTGCTCCCTTAACTGTTGTTGAATTATGAAAATGAAAAAAAAAATTATTGCCCAGAGAAGGTGGCATTTTTTAAGTATCAGTCCACTGCTCTTCATTGTTTTTTCTTTCTTTTTTATTCTTTTTTTTTTTTTTTCCCTTTTCCTTGCCTTGCTTAGGTGAAGAGTAGTTAGGTTAGGATGGATATGGAAAGGCATTGATTGACTCTTGGCAATCTGTCAAGAGGAATGTGAGCTTAATGGTGAAGTTATGTGAAAGTCATTCCTAACATCTGGGTGCATCATTCCTTTAGAGCTGTACGTAGGTTTCTATAGCTACTAAAAGTATCTCTTGATTTTAAAATGCATGTGAGGGCATTTGTTAGTGCTGGCATTTCAGCAATAAGAGAAAAATTTTTGTATAGGTTGGTATATTTCATGTAACTCCATGTTCTTAGTAATTGTATCAACATTTTTGCTTACACCTCTACTTGCATTTATTTTCACCTTTAACTTTCTGCTTAATTTTTTTTAAGCTCAGAAATTAGTAATAAGTAGAAAAATTTGTTGGCTGTAGGTTTTTCTTAGTTGAGTCTCTTCAAAATCTGTTAACCTCAGATTTGCAGTGCTACTTTGCCACCTTCTGGGATGCTTGGTGCTAACACCCATGTGCAAATCACCGATTTCTGGTAGTGACAGCACATGCTGTATTGAACTCAAGTCCCACTGCTATCCTTTTTGATCAAAGGCTTGGCCATTGCCATCTTGTATCAGAGGCCAGTATAGTTTGAGGGCAACTTTAATTATGTGAACATAAAAGTGAGCATCTGCGTATGCCTTTGAAGAGTTTGGACTAGCGTCTGCATGTTGGTTAGGATGTGGTGTTGGGCGCTCTACTGTGCAGCAGAACCCTTTAGCACATGCACCCTCTGGTACATCTTGGAGATGAGGCAACTAATGTATGGGGGTAGCTTTACCTCTTTATGCTAACCTGAAGGGCAGAGTACAGCTTCTCTGAATGCAGATCAGAGAAAAGAGTTAATTAAATTAATTAAAAAGTAGGAGTCTTGGTCACCTGTGCTGTGGCAAGTCTGACTATGTTTCACATGTTACTTGAGAATGATTTACTGTACGTATCAGTCAATTTTGTGGAGTTTCTCTTTTGCAAGTAGCTGGTATCTAGCTCCCAAAGGCAACTTGTTTCCAAATGTTGTGAAAAGGGAGCACAATTAAGGCTTTTAAACTGTGCTCTTGGTAGCTGGTTAACAGCACCACTAATAGCCTGTGATATTTGACAATTGCAGGTGGAAGAGTTCCTAAAGCGGGTTAATAAACCTGGGGAGGAAGCCACATCCCAGACAGCCCCTCCTCAGGGCAGAGCGGAGGCTTTGTCCTCGGGCAGCGACTCGGAGCATCAGGAAAGCGTTTCTGCCGCGCAGACTGTGACACTGAATGCTGAAAACCAGAAGCCACCATCTTCCAGTGCAGCCCTCGCAGAACCCGGAGGGACCAACCTCAAGGAGGAAGCGCCAGACGTGGTAGCGAGCGGCTCCGATGGCCAGGGCACGGGGAGGCAGGAGCAGGGCTGCGGGCGGCAGCTGGTCTCTCTGGATATTCCCGATTATCTCCGGGCAGAGACAGATGATGTCAGCCAAGGTACATCAGTTTCCTGTGAACTGGAAATGAATTGGTAGTGGATTTAATACCGCCTTCCCAAATTACAGTGTTGTGTGGTATTTATTCTGTTTATTCAAAGAGACTCGTTAGGCTCCAATGATGCCAACAGAGAGCTGTGCCAGTGGAAGTAGCTTATTCCTGGAGCGCCAGAGTCGAAGGTCTTGTCTTAAATATTGTCAGTAATTCTTAACAGATAAACAGTCGTTGTTGATCCTAGATGTGATCTAACAGGTCTCCAATTCACACCCTTTTTCCCCTGTAAGGATGAGGGTGATTAACTTCAGGTAGCTGCGCAGACTGTCAGGTTTTGGGTTCTCAGATGCACATTGCTGAGCTCTGGGGAGCATCTGTTGTTAAAATTATTTTCTAGGAGGAAAAAAAAAATTGATATTATGAACTTTTCTATTTAACTCTGTAAACAAAGGAAAACAGGATTGTTTAGGTTTCTACATATAGTTTAATCCTTCCTACAGTATTTCAGTTATATTAGATTTCTACTGTAAAACTCTTACCTAGATTGGTTCTTATTCGGTACATGAATAAGGGCATGAAATTGGTCTCTGATCCACTTGTTTGCTCACTATGTAGAGTTTACTGCCATCAGTTGAAGATGATGGCTGACCTCTCAAGGCTCTTAAATAATGAGTGAAGTGGTGGTGTTATTTTTAGGACTGTGACTGTTACCTGTCAGGTAACACTATACCCTTGAAATATAGGATGCTCTCTTTTAACTTAAACCACTGATCTGCGTAATCTGGCAAACAGTAGTAAAGGACATTTGGCAGTGTTGTTAAACATGAGCATCTTGTATCTTAAGTCTCACTTACCTACCAATTACATTCCTAGCCTACAAGAACAGTAATTATTAACTTTTGCAGTGTCTTCCAGCTGTAGATGAAAAAATAACCATAAAGAAGAAGGAGAAAAAAAGGAGAAGAAGGAAGAAAATAGCACTGGGAGCTATACCTGCTGAGATTGCTGCTGATCCGGAGCTGGCCAAGTACTGGGCACAACGCTACCGGCTGTTCTCTCGGTTTGATGAGGGAATTAAACTAGACAGAGGTGCGTTTAGTACAACGTGCGCTGGCTTGGTGGTATAAGATGTATGCAAACCTGTGGCACTTCTTGCAGTTTATTACTTCTGGTTTTATTTATTATAGAATGTAATCGTGATGTATAAAGTTTTTTGTGGCTGCCTCAGTGGACTTGTCCTTGATAAGCCAGCATCCTCAGCACCAAGTTCAACAAAGCTTTTAGTGAGATTCAGACATATCTGTTTGCTTCAGTGAGACTTTGTTTGCTTAGCAAATCACTGGACTGACCAGAGTTTATCATCTTCAAAGCCTGTATTTCCTGGTTGAATGCACCAAGCCAAAATTCTTGGGATTAACGCTAAACCGTCAGTTGTGTGTGTGGGTTGTTTGTTTGTTTTTAATTTAAGTGACCTTGAAATACAAGGTGAAAAAACACTTGTTTCCTTTCCTTTGCAGAGGGTTGGTTTTCTGTTACTCCTGAGAAAATAGCTGAGCATATTGCTGTCCGTGTTAGTCAGTCGTTCAACTGCGATATCATAGTGGATGCGTTCTGTGGGGTTGGAGGAAACGCTATTCAATTTGCGTTGACTTCAAAAAGAGGTAAGCAGGTGTTGTATATAGCGCATCGTTTTGTTTCTTCAATCTTTTCCCCTAAACCTTTAGGTATGCACTTTGCTGATTTTTTTTTTTTTCCCCAGTGCTTCTGAAGCAGCAGAAGCTTTTTTGTTTCATCAGATTCACAATAGGAGCTTTCTGTTTTTAAAAAGGAGCTATGAAACTGCTTTTCTATTTTGAGTCAGAGTTGGATTTGTGTTGTACTAGTCAAAGTTATTTTTTCATGGCATAGTAACTAGTCTGTTGGATGCTCTGAAGATTGCTAGTAAAGGTTGAGTTCTGTTTGCAGTGCTGACCTGCAGAGACTCCACAGAGCTGCTGCTTTTCCCAATTATGCCGTTTGTCTGTGTACTCAAATGCAGGTTACGTGTGAGTAGTACTTAAAACACCTTGTATGAGATCACCTGCAGGTGCAGCAGAACCAAATACAGAAAAGCGATGATAACTTAGTATTATTCTAAGTTCCCGTTGCCAGCTAATGAAATTGCAGTGAAACATTGAGAGTGCTTTCTGTAAAAACATTGACTACTTGATATTCCCCTAGTCATCAAACACTCTGGTAAAATACCAGCTCACCTAATGCTTCTGAGTAATTTCTGAGCAAGACAAATGGTAGTTACTACTGCATTAAATTTGGTAGGCTATGATCCATTCTATAAATACGTTCTAAATTTCACTTAGCTTTTTGTATTTCCTGGCTAAATTTTTATTTCTATGATTACATGCTACCCTTGTATCACCTCTCTTGTGCTGTGTTGGGTGCTTTTTATAAACTCAGTTTTCAGTACAATGCGATCAGCCACAGATAAATGTTTATCTTTATTAAAGGAGAAGAACAAGGGTCAAATTGACACCATTTAAGTTGTCAGGCTGCTGCCACAATTGAAACGAGGAGGACTTCTCTGTCCTTATCTGTCCTCTACTTGAGCTGAGATGGAGGATTGTCGTGGTAGTAGGTGTATGACTGCCAAAAGCTAAAGCTTCCCAGCTTTGCAACAGCAGCTGAGCCTTTCCCAGTCTTGGCTGCATGGCTTCCTTTGCTGGCTTGTAAATGCAGTGGTTTTGCTATTGGTGGAACCTCTGCTCCTGCCACGCAAGGGCAAGTCCTTCCTTTCTGCGGAACTGTAGCTTCATGTCTACCACAACCTACAAAACTGAAGTAGTCACTCACAGCACAACAGTAGATTATAGATGTGACTTGTGGCTGCAGAAGACCGTGTTCCTTCTGAAATGTCCTTTTGGTGGTGGGGTGGGATTTGCAGTTGACATTAACCTGTGCATTTGCGCTCTCTTTCATTTGCAGTGATTGCTATTGATATTGATCCTGAGAAGCTCAGTCTTGCACGCAACAACGCTGAGGTGTACGGCGTGGCGGATCAGATAGAATTTGTGTGCGGAGACTTCATGGTGCTGGCTGCCGACCTGCAAGCAGATGTGGTGTTCCTCAGCCCGCCCTGGGGGGGGCCTGACTACGCCACTGCCGAAATCTTCGATATCCAAACCATGATTTGCCCAGATGGATATCCTTTCAAAGTTACGCCTTCTTGTGATTTTTTCAGTCATTTATGAGCAAATTTCTCTCTTTCTTCACCTCCCTCTCTTGACATGGGCTTTGCGTGCCCATTCGGCTGACTGGGGATGGTATGACCAGCACCTGAAGTCCCAGATGTGCTACGTTTCTTTAGTCCTCCTCCTCCAACCTCAGCTATATGACTTTGACCACCTAAAATTAAGTATTTTAATTATTTTTTTTATTTTTAAAAAAAAGTCATAAAGAGTTATTCTTAAAACTAAAAAATCCTTTAGAGAATTTCAGTATCTTCTTAACTTAAAGCATTAATTCAGTAGTTCTAACTCCTTTGTATTATTTTATTAAAATACCCTGAAGTAATCAGATAGCCATGTGGTATGTATATGCATAGGTAATAATTACTTACGTAACCTATGACTTGGTCATTGATTCCACTTTTTAATTGATTTATAAAAGGTATGCCTTATTTTAAATGTCTTACTCAATTCTCAATCATAACACCTGCCTATGACTTGGGAAATCACAGAAGAGTGCAAGCAAAATATTAACCCTTTTAATTAATGTATATAATTCCATAATAACTTATTGACAGTGGAATTGAACACTCATTCATCTAGGAAGGTATTAGCATAATAGTTTCATCAAATGTGGAGCGTGGTGGGGCTTTTCCCCCTAAAACAGTCTCAGTTGTTTCCTTTTTGGCTAAAATGTAGCCATATTTGTAAGAGTAAGGAAATCTTTGTATGCATGTGTGAGAGATATTACAGGAAATGGATTAGAAAACAAATATCAAACCAGTGTACTAGATATAAACTACATTCAAATTTCTTAAATGCTTCTTTGTAGTTCGATTAAATTTTCTTAAAAAGTGAGGTGGTTTGGGGGGGGGTGTTCTACTTTCTACAGCAATAATGGTGAAACAGTCTCTGCATTTCAGAAGAGTGTTTAACACATCTAGAAGACTAACTATAATTTAATTGCATAGTAACGGAATTTGGGACATACTTTCAAAATGAATGAATATAAAGCAACTTCTCCTTCCTCATTCTTGTTTTTTTCCTTTACTGGCTTCTACATTTGAAATTTTCAGGCTCTCCAAGAAGATCACCAACAATATTGTGTATTTTCTACCTCGGAATGCAGACATTGACCAGGTGGGTTACTGGATAAGGACTTGGTAATTACAAAAAAGCTCAATTGCCTTAAAATATAGGTATTATAAGCACAAACTTAAGACTTTTAAGTCTGTTCAGCTGAATGTTTGGTTTGGGTTTTTTGTTTGTTCGAACCTTATGTTAAGAAATTTCTGTGTTTGCAGTACTTCTGATACATTTAGAAATGGGAGTAGTAGATTATTTCCATGATTTTGATACTGTTCCTTCATAAAGCAACAGACTGGAGGTTCTCATGGAAGTTTCTTGAGTGCCAGACAGATACATCATTCTAAAAGAAAAAAAAAAAGATTTTAACCAGCTCTTACTACCTGGTAAGTTGCTGAGGCCTAAACTAAAGTTCATGGCTTTCAGTTTGTGAAGGAGTTGCAGGAAATCACTGTACAGCCTACAATCACTACTGTCACTGATTAGTAGACCAGAGACAAATGTCGTGCCGCCAGAGGTGGTACTGATACTGTCCACACAAGTGTGTGGTTCCATATGGGCTCCTTGCACTGCAGTCATTAGCTAGTTAGATGCATCACTGACCAGATAAACACACAATTTGTTCCACTGGTGTGGGGATTTTTTTGCATTAGAGATTTTTGTTAGAATTTTCTTTCAGTAATTAGATGACTTTAACAATTCCCCTGAGTGTCTGGTTTAGTTTCCTCTGTGTATTTTCTATGTTAATTACATCTTGTAGCTTTTTGCAAAGAAGGGAGCAGTGAGATGTTCTCCTCACTGCAACAAGCTGCAGAACTTCCAGGATTATTTCCTGCTTTTCCAAAAGCTGTGTCTGACTTAGAGCAGGCAAGGTCTCAAGCCACATGGTGGCTTGCAGAATTGTTGGTGGCAAACAGCTTGAGAAATGGGCTGAAATTCACATGGCCTGAGTATTAGCATGCTGTGAGCCCGCACTACGCACAGCACCATTTGTACAGCAGGTGATGATTCAGTTGAGTTTTGCATTTCAGATTGGTGAATATTCAAAGTGGCTTATGAATCTTTTGAACAGGGACCTTAATTTTAGGCAGTTTCTTTAGTTTCAATTTCTAACCGCTTGCATTTTATCAAATATTTCATTCCCATGATGAAGAATGACTTTATCAGGTTTCTGCTCTGCTCTTGAGCACTTTTTACTGGATTTATAAATGGGTAAAGAAAGACATTTACATTTCAGTCACATTCCCACAAAAGTGTCTAAGAGTACTGTCCACAGGCTTGCACCTATTCCTGCAGAAGAGCTTGGCACCTCTACGTGGTTGGGCTAGGTGCCTTGCCACCTCTACATCTTGGTCTAGTTGGCTCTGAATGTTGTTGATGTGCTTTAAGTGTTCTTTGATGTACATCCACGGATTTGTCTTTACACAAATAGCTTAAGAGTAACTGTTGTTATTCAAAAACACGGCTTTGTGGTCACAGCTTAGTTGTTAAAAGCACGTGGCTGAAGGCATGGCTTCAGTTTAGTTATCCAGACTATGGACTGGAAGATAAATCAGCTCTTCACCTTTGTCTAGAGATTGTGCCAGTATGAGGAAAAAAACCCTAAAACCCTAAAGGTTGATGATCAGAGAGCGGGGAGGAGAACATGAATCTAGCCCACTGTTTAGGGAAATTTAGTCTTAATCTTGCATGGACAGAGGTGTCTCAAACATGATTGTCCCAAACATGGCCTTAGTGGGTGCTCTGGTCCATAGGAGACTAGTTATGAGTTTGGCTGCCATCATTACTGGCTGTATTTAAGTATGAAGCTTCTGAATTCACTGCCACTACACTTCCAGGCCACTACTAGTTGGTGCACCTTCCCTTGTCGTGGTGTGGTGGCTTGCATGCCTTGTCGGGCCAGACTAAAATGTTGCACCCTGGCCCTCCAGGTTGGGGGTTTTGTTTGGGGCTAACAACCCAATCATGTGAAAAACAAAATCTGTTACAGAAATTGCAACAACACTATCCCACCGGGTTCGGTGGCATAGTGTTGTTGCAGCCCTGTGCTCCTCAAGGAGTAACAAGGACCAAACACAAGACTTCCAGGGCTGTGAATCTCCAGGAAAAAAAAATATATATATCTATGTATCATTGAAGTTCCTTAATGGTTAGTGTCGACAGTTGTCTTCTCAATCTGCTCATGGTTTTGCCTGTAGTTCTCATCCATCTTACTTTTCTTGTGGACCAGATAGGGTGGTTTCTGCTGCAACAACAGTCTTGGCAAGGGCCTGTGGACACCACTGCTAGGATGTAGTGATGTAGTTTGGGTTGTGAATGTAGTCCATAAACTCTAGGGGCCTATAAAAGCCTGATGAAGTAAATCTTAAACGTCTCTTGCAGGACATTAATACCTGAAAACTGAGTAACTTGGATAAGGCGCTATCTGCTGAACAAATTATCTGATGCCTTAGATTTGAATGGAAACTTAAAAAATCTAAGTTTGATTTGTGATGACATTGCTTAGGCATGTAAGATTTGCCTCTTCTGTGTCCTCAAAATTTAACTCTCTGTTCTCATGCACATATGTAAGGATTTCGGAGATCGCTTAGCTCTGAGAACAGGTGATGTAACATGCTTAATGTGTAAGGTGGTGTTAAGTATTCTGCCTCTTGTCTCGTGTTGTCTGGCTTGAATGTACAACAGAGGAGTGCTTGTGTGCTGTGTCAATTAAAATTCATTTAGAAGCTGACTCAATTGCCATTGCAAACCTCTGTGAAGATGTTTATGCTGACTGTAAGCCAGTGTGTCAGTGCAAGTTTGCTTGTCTAACAGTGGATCTCAAGCAGAAATGGAAATAAATGCCCAGCAGTTAGAAGTAACCTTACATTAAAAATACTGTTTAACCTTTAGTTAAGGTGGTGCAAATTTAGTGGAAAGCATGTGCTGCTTTTTACAGTTAGATAGCTGTAAAAAGGGGGATCGTGCTGCTGGTTTGGAAGCAGGTGGTAGCTGACCTTGACCTAGCTGTGTTGGTGGAGGACTCTGTGTTCATTGCCTTATCAGCAGGCAAGATGTCCGGCCTTGTTCCACATGATACTATTGCAAAAACAGTGTTTGATATGTCTGCAGGCACAGCCTTCTCTGTGTAGAGTTAGTCTTGTAGAGAGAGGTGAGGTTCTCTGAATTCCCTTGCAAAATTCACTGAGTTTAGATGGAAGAGAAATGAACTTCTGTACTTCTGCCTCGAGAGGGAGCAGCGACCCAGTGGAATATAGTTGGTGCATTTACAAGAAATGTGAAACATTTCCTTTAATTGCATCAAATCTCCTTGTTTACAAGTGTGTGCTTGTTGCAAAATATGTAATGTATACAAGTCCATTTTTAGGTGGAATCAGTCTTCTAGTTAAGGAATAGTCAGGAATTATTATATGTGTGCGCACGTACATAAAAAAATATTTTATTAATAGTGCCTGCTGTGTAGCTCGTGTGACATCCTTGTTGATACCTGTCTCTTTGCAGCATCTGTACCTCTGAGTCTTTTCTTTTAGGGTTGTTTTTTTTTTTCACATCCCTTAAGAAAATTAAAAAAAAAAAAAGGAAAAAAGAGAGGAAGGTATAGAAACTACCAGTCAGAAATATATTAATACCATTTCAGTTCTTGAGGGCTGAACTTGTATTTGGCTACCAGTGGTGTTTTTGAAAAGCAAAACAAAAAGTTTGACCTACTTAGAATTCCTGAAAAGTAGGGAAGAATTAGAAATTACTGCTTTGTATAGTTTTGCATATTTAAATCAAAATTATATCCCAGCAAAATGAAGTGAAAGCACTTGATAAATACTTGGGTAGTTGAAGACTCTTCTTGCCTTCTATGAAAAGCATTCCTTGGCAAAATTTAGATGAAAATAAAGTTCTTCCCCTTGTTCTGCTGTCAGTTTGACTCTGGTGGCAGCAGGGAACCTGCAGTCAGGGAATGCTCAACCTTCCCCAGCATCCTTCCCCTTCTTGGCCGGTTCACTTCTACCAGGTCAAGGGGAAGAAAGGTGATATCTGTAGGGGATCCTACATTTAGGTCTTAATACTCAACCAAAACGTAATGGAGACCTCCACCAGTGACTTGAGAAGCAAGCTTCTTGAGACAGAATGATTACATGTTGTTTATGAAGTGTTTAGCAAGCTGTGCTCTGCCTCACTGTGCAGAGTGGGAAGTGTGTACTCACCTCAGGGACCAGAACTCATCCCAACTAGCCCAATTTGTTGCCTGGTCTGGTTTCTGTACCAGAAAATACTTCTGTGTCTTAACATTTGCAGCAAAGGAGGAGGAACCTGGGATTTGTTGCTGCAGGGCTTTCTTCCTAATGGTGGGACAGCTTCTTTTCACCTCGTTGCAGAAGGCATACTCAGCTACGTAAGACAGAAAACATACCCTCCTAAGCATTCACGTACTTAAGTAGTGATGCTCCTTACTCTTCGTGTAAGCTGTGTGAGTGCTGCCATTGAGGCATTGTTCTCTCACTGGTGGTCAGAATGGAGTCAGGCTGCGTGGTGGCTCCCCTCAATAAACTGATGAGCCTAAAATGTTGGTGACCTGGTATGTTGTGAGACAGATGACCACATCAGCATCTTTACCAGTCTAGTCAAGTTTGAGAGACAGAGTACTGAGGAATCAGGAGTTTATTACTTATCCGAAAACTTCTTCACCATTCTTTGAAGACAGTCATACTGTACAAATTTACAAATGGTGGTTTAATTCAGAAACAGGTATTTCCTCTTTTAGCAAAAAGACAATCTTACACATTTATCTATTTACCATGGGATTATCTTTAAGTCTTTCTGACTTTTAGCTGCTGGAAATGATGCATATTTAACATCTTGAGCATACAGTTTTAATTTTGGGTCGCGTATTAGTATATCAAAACAGCAGGATAATTGAGGCCAATTTTCATATAACATTTCAATCTTTGACCCTTATATCAGAGCAAGCAAATCTATTAGAATAATATTGGTCTACTCTTAAGATGGAGTATGAGTCACTTTGCTAATTGAAGGTGATGCTGAGAGTAAAATGCCTGATTATTCAACCCGAGAGCTATCTTTTTGAGTTAGAAAAGTTTTGGTCTATCCAAGATCCAGCCTGTGACAAAAGAAAAAAAAAACCTGCAATTTGAGAAGGATTTGCCAGTGTCCAGAAGCCTTTTTCTCTGTGTAGGTAAGTTGAAGCTTAAATATAGATCCTTAGAAGGGATATGGCACTGTGGCTCTGCTCAGGGGGTTATAGCTACCATGTTGTGAAGTCACCTCATGGACCTTGCTAGCTTGCTCTACAGTTTTTATACCACCAGACTTCTTTGTGGTACGGGGTATGAGGACAGATCTAATTTAAAAAAAAAAATAAAAATAGGCAAGACCTTCTGAAAAGTGGTTTGACTGAAAAAGCAGCCCCTCTTCAAAATCTGAGTCTACTTCACAATCCAATGTTAGTAAAGTTCCAGTTTCATGAACAGGAACTGTTTTATTTATTACAAATAATGCCTTTTCCTGTTAGAGTTGCGATTAAAGTTCTGCAAAATGTCCCCTTTTTCAGCCACCTTTTTTTTGGCCCTTATAACAGTGTAGGGTAACAGAGGGAGAGGAACAGTGCTGCTCTTTGGGTAATATTTGTCAAATAGTAATATTCTTCTTTCGTTTTGAGTAGTATTTCTTCTTCAAACCATATACAAAGTTTTACACTTCATAAAGTAATTGGAGTAAATTCCTAACATAAACTTTATGGTTAAGAGAACTGTTCATTGTTGATTGCTGTCCGTGTCAACCATCATACTGTAAACTTGACAGACCAAACAAGATACTTGTGTTTAAAATTATGAGCAGGAAGGTATGACAGGCAAGACATTGTCAGGTTGATGGGTTGGGGTATTTTTGATGATTGCAGATAGCTTACTGCTCAGTATCTGCAGGAGGGTTTTTTTTCCCTGTCCTTAAGACTTTAGAGAGCACCTCAAGGGTTTCAACTTAAGCCTGTGCAAAGGAAAATCTGGTTCTGTCTTTTAACTTCCAGTCAAGACTGGGTTTTTTTTCAAAGGTTGTCAAGACTGTAGCACTGCAGTTTACGTTCTCCGTGACCACATCAATCTAGTGGATGAAAGAGTTTTTGAAAATGTCTGTGTTCTTTGAACCTTGCTGAGAGGAGGAGTCCGTCCAGCTTTTGAGGAGCACAGGTCTGTTGGAGAAGCACAGGGTAGCGGATGTACTACTTGGGGCACAGGGTAGCGGATGGATCCTACTTGAGGATGCCACAGCAGTGGCATCGGGAGGATGCGCTGCATGAGAGCAGCTGTGTGTTGGACATGGTGCAACATTTTACAGATGTGTGGAAGATCTGGTGGGAAGTGATAAATCATATGCACTAGCAAGGTGTTCACAGGCATGTGCTCTTCTAGCTGTGTTATTTATGCTATCCTCCTACATGATTTCTACTGGTTAACTGGAAATATATAAACTGGGATTATAATGCAAATTGGCATCCTCTCTCCACTTGAACTAGCTAGTGATTTATTTGTTACCAGCCAATTGTAGTTCTCTCCATCATGAGCTGACCTACCGGCAGCCTGCTTGGTGTTGTATAGGTTTGGAACACAGCTTCTGCTAGGAAGATCTTACAGGCTGCGTTTATTCACTCAAGATACTGTGTTTTTTAAAAATTAAGCAGGGTAGGAGGCAGGGAAAGGTTTACATTAGACTTTATGCACTGTTGAGAATTCTTTTTTTCCTTTTTTTTTTTTTTTTTTTTTTTTTTTTAAACCAGTCACTTCTTGGGCCTCTTTTTGTTTCTTTATTGAAAACTTTGTGTGCGCCTTTACTCTTTGTAGATTTGATGACTGGTGCAAAACTATAAATTGGGTAGATTTCTGGATTGGGGGGGGATTGGATTTGGGTAGGGGGTGTTTGGGTTTTTTTGTGGTATGTGATAGCTATGCTCAATTAAATGAAATCATTTCACTGTTGCTGGAGCTTTGGCTGTTCTAAATGTTGGCTTAACAGAAGTGGCTTGTGTCCCAGCTGCTGCCAGAAGATCTGAATTAGCTTCTCTTTGTTGTCTAGTGGTTAAAGGGATTCCCTGAGCCCAGATTCAAGTGAAATGCTCTTGATCCTGATAGTTGTATAAAGAATACACATAATTCAGGTGCTTTTTTCTTTTCCTTACCTTCGTTCCCATATGATCTTCATCATCTGTTTTGAGAGAGTCTGGAGTTAAGACACCGCAGCCTTGTTCTGTCTGCAGGTCTCGTGCCTGGATGGAAGCTGTTTGCTGTCTTTCTGTTTTTGAAAGTCCGGTTGTTACAAATGACTGGTCAATGAAGACAGTGTAAAGACGGGTAAAACTTTTTTTTGTTGCTGTTGTTGTTACTATGTTTGTTTATATTTTAATTCTCTCTGGTATGATTTTCTGTTCTGGGAATGACACCAGGTAGATCAGTTTAACAAAAGAGTATCTGGTAACCTCTGAATCAGGACATTTGATGGAAGGCTGACTAGTAAAACTACCCCTGTCCCCTTTCATTTAGCTATGATTTTAGAGGAGGTTGACTGGAATCCTAGCCAAATGTGACCTGTCAAGCAATGTCTCATTTAATTTAGGAGTAAATACTGCAGTGAGCAAAGCAGGGAGTGAGAGGCCAGGAGATGATCAGAGGCCAGGAGATGATCTTGGGTTAATTTGATTGTATTTTTAAGATGCTTGGGTGTTACGGGAGTTGGCAGGTAAAAGACTATGAGTTGATGTATTTTTGCAGGCTGGTAATTTTTAAGTGAATGTAATAGCATATGCTTCAGCTGTAACTATCGTGTTAATAACAGCCGCTTTTAAGCAGCCCACTTTAAACTTGTATGTTCTCTGTCCTTGATGAAAGATAAAGCCAGAAGATACCCCCAGCATACACCAAGCCAGAGTAGCACGTCTGGATTTCAATCTTCTTAAAGTTCGTAGTGCTTGAATACTGAATTGTAGCTTGCCTGCCTCGAGTTTAAAAAATAAATCTCTGGCCCATCAAAGGGTGGCAGCAGCACTGTGGTAGCGGCATAATTCACCTTCAGACCTGTACATTTTTTAAAAAATAGTCCTTGAGAGCATTTTGGTTTATTACAATTGATGTAAAGAATGCCATTGCCTCTTTTTCAAGTGAGTTGTGTGTTGGTTTTTCCCTAGCCTTTGGGTTGGGTTCCCCCCCCCACCCCGTTTTTATTAGAGTTGTGTAAAATGAAATGAGTCACAGTGTCCTTATGTGACTGGTTGTTACGGCAAAAAGCTTATATGTCTCATACCCGAGAGAAGTTTTTGGAGGGGAAAAAAAAAATAACATTAGAGCTTTTTATCCACAGTAACCTTAGTTGGTGTCTGGAACAGATAGGAAGTTACTTTATTGAAGGAATTTCAGTATGATTAAAAAAAATCCTCTAAGGCCAGCAGGGAAACCTTTGAGTTCAAAAACACACCTGACCAATATAAAGCAAGTTTGCACCTTAAGCAACTTTGCTCCTGAAGTAGTCTTCCACCTTCGTTTCCCTTTTCATATTTCTCTTCTGATGTCCCCTATTTTTAAACTTTGAGACCAAACCTGCTGGCTGCATTTTTAATGCTCTGTGGCGATGTCTGTAGCTGTGGACTAATTCCATCAGCAGTCAGTGAACTGGAGGATGAAGCATCCAGGTGAGAGGGATGTGGGGAGGCGTTAACTGAAGCTGCATCCTTTACCTCACCCCAGGATGGCCTGTGGCCCATGCAGAATTACCCAGCGCAGCAAAGCAGGCAATATCTGTGCCCACCCCGCTGAGTACATGGGTTTGGGCTAATCAACAAACCAGGATGAGGAAAATCATCATGTTTGCACAGGGGGAAAAAAAACAAACAAACAAACCCACAACAAAACCACCAATGAATTTTGGACTTGTCCAATTTTTTTAAGAAATTAAGAAGGCTTTTCGTACTCACGACTGTAATTCACCGCAAAAACAGGAGGTTCATGTTGGTATTTCTGAAAAATAGGTGAGCACCTTTGTTTTTCTCAAAACATCGTTCCTCAACCTGCTGTTTTTTTTAGAGGGCGTCCCTGCCCAAGCTGACACCTTTCTGGGGCTTAGTGTGTGGCAACTTTCCCTTGTTAAGCTGTCAGGGTTGACTGAGCCCTCCCAAGGAAAACTTGGCAACTCCTACGTAATTAAGTTTGCAGCCTTCAGCAATTTGCAAATAAGCATCGTCACAGAGGATTCGCGTTTCTTTCCTCTGAATATCGGGGCGGGGGGGGGTTGAGGAGCATGTGGTGCTGCATCCGTCCCTGCAGAGCTTACGCCCACGTGCTCATTAGAGTTCTGTCACCGTTGGGTTTATGAAATACTTGTAGTAGTCATTTGAAATTAGTCTTGGTTATCCTGGATTTAACACTTAGAGACTAGACACGGTGTATGTAACTTCTCGGGTGTCCTTCGGTGGATGCCACCCCTCAGTGGAGGAGCAGCATTTGCCTGTGTTACTGATGAAGCATTTTGTTTTACCTCCTCTTCTAAGAGAAATATTTAGTAAACATTTGTGTTTGCTATCAATGCATTAGTCATACATATATATGCTAGTGACACAAATTGTGCTGTGAAAGCAGGAGTGTGTAACCTCGAAACAGTAATTTCAATATTCTTATTTGAAGTTGACTAATCCAATTAATATTTTTGAATACCTAAATATTGGCTATAAAGTGCAAAGCCTCTAATGCTTTTTGGAAGGGGCATTCCTGCTTTTGTTCATAGTAAATTAAAAATACAAACTTAACGTCATCTTAGAAAAAAAATATGGATTGCCCAGCAATGTAAATTTCTTTTAGGATTTCAAGCAAGAAAAGATAAGTTGTAAAATTAACATTCCTGATCACTTGCCAATTTCAGATTCTTGTGCTATTTATAAGTCAGCCAGCTTCTGCTTTTTTACGTAAGTGGCAGGTTCCTCTTTGACAAGAACGTGGAGACTTTTTTCCTATTACCATTAAACTGAACGATGAAGAAACAGCTCACACTTTTGGTTTTGTCTGCAGAAACAAAAGAATAAAAAGGGGCGGGGGGGGAAGGAAAAGTAAATTCTTTATTTAGATAAGTGATAATTTGCTGGACAAATCAATAAAGGTTCAAAGTGTAATTTAATCTGTTATTTCCTCTTCATAGTAGTCTGTTTTTCTACTTAGAGTAAAATAGAGGAAGTTGAGCATGCTTATATTTAAACCAGCACTACAGAGTGAAGTCTCACAGGAGTTTAGAAGTGTTAATAATGCAACCTGAACTTTTAAGTTTGAGCTGCTAACTTCACAGATGACTTGGTTGAAAGATCAGTTAAAAATCTACTGTGGGCTTGTAGACTTTGATCACTTTGTCTGACCAGGAAGTTTCCCTGCATAGGGATCTATAGAAATAGTTTTCCTGCAGCAGGCTGGGAAAACAGCAGCCTGGAGCAAAGAGACCCCCACTGCAGCACAGGTCCTTAGGGTCCCCGGTGAGGGGGAGAAAAACCAGTCAACGCTCAATTTCGGTGGTGTTCTCTTCCTTCTGTCTGTGCAATCTGTCCTGGTGAGAAACTGGGAGCCTGCACGGCCGTCGTCCCTCAAAGGAGTCATAGTAGGCATCGTGAGTAAGAACAGGAGAGCAAAGAGTATTGCGTGCTCCAGTCCACAATGCAAAGTCCGCTGCAAAACGTTGTCTGTCTGTTACCATTAAGCATTAAAGGTGTGCACCGGGCTCAGTCAACAGAGCATGAACGGTGAAATTCTCACTCCAGTGATCGTAAACACGAGAGCTGGGACCAGCGCTGCCTGACGGGATCTCCCTGCCTGCAGTTCCTCAGCTGCCTGCAGCCTTACCCTCGACGCTGCCTGAGACTCCAGGGCACACAACAGCATTTTTTTGGTTGCAGTAACAAACAGCTAACTGTTTTTTGTGAGCTGCTCTGCCAGTTTGTGATTTTGGGGGAGGGTTTTGTTTGGGTTGTCCATCCGTCCCTCCCTCCACCCTTCAGTGCAACCTTTCTGCTTCCTAATTTCAGGATTTGGTTTTACTCTTCCTCCAAAACCTGGGCTTTTGACACCTTCCAATCACAGTTTACAGCTTCGTTTTGCCTCAACTGGGTGTCTCAAGTGCCAAGTGCCCTTGCAAACCACAGTCTAGCATCTCTTGCCTCAGCACGGCCTGTGAAATGACGACTATTCCTGTCTAATTCTGAAGTCCTCTTATTTTCATGGCTTGGGGTGAGGGGGATTTTTCAGTCACAAGAAAGCCACAAACCACTTCTGCGAGTAAAAGGCAACACAGAAAGAGGCATTAGGTGCCAAGGAACATTGTGCCCAGTATTAGCAAAGCAAAGATGTGATATTTCATGTGAATAAAAGGTTTGGGATTTCACCTCTTTTCCTTTAGTTGATTGCTTTTTGTTCTTTGTTTTTCAGGTGGCTTCGTTAGCAGGGCCAGGAGGGAAGGTCGAAATAGAACAAAATTTTCTCAATAACAAATTGAAGACAATAACTGCTTATTTTGGTGATCTAATAAGGCATGACATCTCTTGAATTCAGTGTGGATTCTTCCAAACCCAACCTCCCTGACTGTTGCTTTACTTAAGCTTTTGTACAGCTGGCTGGTCAAAAATGACTTGAAGCCATTTTCTGCTTTAATTTCTGTTTGCAGAAATTTGTTGTGTTTTTTGCTACTGTCAATAAATGTTTTATAATAATTTTGACAAAATTGTAAATGTAGAGGAGCTGTGAATGTAGGAAAAATGATCTTTATAAAATGCAGTCATGTAAGGTTCAAGTCCAAGCAGTTGAAGGGGAGTTCAGGATTTCTTTGCAACTCTCACATGTGCTGCTTCTGTACTCGCTCTGGTTTTGAGTGTTCAGAGGGTCAAAAAGAATAGCCTGAAAGCCGCCATGTGTCAAGAACTGCTCTCTGGGTTTGAGAAATAAAAGCACCTGAACATCAGGTGGAACCAGAAGGTCAGGTACACCACCAGAGGTTAATCCCAGCGCACCTCTCTGGCTCCCTGCTCGCTGGGAAACCTTTTCAGCTTTTCTTTGTAGGATGAAGGTCCACACATTTCTTGCAGCGAGTACTCCGGCTCGTTGCAGCACAGGGAGAGACCAGGGCATGTTTGTGTCCAGCAGCAGGGCTCTACCCTCTGGTTTTTCTTAATTAATTTGGGGTTTTTTTTCCTCCTTGCCAGCCCTCTTCAATATAAAGGTATTTTGAAGAAACCTTCTGACTGGAGGTTTGTCTCAGTAACCAGAGGGGTATGTGCTCCCCCTCTTTTTGTGGCCTTTTGGATCATTGCACAGGCTTCAGGGGGGCAGAGGGAGCCCAGCTCTCCCTGGTGAGGTCTCTGCTCCCACATGGTGTTTGGGGGGAAAGAGTGGCTTTTGGGGACTTTTCTAAGCAGAAGAGTAGGCAGGCAAGAAGTGTGTAGGGCATGGATATGGCATTCTCACTGAAATGCACTTACAGTAAGTACCCAAGATAATTTTGAGCCTGTTTGAGGCAGGAGTGTATGGACTATGGTTTCCAAGACAATAAGTTGGTGCTGCTTCTCCTCTGCTTGGAGTGCGGCAGGATGCTGAAGGCAGCAGAGGCGAAGCACTAACCCATGCATTAGTGCTGACAAGCAAAACTCTATAGAGTAACTGTGTAGAATAACCAACTAAAGATTTTTCTTCCTCCATAAGGAATGAAATCGAACTCTTCAACTCAGTTAGGAGACCAAAGTGTTTGTGTGTGTATGGGGTGTTAAAAACCAGGTGTGCAACCTGACTCAGTGCAAGTTTGCTGTGCAGCAAAATAGCACTTGGGACATCTTTTCTTTCTAACTTTACTGTCCATCCAGTACCAGACAAGTGCTAAACTGTTAATGACCATTACATCCGTGCTTCATGTAAGGTATTTTAGATTACTTTGAAGACAATTTTGGCTAATTTTCATCACTGCATTTTGCCACTGTACTACAGCAAAGAAGTGTTGTGATAGTCCCAGCCTCTGTGTCAATGTTTAAAGGGAATTGTAAAGGAAGGAAATTATCTGCTCTTCAATATTCTTTAGAATTTTGCTACTCAGAGGCAGGGGAGGTTGGCAAGAGCGCTAGTGTTACAGGAGGTTCAAACATACTGTAGCAGTGGCACGTGAATGTAATGGTGCTGTTAAATTTTCACTACAAGCTACAAAAATATCCCAGAAAGAGTCGTGAGGCCAAATGAAGAATAAATTCATTTATGATTAATTAATGCATATATCACCCTACTCTGTACGCTAAAATTTGACTGTATTGGTCGTGCTGCTCTCAGAAATACTGTTGTCTTCAGTCTTCTTTTCCTCCCTAAAGTTACAGAGTAGCTTTAGAAGCATTTTGAGATCTCACTGATGCTCCTCCTGTAAAAGGAAGCTCTATGGGGGAAATACAAGGGAATTTACCTTCAGGAAAGCAGTCAGTTCAGTGCCCAGTATGTAAAATGTGGAAGTTGAAATATGACGTAAAGGGTACAACATTTGCTGTTTCAGTGTTCACTTCCAATATAATGAACTTACTGGTAATAAGGAACTATTTATCAAAAGTCTCTGCTGAGCTTTGCAAGCACATGAAGCACCAAAAGCAGAATATCCTTGTTCATCGCTGTTCCTCTCTGTAACCAACAAGTGCAAAAGGTCTTTTTTCTTTTTTTTTCTTTTTTTTTTTGTTTTGTGTTTTTTGTTTTGTTTTGTTTTAAATATAACTTTAAGTCAGAATAGACACTTCTGGGTTATGATAAATGTTTGCCCTCAGCTTCCCACTTGCACAGAGCAGGTGAAGTTCCCCAGGGCTGTGAATCAGTCAATCTGTTAAGCCTAAGACACATCTACAAGTAGTTTTACTTCATTGTTGGTAATTTCAGCCTTCATGGAGGACAGGTCCATTCATGACATGAGTTTCTGTAAAGTGGTGTTCTGCTTTATATTCTAGAAAACAAAGTTAACATGGGCCAAGATGCAGTTAAATTTGTGGACATCTCATGCCCAGAGTTTTAATACCCTGCTGAGGCTCAGGTAGTATCTTGCATATAATTTGTTAGGCTACAAAGAAGTTGCGTTGCTATTGTAAAGTAAATACGCGTAGAGGTTTGATCTTACTGATTTTAAGCCACAAAATAAGCTATAGGAAAAATGCAGATTTATTTTTGGAAGCTTTGGACTAAATGCAATAAATACATGCTGGTTTATACTTTCCACTGTGCTCTTTAGCTCCTGATCTCATAGGTTTATCTTAACTAAATCCAGTATTAAACCAAGCCCATCAGTTTCTGGTACATGGTATGAAGAGAAGCAAGGGAACATGCAGTTACAACAAGCGCGTTACAAGGCTGAAGCCTAATTGCAGGTTCAAGGGGACCAGAGCGGAGCATCAGCGGGGCTGAGCAACCGTCTCTTCATGGTAGGGCAGTTAACGTTGTGCCCTTCTCTGAAGGAGGCCCCATTAGTGTTATGGTAAAAAATCACTGTACCATGAAGTTTTAATGTGCAGGTTTTAGAAAATCTTCCCCAAGTGTAGTGGTTCTGAAATAACATCTGAGTCTATATGTGCAACTCGGGTTATATAAACAAATTAACGTTACACCACAGTGACCATGTTAACATTTAGAGGAGGGAAACCCCATAAATAGCACGAGAAAAAAATTACTTGCAGTAACTCATTGAACAAATCAGTAGAAAATTGGGTCATTTTCACTTGGTTTACTCCTCTGCTTTCATATGCCTCATACTCACTGTTTGCTTTAACTCTCTTCCCCTCACGTGTGATTCTTCCCACCTCCAAATACCAAGGGAAGGGGGTAATCCTAATATGTAGCATGAACTAATTTAGCATTGCTAGTTTAGCCTTTCCAACACAAAAATCTTGGTATTCCTTGCACTGGAATATCTTGGTGTGGTCCACAGTACTTTAAAAAGAAATGATTTTCAGTGGTGAGGAAGTTTTAGATTTCTATATGAAAACAGAACAGAGATATTTTTGCAAGCGTGTGGAATAAATGCTCTAAATCCAGGCTTGAAATCAATTCAGACCCTCTCCTGTTTCAGCTGTCAGACAGTGAAGCTGTCAAGTGCTCCAGCCTGCTCCATCAGGGCAGAACATCACCCACATACACACTCCAGGCAAGTACTTGTAAGAGCGATGCTGTGTTTGTTCAGTTAAGTGAAGTCCCTCAAACACCCAAAATAATTCATACAGGAAACAGAAAAAANCAGCTTGTTACTTGGAAGGTTGCAGAAGCCATAGCTAGCTGAAAGGGAAGGAACGGGAATGGCTAAAACCAGCCGGAGGGATTGAATTGAGTGAGGCTGGAGTGAGAATCCTACCTGCAACCGTGTGGGGAGGAGGCAGGAGAAAAAGCTGAGTCTGCAAAATAGAGTTTGTCCACTCAGGGTTTGGTTTCCACCTCTACTCAGCAAGGTCCTGTGGTGTCTCTTAAAGGTGCCCAGGGCTTTGGTGGTGCCCGGGCGATGCTGTGAGCAGGGCTGTTGTCCAGGAGAGGGGTGGGGAGGGCAGCAGGAGCCCAGGAGCCCTGAGAGCGGCCGGGCTCTGCTCAAGGGTTTCCCTGCGCCGGGGAATTCCCCAGCCGGGCTGCGCAGACACCCCCTGCACCTACCTCAGGGTCTCACCATTTACCTTCTCCTGCCACCAAGAGTCAACCCCGGATTTCTGCATATAAAGACCCAAGCATCAGTGTCTTTTTAGCACATGTCACGACAGGGGTATCTCTGGGTGTCAGGGAGCGTGGGTTTGCCATCAGCCCCTTGTGTACCCTTCTTCAAGTCTCATGCAAATACATCCTCTGAGGTCTTCCTTTCAGCACGTCTCTGAGGTCTTGGCCCGTCACCTCGCGACATTTCAAAGCCGGAGTGAGTTTCAAAGCACTTCCCAGCAGCACGGGCTTCACTGGAAACCTGAAATGTCGCTCCAGGTTTCTGGGTTCTCAGACTGCTGAGGGAAAAAAGTGCTGTTGGAGGCAGTCATGTGGCCAAAGAATGGGCATCAGAGAGGATATTCCTCTGCATAGTTATTGCAGGTTGATACGGGTTGAATAAATATGTTTATCATATCAGTGCACAGCTACCTAGAGCTCTGGGGGTTCCTCACGTAGTCACAGTGTCAGACACAGCGACGGTGACAGTGGCAAGAGCTTTTGTGAAAGGCGGTATTATGATCTGACAGCAAAACCCATCCTAAGGTATTCATTAAATTGTTCCAGGCACCGGGAGCCTATGATTATGTCAAACGGGAGCAAATTGTACGCTCTGCTTTCCCGCTACACAGGAACTTAATCTGAAAGTCTGCCTGGGAAGGTTGAACACAGACAGCTTCGCTCAGGAGAGCCCCACACCGGCAGAGCCCATCGCCCCAGAGGGTCGCTCAGGGGAAGACCGCCTGTGCCAAACATCCGTGTCAGTGTGGGAATGATTTCCATGGATGCAGGTTGCAGCTGGGCTTATCCAAGGGGTTCCCTCAGACATCAGAGCATTTGGGTGTTCCCAGCAGACGCAATGTTCCCTGCAGCTCAGGCTCAGACCTGTACTTCTGGGAAGTGACGGTCCCCAAAACGGAAGCTGGAGTTCCCCAGGAAGCAGCTGTGTGGGGAACCCTGGGCAGCAGCTCCTGCTGTGGGAGAAGCCATGCTCCGGGAAGTGTGTTTAGGGCTGGGTTTTGACACCGAGAAGCACAGTTCTACCAAGAAAAGTGAGTCTCATGGAGGTTCTTCACCTAATACAGAAATTACCAGCCAGAGTATTCATTAACCCTGTCGAGAAGAGGTGCTGTTAAGAATCAGGTTTGAGGACAACCTTTGTGGTCATATCAGGTAGAGCGGGACATCTTCTACGAGCAAGTGGTCCTGATGGCTCAGGAAAGAGCCAAGTACTGGGAGCAGGACAGAGCACAGAGCCAAAGGAGCCGTGTTCAGGCTGCAGAGCTGAATGCCATAGTGCCTGGATTGCGGCTTCTGCAAGAGACACTGTCGGTGTCCACTTTTCCTCTTGCTGCCAAGTTTTGTGACTTTACTGGTAGTCCTTTGATATTTTTTATGCAGTTTGTAAAGAGCATTGTCTGGGACAAAAAAAAAAGAGCTTTCATCTAAAAATAAATCTGTAGCCCTTGCAGTTAAAACAAAACAAAAACAGCTGATACAAAACCAAGACCTGGATGCGTTATAATAGTTCAGAAATCAGACAAGAATGTCCAAAATTTAAGTATTTTGCAATTGCTTCATAGGCAGGTCCACCTCCTGTTTTGGCCTGAGGCACAGGGATGAAGAGAGGCTGAGATGATTTTTCAGCAGTTGGGACTGACGGTGCTGCTTGTCTCTGCTGCTGCTGTGATTTATCAGACTTGTTTGAAGAACTGGGGGTATTTATTATAAATAAGTTGAAGTAGGAAACAGTCTGACTTCTTGCACGCTTATTTTCTCTGTTAATGAGAAGAATGACCTAACCTAAAATTATTGTCACTTGTTATAAAAATTCAAAGTGGAGAAATCATTTCATCTCTTTGCAAGTAGAAAAACAAATGGATGCAGTGGCTGCAGAATCAAGGCCTGCCAATAAGAAATCCAGTTTGGCCAATTTGGCAAAATTAATGCTGTCCACTTAGCTAAAAAAAAAACAACAAAAAAACCCCAAACAAACAACTATGCAAGCACAGCAGATTCAGAAAACCTTAGAAGATTCATGATCTCAACTCAGCCCACAGGAGGAACCAGCAATGAGCAGCTGTTTGACAGCTATGAACCACGAACAAAGTCAACCTGAGTATTTGGCCAGCTCAGAGCATATGGACAGACATGATCAGCGGTGGGGATTAGGGACCTGGGAAAACTGCCAGTAGAAGAAATTCCAAGGAGCAGTGGGTCCCAGCTGCTTGGGTGAGAAATAAAAAGACCCTGAATGCATAGATCACAGTTTATAGGTATCCAGTCTTGCAGAAAGTTCATGAGTTTTAAGAGAGAGAGAAAAAGCAGATTGAGGTGCCCAGGCTGGTGCAGGTGTTGGAGGGAATGCCTGGCGGCAGACCGGGATTACTGCACAGGTTTGCTGATGCTAAAGATGCTGCTGCCTTGCACAGCAGGACCATTGTGGGCAAAGATGACTGACAAAATCCATGGCAATGGTGCAAGAACTTAGATAAAGGGATATTAAGAAAAGACCAACTTCCTGCTGATGTCCAAGTTGTGTTAAGCAAACAGTGTCGTCCTTTCCTCTCTTCGTCTGCAATATGAGCTTTGTATTGCCTTTTGGGCCATGCAGGGAACTTTATTTTTCATTTACACGAGAAGAGTGATCAAATGACCTTGCTGACAGGTGTCAAGTCATGTTTTTGAGACCACACGCCGAGCTGCAAAGCTAGGATCTCCACCAGCACTATAATTTTCCACAGCTTATCGCAGAGGAAGTAAATGCACGAGCAGCTCCATGCTGGCCACAGCGGGACTCCTAAGCGCTGTAGCACAGCAGGCAAACTGCATTTTAGAGAAAAATACCACAGATGCTTCAGCTGGTAGGCCTTGCAGCCAGCTGTCCTGTGCTGGGGGTAAAGAATAACTGGCCAACGTGACCTGAATAGGCAGAAGGGTGGTACCAGGTACCCTCTTCACAGCATCTGAAACACTTCACGTTCCCCATGGGTCTCTGAAGAAAGCCAGGGGAAGGAGGCAGTGCAACCTGCAGCCAGCTCCCGTCTATGAGGGCTAGCACTTGCACTGTCCTTTCCTGGTTAGTTTGTAATTAAAAATAGGTCAAAATGAGTCAGTGGCCTGAGGTGGCAACACTTAGCTGCTGAGGTGTAATAACTGTTGGTTTTCTGGTCATAAGAGAAAATAGCAATGCTGCAGTTTGCTGCTTGCACTATAAAATGTATTTGCTAAGACTGTTGGGCGTTAACACAAAGAGCTGTGAATAAACAATATATATAAGAGTATACAGTAGAAGTTTTGAAGTCATGAGGCCTTGCTGATGCCTGGTGATTCTAGCTGGGCACTTACTTGGTACCATGAATGGCATGAGCACCAAATCCCTTCCTTGTAGCCAAAGAGAGATTCTCAGGTTTCTGTCTGTCATGTCGCTTTCCTACCACAGCAACCTAGATTCCAATCCCAAAATCAGTGTCCAGACATGCAGGAGAGGTTACCACAGCTAGGTCCACATGGGCAACACAGCATCCTAGGAAGGGAGCTGCAGAGGAAAGCAGCCAGTGCAGAGGCCCCATGCAGCACACGTCGCTGGGCTGTTACCGCAGAGCAGCTCTAATCTCATCCTCTGGGCTGAGTGTGCATTGGTGGTCAAAGTGATCTTCTGGCTACATTTCCCCTACAGATACGCAGCTTGCACACTCCAAGACTATGCTGAAATGTGAGCCAAAGTAAGGGGAGCATCCACAAAATTAATTTTAAAAATGTGTTCTTGATCCAAATTAAACTACCAGTCTAGAGATACTGGGTGTCTTACCCAGGGACTGAACCCCAACTCAGCATCCCAGTGCTCTCTAGCTGGAAGAGCTGGAGGGCCAACTGGAGCTAAAAAAAAAAACCAAAAAAAATCACTGCTGGCCATCTGTTCTTCTTCTCCTTATTTCTATGTGTGTCTGTCTCTACAGACAGCAACTGAACGCTTCTACTTTGCATGTCAATAAAATTTCACTTTGCCTTCACTTAAAATGCATTTCAGTTTGAGCTGAGTGATTTCAGACGTGCTGGCAAACTACCAGTATCACATTCTCTAGGGAGCAGCAGTCCCAGCGGACTGAAAGCAGTGCCCGCCAGCTGCAGGCAAGGTCCCTGTGAACGTGGGGCACACAGGGCTGCTCCTCCCCCAGCCACGAGGGCTGGTTTGAAGCAGCGGAAGGCAGCGGGGAACTGGAGTGTCACTGGTATAGCACAGGACAAGGAACACCCAAATCCTGGCTGCCTCTCCAAGGTTATCGTTCTTTCCCTTCCATGGCATTTTCTATGGACTAAAGCTATATGTTGCCTCATGTGAGAGCTACAGATATGCACCACCCTTATAGGTGTTGGCTCAGAGATTCATTTAATCATGAATATTATTGTGTTAATTATGTATCTACCATGGCTTTCCCCAAACTATCAGATGCTGCTATGTAAACACCACAGTTATCTAGATAGGTTATCTCACACACTACTTCCACCTCTTTCCCATTCGTCTTGATCTCCTGAGGCACAGAGTGCATACGGATGCTGGCCGTGTTTCCGTCTGTGGGTGCTCAGGACAGAGCAGCATTGGAGCCGCAATGCTCCAGCCGTGGAGCTCTTGGGTGTAACTCAGAAAAGAAATGATGCAACTCGGTCTAAGAAATTAATGAAATGGTAGCAAGTAGGGCAAGATTGTTTTAAAATAAGAATAAATTATTATTGTATACTAAGCTGATTATGCATCCGGGTTGAGATGTACAGAATGGGTGGGCTACATTATGGCTGGGAGAAGCCAGGCACACAGCCAGCCCCATACAATGTGTGTGTTTGTGCGGCTGGTGGCAAGCAAATCCGTCACCCTCTTCAGAGACTACTGTAGATGTGAGTGGGGTCTGCCAAATGGCAGACATCCGGAAAGACACAAGGAGAGAGCAAAAGCGTAACCACATTGTGCATGGCAGTAAGCAGGCTGGGGCTGTCCACAGATGGAAACTTGCAAATCACAGCCCTGGTGCGAGCTCACAGGAAAATGCTGACAAAGTCAGACCAATTCTCCAGCCTTCTCTGTGTAACTGAAAAATCAGGGCATGGGTCCAAATCGATCTCACCTTCTAGGTTGCACAAATCTGGAGGAAATGGCCAACCTGGATGTGGCTGAGCTGCTCTTGGTGTAAGGCACACAGAAGGGCTATAGGAAGACAAACTGACTTGTAGTGCTCTTGCAGCTCATTAGCTCTGAGGCTAATTAGAGACTGGATCATCATATCATGTAGATTATATCAAATGAAAATTCCAAAATCAGAAAGTACAAGGAATGCAAATATGTTCCTTCTTCCTTTTCCTGCTTCCCTTGCTTGTTGCTCTCCATGGGCAGCCACATGATAAGGTATTCTAGAGCTGCTGAATGCCAATGTGGAGTAGGGAGCAGGAATTTTTATGTAGCTGTTTTCTCAGTTCCGTTATGCTATGACTTCCAAAAATTGAATTCCATGAAATGAAGACAAGAATGGCTGGAAGAAAAGAAAGCTTTTTTTTCTTCTTTTTTTTTTTCTTCTCTTTTTTTTTGTTCTCCTACTGCATCCAGTCTGCATTTGACTAAGCTTCTTGCTTCTTTACAAAACTTTTTGTCTTTTTTCCCTTTCAAGGCAGCCTGAGGAAACAGAGAGCAACATGGGACTCGTGCTCGTGTACTCCTGCCTCTCCTCACCTGCCTCTGCTCAGGACACTGGTGGGCAAGGATGAGCTGCAGCTCCCTGAGGAGAGGGTGCTTACCTGAGACTTTTGACTCAAGCGATGAGTCTCTGTACAGCACACTTTCTGAATTTCTCCTGTGTGTGATAAATAGGGCCAGTCTTTCAGCTTCTGGTGTCCTTAAGTTTTATTCTTATCCCATATAAGCCCAAATAAGAGAAATCTGAGATGCCTGTCTGGGTCCAAGTGAAAACAGGTAACTCAGAAAAGTTAATTTGATTTACACCAAGGGACAAACATGTTTGGACAAACCAGTATGTCTTTTAGAAGCCGGCTACTGATACGTTTTTTTGAGTTCCACCTTACTCCAGTAACAAAAAGACCTAGCAGAAACACCACAATTTGGGTGTTGGGCTGTGACATATTCCAATGTCTTCTGTGCAGCAGCTCTTTAGACCACGTTGGGGTGTGTATATTTGTCAAGGATTGACAGAAGGGTGCTTTGTAAAGATACGAGGCTCTTTCACACTGCTGTGATATAATGGGTTGTTAGTGACTTGTCAGTTCATGTTTTCAATTACTGTTATTACTATTATTTTAAAACTGTGGGTGTTTCTAAAATTGCTTTATATCTGATAATAAGTAGACTCATTCTTCAGTTACAGTAATTAGCATTCTGAGTTTGATTCTGCCACCTCGATGGCACCAAGAGCTGGGACTGGTTACCACATACACAAAGCTCGTAGCTCTTTTCCATAAATAGATTACAGCTTCCCAGTTTTAACTCCTGATACCCCAAAAGCCATCCTTCCTGCCTCTGGCTTTTCCATGGCTCATTCCTGTCATTTCTTCAGAGTTTCTCTCCCACCAAATGATGTATCTTGCAAAGGAGTGCCTCTTTTTCATCAAAATAAAAAAGCAGTCCCTAAGCAATTCCCGTCCCTTGGCATGTTGCTGTAAAACACATTTACTCAAAGCGTCTCTAATGAACAGCTTCCGTATTAGCCTCTCCTGGGCCGCTCTTAAATTTCCTACCAATTGTGCACGCATTCCCCAGCCCCGGGAAGGAACACTTCTGACCATTGCCAGGCTACAGCCTGGAGCAGCCTGGAAACGCCGTGCGTGCCCATCTAGCTGAAAACAAAGCTGGTGAGCAGTGGGGAGAGCAGAAAAAAATCTTGCTTTTAAAAACTGCCTTAAAAAAAATCTGAGTCTGACCTAAAAAGAATCATAGAATCATAGAATCATATAATGGTTTGAGTTGGAAGGGACCTCAAAGATCATGTAGTTCCAACCCCCCTGCCATGGGCAGAGACACCCTCCACTAGACCATGTTGCCCAAAGCCCCATCCAACCTGGTCTTGAACACACCCAGGGAGGGGGAATCCACAACTTNAAAGAAGCAAAGTAGCAGAGCAAGTCAATAGAAGTGAAGAGAGGGGAGGATTCAATAGTGTGGCACTGCTGGATGCAACAACAGCTTAAGGTATGCTATTAAACCAGGAAAATATTTACCTGAAAGACTTACAGTATTTCACAAGTGAATGAAAGAAGGAAGAAAAGAAAGGAAAAGAAAGGAAAAGAAAGGAAAAGAAAGGAAAAGAAAGGAAAAG
>VXBL01008896.1:628847-648592 GCA_013400195.1 Aramus guarauna
AGAAAGAAAGAAAGAAAGAAAGAAAGAAAGAAAGAAAGAAAGAAAGAAAGAAAGAAAACCCAGACCAGATGAAACCTTGGAAGATGGTCCACAAGGACTTGCATTACACAAAGGAAAAGAGACTGGGTTATCTAACAGAAGTGACTGAATTTTTTTAAAGCCTTGTTAGGAAGGTGCGTATGCATTTTATGATCCACTGCTTGTCTGGGGAATATAATTTCCTCAGAGAGAATCAAAATCTTCCTTTTTAATGATTGAAAGATACCTAGAGCCCTGAAACTGTGGCACAGCCAGCTCTAATCATGTGAACTGTAGTCCTCCTCACTGGACTACACTTGCATATCATTCAGAAGCCCATTTACCTTGTTACCCAGAATTTTGCTGCTCTCCTATTGCCAGATGCAGCACCTCAGCTGCTTTTCTTACAGAATGAAAGTAAAGGAGCTGCTGGCAGGTATTCATTATGACAAGTCATCAAGTCTGAAACTCACTTGACACTTTGGGTTTGCAATCAACCAAGTCCCTTCACCTCCCAGGCCCACTACAAAGCCTGTGTGTTTTGGGTTTTTTTTTTCACAGCTGATATGAGGTTTTCTGTCTGTGCACTAGCTCAAAGTGCTTCAACAGGAAACGCATTCTCCATTTAACAGCCAACACGGGGAGAGATGAAGCGGCCATACTGGAGCTGAGGACAGAACTAGGTCTGTTCATCTCTGCCTGGGTGTGTTTGCACCCAGGCCATCTCACTCTGACTGCAAGATGAAGCTGTGAACTGGTACGTGGTTTTACTGAAGGTGCAGCAAGAGCCAAACTGACTTTTTATTAAATGTTACATGGTTAAAACATACTGGGTTTATTTTTAAGCAAAAAAACCCCACATTACAAATGCCCGTATTTCTAGCACATTTATTTGATTTCTAGCAGGTCTATTTGTAGGTAGTGTTTCCACCAACACTGGGAGACAGCTCCCTAACCTAACCTACCAATGGTCCACTTACTGCGTACATCCAACACATCCTCCTTCCTGTGGGAATTGTGTGCATTAATAAAGCAAAGACCAACCAAATAATAAAGGTGAGTTCAAAACCCTGCTCCTGGCTTGGCTGCTGCCAGGGGCCACATTGTACAGGTGCCGAATTTGGACACTTCCCTTTGTTTTTACCTGCTGGGGACACCTGTTTTGGGGTGCCAGAAATGCCACGGAGCCACTTCACTCTTTCCTGAAGGCTTCATCTCAAAATAAACCCCCCATCTTCAGGACAACAGGGCCAACCCAATATACACTGCTGTTGAGGGAGATTGTAGCTCATTAAGATGCAATGAGTAATATGTTTGAAAATGTAATTAAAAAGTTTTTCAGTCATTCAGGAAAACTCTTTTAATGCAGTATAAAACTTGATAATGTCTGTGGTTGTACTTTGACCTGATGAAAGCTCTGCATGGAAACAGTAGGTAATATTTACTCTGGCAGCATGTCAGTAGGCACTGTCTACTGCTTTTATTGCCCTGTGTAAGAAAAGTTTTGAATTTTGCTCTGTACTGAACCATTTATTGTCTTGAAATTGGCAGCAGTAGCACCCAGCTGGATGCCGGTATGTTTTGTGTTTGCGAACAGGCTGATCCATGGGAAACAATCTAGCAGACAAATCAACTTCTTTATGAATTAAACAAAATCTTTACTTGGGTATGAGGCATTTGAGCCTGAGGGAGCTATTATTTTGGAAAAGGCCCATAAAAGGACTTTTTAAGACATGGACTTTGTGCTTTTTAAGTATGATATTCTTAGACTGCCTTCAGTTATGCCTTGCTTTGCATAACCCAGTGGACTTTTATAAAGCAATATCTTCTGTGTAAATGGTGCTGAGGTCCAAAGCTCTGAGTTGAAAGTCAGAACAGAACTCAGTGTCTGGCCAAGCTGTTGAGCTGCTTAATTTTTTTTCTTCTGCCTCCCACCTTTTTTTCTGCCTTGTCGCTTGAACAGGAACTGCCATTTCGTATCTGTTTCTCTATTGCATAGCACTGAAAAATTCCTTTTTATAAGCAAAAGAGAGAGGTAGAAAGTTTACCCAGAAATAGATGACCGCTCAATACCAAAAATAAGTATAGCATGTAGAGATAATTCTGTGTGCTTATAGCCAGTCCTATCAACTCTCACAATCTCATGAATGTCATGGGATCTGATGTTTTCTTAATTCTCTGGCTGATAGTAATCGAGGAACCACATGATAATCTTGACTTCATTAACACAATGAAAAAATCACATGTAAATTTCTGGCTTTGTAGTTGCTGAGAAAATATGAAGCAAGACAGTCTTAAATCCTGAAGGTAAATAAAATCATCTGATGGTCATTCTGACCCTTTATTTGCTCCTTCTGGGTTAACATGCCTAATGTTTCTTGGCTGCTTCTCAAACATGACCACACAAAAAATTGGTTCCTAGTGAAATATCCTGCAAAAGTCTTTGCTCTCATCCCAAATCAGCCACCTTTATGATCTTTTTTTTCCCTTTACAGGTCCAAAAGTGTATGCCAATAGTCAGACTACAGCAGTGTGTGTTGGATATTCTCACAACTTACACACGGCTTGTTCTCTCTGCAGTTTTAATAAAGGGCTTGTATGCTCTTCTTTAAACGCTGCGTGCTCAGGCTGTTACACCAGTACTCAATGGAGAGAGGCTCCATTCTCACAGACTTCCCACATGACTTTGGGAAAGTCACCGTATCAATTCCTCAGGTTTTTTTCTGTATGAAAAGAGGATAATTGTATTTCCTTTCCTGGTCTGTTTTGGACTGCAGAGTCTTTTGGATAGATGGTTTCTTAGCACAGGTATGTACAGGGCCATGCACAACCAGGCTTTAAAACCAATCTGTTTGCTTTATAGGGCCCTTGGAGCAGGGACTGGGATTCAGGTTTCGCCCCTCCCAGGCTGGTCCAGAAGAGATGTGACAAAGGGAGGAAGCAGACACCAAGCGTCCCCACAGCTGTGCATGGGCCATGAGCCAGCGATCTACAGCATGGACACTCAAAGGTGAGTAACCTTGCACCGGGATCCATAAAACACAAGCTGGGAACAGTTTAAGGTTAATAATGGCGTGAATTGTGCCTGGCATGACTAACCATTCGTGGACATCTCTTTATTTAAAAAAAAAAAAAAAAATCAGAATAAACTCAGTATATAATCCATGTCAGAGTATATGTTCTGGGCAGGATTTTTTCCAGTGAGCTGGATGGTACCACTTGCTTTCTTGTAGCATAGCTTTCAGAGATGTGTAGACACATTTTTGTCATGTGATTTTTTTTCTGGACTATGATAAGCTTTCAAAGACAGGCTTAGTTTCCTTATTCTTTCCTTGAATTCATATAGCTTTAAGATGTTGCCGTTAACCATGTTTCAGAGTTTGCATGCTTGATATTTTCAGGAAGAAATGTGAGAAAGAAAGAAAAACATAATAGTTTCCGATCATCAAATATTTTGGGCGAGTCATTCGCCTGCATCGTTAGATAAATGCAACAGGACATCCTGTTACTGTTATGCAGTTTCTTCAACTTCTACTTTTTTTTCCCCTACAACATAAATAGTGAAGTAGGGAAGAAAGTGGCAGTGGAGTCCTGTCCAGGCGCTCCTTTATGCCTGGATCCTCTCTCGCATCAGGAGAGGGAACTCAGTTATCTCTTGGGGTGACTACCCACCTCGGTACTGAGATATGTAGACAGATTATGGTCTCCTGGACAGCAGCAGGGAATTCAAAGGCAAAGTCTCCTGAGAGAAGTCAGAGAAGCTGATGTTATTTTTCTGAGACTTCTGCCTCATGGAGGAATTTCAGGAGTTACTAACATCAGAGGGAGGGCGTGGCTATGAGTCTTCTGTGATGGCATGACTGGCTGGGTAGATGAGGGGAGAGCAGTGGGTGTTGTCTACCTCAACTTCAGCAAGGCTTTTGACACCATCTCCCATAACATCCTTGTAAGCAAGCTTAGGAAGTGTGGGTTAGATGAGTGGTCAGTGAGGTGGATTGAGAACTGGCTGAATGGCAGAGCTCAGAGGGTTGTGATAAGCAGCGCAGAGTCTAGTTGAAGGCCTATAGCAAACGGCGTGCCACAGAGGTCAGCACTGGGTCTGGTCTTATTCGGTGTATTCATTGATGACCTGGACAAGGGGATAGAGTGTACCCTCAGCAAGTTTGCTGATGATACAAAACTGCGAGGAGTGGCCGACACACCAGAAGGCTGCACTGCCATTCAGCGAGATCTTGACAGGCTAGAGAATTGGGCAAAGAGGAACCAAAAAAAGACAGGACATAATAATTCTGGTCATAGCGTTGGCATATTTAAAGGTAACAGAGAAAGAAGGAAAAGTTGAAAAACTGGCAAAAAATTTATGCTTTCCTCTTTCTACTCTATCTGCAAGTACAAACAGTTTTGAGCCTTAGATGTATCAAAAGTCATTCTGATCTTACCCAAAGGCCTTGGAAAAAAAAAAATCTGGTATGAGGTAGATAAATATCAAATCAGAAATCTTAGAGTAAGCCTGAAAAACAGTTTGTGTTTGTGTGTGTGTATGCATATATAATCACCAAAAACTAAACAGACATCTTTATGATGACAGACCAAGTGGAAGGGAACTAGTAGAGAGATAACAAATGAATAAAGCCTAACTTTCAGTAATAATTCCTGACAGAATTTCGGAGGCATGATGACTTCACATGAAATAATTGGAATTTCCTGAAGTTCATCTTCCTCCTCAATCCCTTTTCAAGACTTTCCCCTATTGTGACACTTAGAAGCTGCTGAAACTGGAATGGTCATGTGTTACTGAGGTACAGAGGATTTTATTTCATTTTTATTGCCACTTATTATATATTTCCTTTACTTAGTGTCTGGAAATGTCTTTCTGTGTTTACACAGCACAGTTGTGGTGGTGGTTTCAATAACCCCCATTAATAATTACCAGGAACCAAATCTGTCAATAAATATGTCTCATAAGTTCATGATCTGATAGTGAAATGAGGAAAAGTCGGTATCTAACTGCTATCATGCATGTTGAATTCTGGCACTGTTCTTCCTCTCTCTCCCATACAGACAGAGCCTTGGGAGGCAGAACAATAAAAAGGAGGCTCCTTGGTTTCCTTTGCTATTTATATCAACATTTTCTCCAGTGTGAGAAGTTCCCTGTAGCTCTTTTGCACACCTCTCATACACACTTTTCCCACTCCCTCATTCTTTGGGTCTTTTCCAGATCTGGTCACAGGCATATTGACAGCAGGAATTTTATTCTTTATATTGGCAAACTCTTTTTTCCACTTTTCAATCACTGATTCTCCTGTCCTCTTCCAGTGCCATCTATTTCACAACTGTTTTTGTCAACAAAACATCTTCCACTCCCTATCTGCTTTCCACATCAGGATTGATGCCTTAAGTCTAGACTGGGAAGTCTCTGGGGCAGGGACTGTCTCTGGATTGACATGTATGTATGTTTACTTATCCTCAAAAAGCCTCAGCTCCAAACCTCAAAGTCCTACTACAGTAACTAATGCTGGTGTGGGTGGAAAAGCTTTAACCTATTAATTCCAGGACCCACTGTGAACACTGCTTTCTAGCCTTGACCAAAAGGCAGAGGTTACTATCAATTTCTTCATGGCCCTCCCAACCATTGAGCTCTTCCTTCATCCAGCTTCAGGCTCTGCAGCCTCTGTTGAAGCTGTTTGGCGCTAGTAGTATAGAGACTTTTCTTTTTCTCCCTTTTAATTGTGACGGCCTTCCAGAATAACTTGATTTTCCCTGCTTTTCTTCAAATATTACCTGAACCTTATCTTCCTCTCCTAATTGTCCTCACACAATTGTTTTCTGAAACCTTTGATTTGGTTGGCTTAGTAAAACATGCTATGAAAAATACCACAGGAAAGAAAGTGTTGCTTTGTCCCAGATGGTGTATTTATTTCTGTAATAGCTGGGGACTCTTTAGTTTACCTACTAACCTGCTTTCAGTATTTGTTGGTCGTGATTGTGGTATCAATTTTTTTGTTACATGCTCATCACATAGTGTGACATAATCATTGTAATCCTCTACTTGTACATCAGAGCACACCTAATATACCAGTTTAGGGTTGTACTTGTTTATCTTTGACAAAAATAGTGAGCATTTGCTGAGTAGTTAATTGAAAAGGGTTTTTTTAATTGTTGTAGAAAATAAATTGTGAAGAGTTTGTGTTACATTGCTGTTAGTTTTTACACTTATCATGTTTATTTTTGTAAAGCCTGTTTCAACGTACTGGATAATGTCAAGAAGTGTGATGATACCCACAAAGCCTACGCAGCAGCATGTTCAGGACCGGCATGCTGGTTTTTGCGTGGAAGAGCGCATGACTCTCTGCCCACTGTCCATATCCAGCCTGCTTCAGTCTAGCCAAAGCGCATCACTGGCAGAGAACTCATGGATGGCTTATACAGAGGTCACCGCTGTCCACTTCCTTAAATACAGCACAAACCATCCTCAGGGTTTACATTGTTGTTTACAAGCTAAGGAGGAGAATGATAAGGAAATGTGACTCGACTTCACCCCAGTCTCCTGGGGCTGGAGAGCCCGGGTGAGGGAGCCTGGAGCTGCAGAGAGGCAGCACGTGGGGAGGTGATGCGGTGTTGCCTCCCAGCCGCCACAGCCTGTGCCTGCGGTTGCATGAGGCTCTGGCAGACGCTGCACGACTCGCCTGCGGAGGAGTTTGATCCCGGCTGATGAGCTAAGCCTCAGAAGGCTGTAGGCAGCTGCTGGCAGAGGTAGGTGCACACTGTGGCTGTCCTGTGCAGGTGCTTCCTGACTGCCTTGGAGCCGAGGCTGGGTTGAACAGCCCTCCTCTGCATAGCCTTCCCTTCACCCGTACAGCCGGCTGAATGATAATCATCAGACTGTCCTACAGACGTCTTTGTGCCTCATGAACATCTGCCTCTGCCTTTCTTTGCATTCATGTCCTGCCACAGTACAGTGTGGCAGACATGCTCCTCCTCCTGAGTGTGACACCCAGGAGAGCAGTCGTGGGACCCTGACTGAAACTTCCCCCGTAGCTGGGGGCTCTGGATTCTCCCCAAATCTCATCACGTTCACACACTCCACATCTGAGGGTCCACAAAGTCTTGGGAGCTCCTTGTCTGCTGCCTCCTGGCACATGCCACCAAAGTGTGGCTGATCGGTGGAGAAGTCTTCTACAGCACTGAGTCCCTCTTTCCTCTGGCTGTCTCATTCAACCTAACAGGGGGTTTGAGCACTGGGAATCCCTTGGGACTCCTTCACAGAGATTTTTGGTGCTTCTCTTTTTAAGTAAGTAGCCCATGCTGGTTCCTATTTTAACTTCGTTCCTATTGTCCGCAGCAGAGATGAGAGGGAAGCCACAAGGTCAAAAATAAACGGGCTATTTAGTCCTTGGAGACTTTATCTGCCATGTCCAAGGGATCTGTCTGGCCAAAGGCATTTCTAAGTGCTATAATTTAATATTTTTGTTGTTCTAAGGTTAATCTGGGTTAATTATTTCAGGAAGCATCAGCTTTTTAGGTTTCTCTTTGTGCTTACAATCAGCAAGTAGCTTTAACTTTGCCCCGCATGCCATAACAGCAAGTTAATATCGTTGTTGGTAGCCAAAACAAGACTCTTGCCAAAACTGCTATTCATAACTCGCCTTTCAAGAAACAATGTACTACTGATTACAGCTACCACACAGTTGTCAGATATTTACTACTTTGATCTTTAAATGCCATTCAGTCTTTAAGTGGAGCACAGAAGTTTTGCTTTAGCAGGAAGGTTAAACCTATGAAATTAATAGTCTCTTTTTTCGTACACTTTGCTTTAGTGATATACTTGGATGAGAACAAATGTGTCAATATCTTTGTTATGTTTTTATGTTTTTTCATCATGATTTTGCTCTGCTTGTCATTATATTAAATTGGATGTTAAAAGCTGTATTTCTAAATCTGGCTTTCAAATATCAAGCAGTGAAATAGCTGCACAGAATGTAAGACAGTGCTGTCCTAAGCAAACACTGGATAAAGCACCTGGATGCAATTGGGATGAGTGGGGTCAACCTCATACGCAACAAGCTGGGTGCAACTCTCAGATTTCCTATTGTTCATCAGCTGCTACCTGCAGAGCAGCTGAGAGCTGAAGTGACTTCTTCCAGTCCAAAGACAACTGGGTATGGGAGAGCATGATGAAAAATTGCAGAGAGGAAACTGTGCACATGAATCAAAACCATGGTCTCACTTTAGGGCCAGCGTGGCTGATGGCTGACCAGCTAGGGCAGGAGGCTTGAGTGGCATGCATTAAAGGGAAGCTTATTGGAGAAGGCCTTAAGCAAATGGAGATTAGCTGACCAAAAAGGTTTGAAGACAGTATCACAGAATAGTTTACGTTGGATTTCAACTTCCGATTTAAATCAGGGCTAGCTTCAAAGTTAGATCAGGTTCCTAAGGACCCTGTCTAGTAGTTTTGAGTATCTCCACGCATGGAGAACCTACAGGCTCTCTGGGCACCTGTTGCAGGTTTAACCACTGTCATGGAGAAAATATTTTTCCTTAGATCCATCTGGAATTCTTATTGCTGTAACTTTGGCCATTGCCTCTTGTCATTTCACTCTGCATTTCCAAGAATCTGTCACCTTCTTCTCTATAACACATCTTTAAGTAGATGAAGACTATGATTAGACCTTCACCGAGGCATCTCTTCTCCATGATGAACACAGGTTTCAGTTTCTCCTCATATGTCATGCAGTCTAGTTCTCTAATCTTCTTTGTGGCCCTCTGCTGAACCTGCTCCAATTTGCAAATTGATCACTGATGAGGAAGAGGTAGAAGATAATAGGATAGGAGAAAAGGTAGGGACAAAAGAGAATGTGGAGTAAAACCTTCAAAAAACAAAGCCCAAAGCAATTAGGACACTGTATCCAAAAGAAAATGGAAGGTGGGAAGGCAGAAAAATAGCATGATGAAAGTGGCCACATAGCTGTGCTCTGTAGTAGCTGTTACTAGAATATCTCAGGAATTCAGCCCAAAAAGCTTTTCTCTGACAGAGCTGTTGTTCTACTGGTTCATTTTAAAGGTTAGTGTTGATGTGGATTTCTTTCAAAAATGTCTTACTAAAAATCTAATTAATTTTGCAGTAGTGTGCATAAATTATGGACACTATGAGATGGGAGGTTATTCACATAAGATAGTTACCAAGAAAAGTGAGTGATACTAGGTTTTGCATTAGACTTATTCTCCCATGAACACAGATGTCTAAGTAAGTCAATGCCGAGACAGGGATGTAGGGGGGGCAGATAGTGATGCCCAGGCTCTGATTCCTTGATTTTCTTTATTGCGGCAGGTGTGGCCAAGAGCTTGCTGTGCAGCCACATTCCCATTTGTTTTGAAGCATCCTCATCCTCTTCAAGCCACTTTCCAGCTTAGTGGCATAAGAGTCACTTGGCAGTTTTTGCTCAAAATGGTTGTCAGGGCTGTAGCTGTCACTAATAGAAATTTCTTCTACTGCTTTGGGACTGCTGTGAACCATTCCTCTGATCATGAGCTTGACAGATCAACTGGCTGTTGCTCAGTGACCCCATCACCACAGTTGGCAGACATTGATTTGACACATCAGGGCAGGCAGCTACTTTGGGAGCCCGGTAACGTCAGTCCCTGACAATGCATTACATTTGCGCAGAGGTGATGACAAAGCAGAGCAACATTTTGAGTAATGTCACCAAGCAATGGGACAACAGCTACCGTGTTTTAAAATGTGTGCATATTATTCCTTCTAAAAAGCACATTTGCCTTTTTAGAGAAAACATTTGTGTAATTATCTACAAATCTAATCCAGTATGTGGTTTTAGGGATTGTCTGATAGTTTTTTCTCATTTAGTATATTACTTGGTCAAGTAGATATTTTACATTTCCAGTAATACCTTCAAATTATGAAGCATATATCTATCTCTGCTGTGGGTGGGGTTTTTTCCACTTCTAAAATCTTTTTTTATGACAAATCAATCTGCTTAATCATCTAAATAAATGTCAACTCTTGTTCAAAACTGTGATTTATAGTGAAATAATAATGTTATCAATAAAAAGCATTAGAAAATTTACAGAAAGAGCTAAAATCTTCATGGCTTTATATACTCTTATTAAGCCTAAATGCCAAATTTCCTCTGAAGAGGAAATCAGAAGTCAGAGAAGTCGGAGAACATGTGGAGTCAGATGTGATCAGCTGTGTCCCATTTGAGCCCATTTAACAGCCTGAAAGAGATGGAATCCAGTTGAGCTCTTTTGATGTCAATCTCCAAGCTAAACTTCTTAGAAGCTAAACTTCTTCTGGATGGTTCCGATACCCTCCACTCCCCTTGCAGCTCCCTATCTGGTGGCCTTCCTGGGAGGAGAAGGACTTGGAAAAAATGTATCATCCTTTTGATTTCTCAAGCCCAAAATAATAATTTTTTTCTATCTACTTTCACCATCTTTATTTAGCACAAATAGTAAGGTTGGAAAAACTGTCTCTACAGTACTTTAGGTAGTAGATTAGAATTAGATTAGAATCTACCGTGTATCACATATTTTAGTTAAGAACGTTAAAGATTGGGTTCATTCAGTTTATCTCTGAGCTTGCACATTTCACAAGCACCCTCACAGCTGCACCTGGAGAAATGTTGATATATGCACACAAATAGCAAATTAGCCACACTTATCATTAGGCAGTTTGCATGCCTAATGTAATGTATGCATTTCTATGCACTGGGGGACTACACAGTGCACTTCTGTGTTTCTTTTTGTGAGCAAACATGATTTAATTCTGAGTACCAGCTCACTTAAATTTAACCCTTTATGAGCAAGAGGGCTGCCTTACTGACAGCAGTGTGTGCACGTGTGGAACCTAGCTGCAGGTTGTACTAATAACCTCCTGTTACTGGTGTGAACTGTTTGACTTGTTCATGGAAGCTGTTTAATAAAGTTTTATGTTACAGTACAGACCACAGAAAAAATGTCCATATGCTTGTCATTTTACTTCAAATGGATGAAAATTAACTTAGTTAATCAGACATCTCTTAACATGCATACCACCTACAAGATTAGCCTAATCGCCCCACAGCTCAGTCTTAAATTGCTTTTGGCATTTGAGTTGTATTTATACTGCCATATTTGCCTCCAAGACTGTGGGCCAATACAACAGTAAATATAATTTTAAATACTACTGGACCCAAATTGCAGTGGCCATCTAACAGAAAGCACTGCCCTGATACACATAGTAGAAAGTTTTGATGGGTTAAATTCCTATGGACAGATTTTAAGCTGGCTTTGCTGTAGCGTAAGTTCAACAGCTCTCTCACAGCCAGATCCATCCCAGGAGTCTGCCCCAATACCCTCTTGCTCTCCTCTGCTCATTCTATTCAGAGATAACAATCCTTGGATGTCACCTGCAGGCGTACAATCTGAGATGCTTTGGATGTCACTAATTTGTCTGTGGACACTCACCGTAGTCAAGCTTCTTTGTCTCGGACCTTACCCTAGATTCCTGCCTTGCTTCAGTTGTCTTCATCAGATCTTTTCCTTAACCCTTGTCTTTGCCTCAGCATTCACACCACCAGTCTGCCAGTACAGCACTGTCACTGACTCACAGCAGAGCTAACGAAAGTCAAGCCATAAATCTATGCAAGCTACAGATGCAGCTGATGTTCCTCAGAAACCACCCCTTCACCATGCTGCAGACCTTTGTGGGCAATACATATCAAGATACAGTTCACCATATCCCACAGATGCTTCATTGGGAACATCAAAGGAACTTGGGAAAGTTAAGGGCAAAAGACATGTCTCTGAAAAGTTCTGCAAGGTGGTGAGGGGCAGCAGTGGAAAGGAAAGGACGAGGGAGTTGGTGCTGACAGGTTTACTGTCATTGCAGTGGTGGGCCATATCCTGAGTGGGGACATGCACATACTTTCAGAGAACAGAGGGGACTCCATGGCAAAGAATCTAGGGTTTCCCTTTGTGATAGTTGAGGTCACTCCCCGTAAGGTAGAGGATGAGTTTGAGCACAAAAAGCTGCCCATATGGAAAAGGCAGCCAAGGAGAAATGAAATATTCTTGGTAGCCAAAAGCAATGTCTATTCTCAAATGCTCCAAGAATACTTTTTTCTTTTCCTTGGTTATCTTAGCACTTTTTAGGCATTCATTCTGGTCCCAAGTGCTTTACTAACAAACTATCTACTATGTGAGAAATGCTGCTCCCTAATTCTTGCATGCCCCTAAGCCTGTGCCGGAGGCTTCTGCCTCAGTTTATCCCAGGCTTGTGCCATATAGTAGCTCCCCATTACTACCCAGAGTGTCCATCTGTCCCCTGTTCCGCCACACTTTGTGTCAGGTTGAATTGCACATCATACTCCTGCAAGCCTTGCAGGTCTGTGATGCCAATATGCCCAGGTATTGCTCTCTTCTCCCCAGCAGTCCCCTCCTTTGGAAAGAGCCACTTGCAACATTATCAAGAGTTACACTTGTCTGTAAAGTAGAAGAGGTTTCACCAGTGGAACAACCTGCCTTCACTGCCTTCCACCTTGTTGCAAGTCCACTTATTTTTTGTCTCAAAGACCATGCCATGCATCCTTCAGAAATGTATATGCTTCCACTCATCCTAGGAGGTCTCTTTCCCCCCAAGTGTAACACCAATATACCTTTGCCATCACTCACTGACTCCAGTCCACAGCCCTTCACGGCTTCGGAGCAACCTATCTAAAGAATATGCACATCGAAGCTGCCAACAGTTGAGCTGATCCAGGCAGGGCAGAAGCTGCTGGTGTAGACCTTCAAATAATCTTTGGAAAGGTTAACAACCTGTCTAGCTAAGGAAAGAACAAGGATTACTTTTATTCTCTTACTGAACTGATTCTGCTAACTGTGGCAGAAAACAGAAGAGCACAGGGTGTGCATGGTAGCCAAGAGGCTGGGCAGTTCTGTGGCTGCCAATGCGTGCCTGCAGGAGACACTCTGTGAGATTCTTGCTACAACCTGATCCCAGACAAGAACTCTGGCAGTGCCCATCTTCCACATCTTCATTTCAAGTATGTCTGGAAATAGCTGCCCTATGCAGTTTTGTTCAAGATTTTATTTTCTTTTTGCCTTTGTTTTTCAATTACTTCCTACTTTTCATTTGTTTCCAGCTGAGAGCATTATTTGGGAGCTTTCACAGCAGGGCTGGATGGCATCAGAGATATTAAGGGCTGAAATTTCAAACATTTCAAAGCCTGGGGCAAAGAGCTACAGAGCTGCAATGGATGGGCCGGCGCAGCTGGGATTTCAAAGCCAGTAGGGCCTGGCTCCAAGAACGGGATACAAAGGGCTTCAGGGGGAAACAGCAGTTGGGAACAGGAAAGTCAGAGAAAAGATGATTTACTGCTCATGTCTGACATATGCATGATTTCAAGTTACAGCAAACAGCTGTCAACCATTCAGGTTGTCCCTGACAATGTGACCCTTCCAGTTTTCACAGGAAATGAGTGAGCTGCAGCTGGTGGAGGGGCTGGATGTAGTTCCACTTGTTACACTCCTACCCTGCCACCATCTGCTCTTTTGGCTCTCCGAGTTTTTGCAAAGGACACAGCAAGCAAACAGGGCAGTTTAGTAGCCCCCCAGCATCCTCTTAGACACATTGCACGGCCATTTTGAAGCCCTGTCTGAGGTAATAACGCAAGAGGTTCTAGCAACAGCTAGGTTGCTGCTAAACACAAGAAGAACTAAGAAGGGTCATCCACTATTAGGGTGATTCAGCAACTCTATTGCTCCAAATGGGCTCAGCAGCAGGTTTGTACTTGGCATGGCTGCACGGCATCAGACAGGCAGGAGATATGAACGATGTGAGTGCCATACGGCTCACTAGACCAGCCGGCCAGAGCTGTAAAGTATCTGTAATGATCCATGATGGCTCCTCTTGGCATTCCTGCTGATGGAGAATTGTGCCAGGTCAGGAAGCAGGGAATAAAGAGGTCGCGCAGCCTTTCAACACATCCTCTGTGCCCACAGAAGGTGCCATGTGTCACCTCCTAACTCACACAGGTAGCTGTCACCTTCCCAAGCCCAGGCTGATGGGTAATGCACCAGAAAAATTTAGATGTTCCCAGGTTTCATACAGCCAAGGCAATCTTCTTGATGCTCAGTGGCACTCGTGATGACTGTCTTCTGTCCCTGATAAGAGCTACTTCTCACAAACCCTGTGCAACAAGGGGAGGGTTTGATAACTTCAATTGGTACCAAATGTTTTCATCAATGCTACCAGCTCTGACTTCATTAACTCAATGTCCACATACGTTGCCTGATGCCCTGTGCTGTCCCAGAGGAAAATGAAATCTGCACTTGGTGCAGGGATGCCTCGTACTGCTGTACAGCTGTGACCAGGAATGGGACTGCCCTCCTATTGCTACTGCAGCTGTTCAAGAGCAGCTTAAACACAGCGGAGATGTTCAGTACCTCTCGGTGAGGAAATTTTCTGTAGCAACTGGCTGATCTTGGAAAGGGAAAGCTACACTTTGACAGCAGCCCACTCTGGAAGTTGCCTCCCGAAACACTATTCTGAACAATTCACGTGGCGCTGGACAGGCAAGAAGAGATGATCATACACCTGCTCCTGAATTAGCTCAAATCTGTTCTTTCAGGTAATTAAATATTAGTGATCGCAGAACTGTGTACTAAATTAAGCATAAATTAAACACATTTTTAGTAATGTGGGCAGCCTCTTCAGACCAATAAGAACATCTGCAAATGACCACAAATCTTTGAAAGCAAAGGGCTCCTGGAACCACTTGTTTGCCAGCTCACCCATATTATTGCCTGTCTGAATGAGCTGTGAAGAACCCATCGGTCCAGCTGCTTTTCTTGGCTCCATGAGTAAGATGATATTCACGAGAACCAAAATGACCCTTTATTCGAGCTGTCATTTCTACAGAAAGGCGATTGGGATATTCAGTAGAGCGCATGTTGTCCATTTTCGGTCTCCATCAGGATACTCACCAGCGCCGTGCCAGCAACACAACCTAGCTCATTGCAACCGGTTCTCAAACTGGCCTCCACTGTTGGACACGTTTTGATTGGCTAAGTAGTAATTTTTCTGTTTGCAGATATGAAACAAGTGGGAACAAAATGGGAAGTGTATAAAAAAGGGTAATGGCAGGTGAATAAAATATGAAAAATCAGCAAAGTACAGAAGAGGCAGCTTTTTCTTAACTTTCAGAATTAGAGTATCCCAAGGCAAACACTTTTTCTATGTGCTGTATTATTATGGCTCATTCATGAGAATTAGAATTAACAAGATGAAATAAAAAAAGATGAATTTAGGATTTATGGTCAGAAAATATCTGTGTAATAAAATGTAAGTGGCTGTGCATTAGGCAGACCACTGTCTACAGGAAAGATGCCAACTTTCCCTAATTTAGCCTACTGAGTATGTGTAGTGTTAGTTTAAATGACAGGTCAAACGCAGGTTGAGTCAATACAGGGATCTGCATTATTCCCCAAAGCATTTTTAAATTATTTAAAAAATTTTAGCCATAAAATTAGTCAAGATCATAAATTAATGTGTGATACATTTCAAATAATCCCAATGGAACTACAATTTAAAAATAAGATTTTTGTTTGTTTGTTTTCATTTCTCTTTAGTGTCACAAAACTTACTTTCCCAAGCTCCAAACTGGAAACAAGAACAGGAACCGATGAATATCCACACATACGGGTGCATTAACTTGTTACTTCACGCTTGAAAGTATGAAGCAAACCATCTTTACCACATGAAAAGTGCATTTCTTAGAATAAAATTTGCAAATATCCTTCTTACATAGGTCAATACGGCTTTCTCCAAAATCGTAGGTTACAATAAGAAAAGAAACATTAAATGAATGCCAAAACATAGTGCTTTTATTTTCCAGGGGTTAATTGTTGGGTTTTTTCTCCAACAACATTGTGTAAAGAACAAGCATGTGATTTGGATCTCATTTTTTATAATCCACTCTTCACTACTTGTTTAAAAATTGCTACATTATTACAAAGCAGGTTAACAATTTGGACTTTAACTACTTCATGATAATCTCTTGAGGAAGAAGTAAAATACAGAAAAACAGTACAAGTGGTGCCCATGTCAATGCTGGAATTTCTAGAGAAAAGTCATTTTACTGTGTCAAAAAATTGAGAATGAGTTTCCAAAACTCTGGCTCATTCAGAAAGGCCAGATGTCTCAATGTTTTCATTTTACATGTACCTTTGCTCTCTCCTTCCCTGTTCTTCAATGTAGAGTTTAAATCCTTGTAACCCTATTTTTGAACAAAGTGATCTTTTTCCTTTTTTTTTTTTTTAATTGAATGAACCCAGGTGTTCCTTGGGATCTCTCTCCAATTACTGCTCTGGCTGTGCCACTTACGCTTTCACGACCAACAAGTATTCTTCTATTACTGCTCTGCTTGTGGACTCAAGCAGACTGTAGAAAGTGCTCGGGAAGGATGAGATTAAGGAATATATAAAAACATGGAGTGAAGTCTGCTGTCTTCATTGTCCGTGACAACATTTGATTTACTGCTTAGAGCCACTGTCCCCTACAGTTTGTGCCACTTCACGCTCCCGGACGCAATCCAGACAATGACGAGCACCTACCTACACGGGCACATAGCTGGATCGGTCTGGAGTCTATAAGGCTACGTATAGGCCAGCAATTAATGGTGCCCAAGGAAATATTGCTGGACATTCCTCTGAGTCTACTGACAAATTGTGGGATTGATCCTAACCTGGGCCAGGGGCTATTCAAACACCAGTTTCGTGTAGTCCCCGTGCTCTGGATGCCAAGAGGACGGACATAGACCCTCCCAATGGCGGTTGGCGTCGGTACTGGAGCACTGTCTTGCAGTCATGCTTACTTAGTTCAGCAGTAGAGACGTGGTCTGGGAGTCAAATCTGCCCAAAGTGGAAAATCAATTGCTGAGCACGAACGCTAGCTGGCTAACGTGACTCACAGGCCTTCGCACAAGGACTTCCACTTCAGTGACAGGCTTGAAGTTTCCTTTTTGCCCCATTTTACACACCATTTTCTTGATCTATACACAAAGACATTTTAAAACATGTGACTAACAGCAGATCTACAGATGTAGAGAGACTCAAACCAGCTTTTTTCTTCCTCTTGGTGAATACATGATAAGAGAGGGAGTTCCTTTCTTGCTTACACTTTCCAAGGTAGATTTTGTACATACTACTCTTACCAGTGGGAATCGGGATGCATAAAACCGTGACTTACTTCAAATGATAAAATGGTACTAACAACCTGTCTTTTGGTTTTTGGGTTTGTTTTTGTTTTTTTTTTTTTTTGGGGGGGGGTGTGTTTGTTTGGCTTTGGTTTTGTTTTTATTAAGCACAGAATATTTATTCTACTCCAACCCTTCTTCATAGTAGTTCTTTCAGGGCAGAACTGATGAGTTTGTGCTATGCCTCCTCAATCTAATATTGCACAGCAGCCTATTAAGGGTAGTTCAGTGCTTTTTTTTTTTTTTTCCAAATTATTGACATTATAGGTGAGATTGTATTTTATTAGACTGCTAGACTCTATTATGCATTTATAAAACTAAGTTTTGTTTTATTTACACTAACGCCTTGATAGGAGAAAGTGAATTTTAAACCCAGCAGAATACTTTATAATGAAAAGAAGAAATAGTCAGGAGAGGCCAGACAGATGTGGGCTCAGTGCACCATTTCTCCTCCTCAAGAAGAAAGATAAAAGATCAAAGTACTTACCCTACAGAGGAAAATGGAAACATGAGGCAGTAACAGTACATTGTCTTGAGCCTCTGTGATAGCACTTCCAAACAGACATGTAAAATATATTTTACACAAACTTTTGGAATCCAAATTTCCAACCAAAAAAAAAAAAAAAAAAAATCCCCAAACACAAGTCAATGTAAATTAAACCAGATCTTTCTGTGTAAACGTTTCATAGGGAAAATGGTTTTGTGGTGGTTTTTTGGTTGTTTTTTGTTGTTGTTTGGGGTTTTTTCCCTTTCTTTTTAAAATAGCTTTAAATAAGTTGGGGGAAGGGAGAAAAGAGTTACCAACTTTTTAATGGAACTTAAAGGAATTCCTTACAGTTTCACTCTACAATATTTTTAGAGGCTGGTCTTAGTATGAGTATCTACATGATATTATTTTAATCATTGATGATATAATTCAAAGAAGACAAGCAACTATTGACCTCCACATTTCAAAGCTCTACAGATGCCCAGGGACATATGGGACTCATTTAGAAATGTGGCAGATTATGGGTCTGACTGCTTCTAGGACTGAATTTTCTGCAGGATCAAGGTAGTGGCCTCTGTGCTGGAGGCACAGCCTTGAGATGGGACTGCAGCACATAGTACAGTGAAGTCATTGTGCCAGTTGCACATGACCGTGTGTGGCAGGCCTTTATATCAGTNCCTCGTCCCCGTCACAGCCTCCCTCCGCTCCGCGTTCCGCGGTTCAGCCGCCGCAGCAGCTGCGCTTCCCCGCCGGGAGCCGCTGGGGCCGGTGGCAGGGGTCTCCCGCTCCCCTCGCTTCGCTCCGTTCTCCNTTTAAAATAGCTTTAAATAAGTTGGGGGAAGGGAGAAAAGAGTTACCAACTTTTTAATGGAACTTAAAGGAATTCCTTACAGTTTCACTCTACAATATTTTTAGAGGCTGGTCTTAGTATGAGTATCTACATGATATTATTTTAATCATTGATGATATAATTCAAAGAAGACAAGCAACTATTGACCTCCACATTTCAAAGCTCTACAGATGCCCAGGGACATCTGGGACTCATTTAGAAATGTGGCAGATTATGGGTCTGACTGCTTCTAGGACTGAATTTTCTGCAGGATCAAGGTAGTGGCCTCTGTGCTGGAGGCACAGCCTTGAGATGGGACTGCAGCACATAGTACAGTGAAGTCATTGTGCCAGTTGCACATGACCGTGTGTGGCAGGCCTTTATATCAGTGCGAAAGATCTGTAAGTTCTGCTAGTTCTGTAAGTTTGCTTTCCTGGACATGATTCAGGTTCTTAAACCCATGGGGCGTGAATGACATTCAGCTATTTGGTTACCTGCTAGAAGTCCTCACCAGCTCCAACTCATGGTCAGGCTGTATTGGTGGAATTCAAGAAAACGTACAGAGATACCTCTGAGCACCTTGCATCTGGTACCTAGTACCACTTTGAGTGTTCCCCAAACTTGTTCCACTCTCTTCAATGCTTTATATGCAAAGCTTAACTACTTTTCTTTTGAAATTCTGCCTTTGAAATCTCCGTGACCTGAACTCGTCCAGGTGGTCTGGCAGTACACATATGACACCTTGACTCCAGTTCTTGTAGAGCTTTCAGCTGCATCCTCTGGGTGTTATGTCCACACATGCATACTTCCTGTTTTGCTGACCTATGAGATTTTATTTTGCTTTCAAACAGGCTAGTAAATAATTCTTTAAAAAAAAAAAAAAATTAAAAGATAACCTTGTTCTTTGTTTTCTTCCGACCCAGCTTCCAATGGGCCTTACAAGTTGCTATAGTAGAGTTTTAGAGAAGTTCATGATGGTTTTTTTAGGCTGTTGGTGGAACAAGATAGCCTTTCCTGGTTTGCTTCTGGGACTAACGCTGGTTTATTTAGTTATAACTTCTCCCGGAGACTCGTCCATCGCATGAAGTTTGCCCAGGGGCACTCAGCGGCTCTCCCGGCCCCGAGGCAGCCCGGCAGAGCATACCCCTACCCCCTACCC
>VXBL01008896.1:648858-681457 GCA_013400195.1 Aramus guarauna
CATTTGGAAAAAAAAAAAAAAAAAATTCTCAAAAGCGTGATTTACCTCTTGCCGCTTTGGCTTTGCCCGGCTTCTGCTATGATCCTGAGGGCTCGGGTGCCGTCTGGCTCTTTCATGCCGGAAAGCGTATAAAATTATCTGATAAAATTCTGCAGTCGGTGTTTCAAGCCAAGGCAATAGCCTTGACTTAGGAGAGATAATGCGGCCGCTGGGTATTCCTTCTTACACGGCTTTTTCCCACGACAGTAAATCTTGGGAGCGTCTTCCAAGTTAAAGCTGCTTCCTCTTCACTGTATGTTCAAATGTGCGTTAGCTTAAAAGAAGGCTGAGAAAACAGTATTGTGATGTTTGGTGCATGGTGCTTCTTGCTGACTACTATTGTAATGGTACTGTATGCCTGAGGAGTGGTCTTGAGGGGTTTTCTCCCTTCAATTTTAATTTGGGATCTGAAAGTCAAGCTAGATCTCCCTAGCTGATGCTGTGCCTTCAGTAAAGCGGTTAGAGTTTCTCTTGAAATTGCTGCTTTCATGTGTCTGCAGAGAATGGGTTTGCAAGAACTCCTCTCACTGCCTCAATGACCTCTGTTGGCACTCAAGACCGGAGAGATTAACGCTTAAAACTTGTTTAGCCAGATCGTACTAATGTGGATATGCACAAGGAGCACAAAGGTTGAGTTCTTTTTCTGTTGTTTCATCTGAAACCCCAAATCAACATCCTATCTCTTGCCTTTCATTCCCACCTTTGAAAACAACAGTCTGACCAATCTTAACGTATTTTAGCACATCGTAATACACTGTGGAAATTACATTTTTAGCTTGATGCTATAAAGTACCTGGAAGACTTCTGTAATTTAGGTATGTTAGTTGCAAGTCTCTGGAAAGTATGAGTGCCAGGTAGATAACTCTGCACTCATAATAATATCACTAGGGGTTTATTAAAAAAAAGAAGAAGAAGAAGAAAAAAAGAAAAAGGAAGATTTTTGTTGGGAAATTGCAAAGCTATGTTGGGAAAATGTGGCTCAATTTTGCCAAAGGGATAGTCAAATTGTGGTTGTGTGAATTGTTTCCAACCCAGTATTGAATGCAGAGTAGGTGTTACTTTTCAGTGCTGGGACTTTATATCTTTATAATTGGTACCATCAACAACACTGAAAGTATGGATGAGAAAAAATTAAATAGTTTTCTCGGAAAAAAATAGCAAGAGGCTAGAAATCAGTTAGATACGGTTAATAAGATGTTATGAAATCTTGGGCAAGGATTGAAATTAGTGAACTCTCAGATCGACAGATGTCTCCTTCTATGGATCTCTTCTGTGATTTATAGCTTTTTTCTTTCTCCATTTCAGCTTTGTTAGCTACAGACTAGTTAGAAAAGAATCCTTGATGTAATAACATAAAGATCTATTTTAGTTGTATGCTGTTGAGATTTTTTTTTTTTTAGCTGTAATAGTGTAGAATGTTTGTAGAGTAGCTGGCTGGCTTGAAGTTATTCTGCTTTTCTCCTGTAGTTTTTTTGAGTAAATAAGTGGGGGTTTTCCTATATAAATATGCAGAGGACGAGGTAAGGCTTAGGCCTTTCCTTATAACTTGCTTCACCAGTGGAGTTGTGCAATGACTTTTTCTGACAATGCAATTAATTACGAAACTTTTACATACAAAGTTAAACCCCATTGCCTTTAAAATGTTTAATATTCCGCTTTTTAATGCTACCCTTTCAAGAGAGTTTCTATAAAAGTTAAATTCTTTCCTGCATCTATTTATGAATGCATAAGTAACTCTTTCATAATACTTCCCCCCACCCTCCATTTTATCTATGTAATTGAAGTGAGCTATCTTCCTATGGCCTTGTTGGCTCTTGTAAGATAAATGATGTCACAGAACATCAGGTGTTGTGGGAAGCAATTCCTAAAATTGGCAATGAAAAAGGTCCAAAGTCCTCCTGGCTCAGTTTAGTAGCTGAGATTTAGTGAGGTGGCTCAGAAGACCGGAGATGCTACATCTGACCCTTCTTGTGCTGCATGTCAGAGACCAGCATTTGACCTCTCTGTAGCTGTTCAGGAAAGTTTAAGAACGGCTGTATTTAATCTCAGATGTGATTCTATTTCTGTCACAAAAAAGAGACGTTTTCCTGTCTGTACTTTGCATGTTATTTGGAATCTTAATGCGCATCTTCGAGGTTTTTGGATGGAAATGTGTTGACCGTGAACCAGTATATATTTTTTCTCAAAGGGCTGGGTGATCTGGGGAAGGAGCAAGGTCTTTCCTCCTTTCCATACGTGAATATTCTGAGTGACTGGGTGGCTTTATTTCTTGTGTCCAGGGAACTGTAGAGCCAGTTTTATTCTTGGGGTTCGGGGAGCCCTTTGCAAAACTGAATGACCACAGAAAACAAGCGGATAATGAATAAATAAGCAAATATTTAATAAATAAATTTTTAAAAAGGCATGGGGTGGGCATTAGGCGTAGGACTCCTAGCACTCTGCTCTGGTAGCATGGCTGTACGCAGAGATGTGTTTCTGCAGCACCAGTGATCCCTGAAGGATGTGAGGTCTCATGTCCTAATGCAAGGGATGAGAAGAGAGTCTGTTGGCTTGGGATCCTGAGGGTTGCGTGAGCTTCACAAGCAGTAGGTGATATTTCCTTCTGAAGCTATGGAGCTGGGTGTGTAAGTAACTACACCAGACCACGTGACTCTGTTGAGTAGTATTTATTGATGTTTTACCCCTATAGGATTTCTATCTCTAAGAAGAACGGCTTCATTCTGTAGAAGAACCAGTTGCCCAGCTGAGAATTAGGATTTTTGTCCTGCAGATTATATTCCTGCTTCCTGTTTCTCCCATTGATTTGTGTTCCCTCTTTCATGAGAGGGCAGCAATGTTAGAGATGGTATGGAGAGAAAAGCTTCCAGACTTGCCGAGCCATGCCACAGGAAACTATGTAGATAAAAAATGTAAAATTACATTTGTACGAAAACAGTCTTTAGTGAAGCACACAAGGAGAAAGAGACTGCCATATTGTAAACAGTAATGATACCTTCTCAAAGAAATCAGCTTCTACTAATAAAAGGCAAGGACAATGTAACTGTCCTTAGTGTGACTGTTCCTTGTTTAAACTTAATTGTCCATCAGGGAAGGATGGGAAAGGTCTGTGCTTTCATATTTATTTTTGCATGATTCAAATACATTTCCTGTTGACGTTGTCATTAAATACTGTAATTTCCGAGGCTGAATCATTCACGGTTGTGTTCAACATCTTTCCTGAAAATGTGGGTTCATGGAACAAAATGTAAAGGCAGAATTCATCTTGTGTTGGAAGCATTTCCTCCAAATACTTATTGGATACTTGTATTTGTTGTGCGCCCTAAAGAACTACTCATAGAGGTAAACAGATTAGTTATTTTTGTCAGCCGAACATCAGAAAAGAGATGGTATTTTGACAGTAGCACTTCAATGGGGAGAGAAAGAGGAGGAGACCAGGGAAAGGTGAAGGGGCAAATGGGTAGAGCTCAGTTCTCTGGGGGAAAAGGGGTAGACTAGTGCCATTTGGGCCAGTATTTGCCATCCCTTAGGTCAGCATTGTCTATCTTTTTCATACTGCTGGCATCTTAAGTATCTACAGTTGGTTCCTGTGTTTGCGCAGTGTACTATCTTGCTTCTTCAGTTCAAAAGACTCAAGCGATAAACAGTCTGAACAATGTGTCCTTTTTCCTCTATGGTCTCTGCTGTGCGTAGCATGAGGCTACTTCTTCCTGTCTAAATTGTGGTTGATATGTTGTAGAATTTGCTACTTTAATTTGCAAAGGCCTGCTTTTTACTGTGCGCATTCTTGTGACCAAGCTGTTTCTTGAAAATGCCTGTGATAGCAAATTGTGCGATCTTAAACTGGGAAATGTGATAGCCCACCACCGGGGTTGAAGTATGGGATGCAGCTACTCTTTGGGAATGGCCTTTTCTGCAATTTTCTCCATTTTAGAGGGCTACTGAAAAACTCAACGTGATAAAAGTTTAGAGGGCATGGATTCCCTCTGGGATGTGTTCTTAACTACTTCTTTGTTGGTCTAACAGAAAGCCGTTTCAGGAAGTTCGTCAATAAAAACGTAGTTAAGTGGGTTTTCTGATGTGGCATCTATAATATATTGCTTTGCTTTTCATGGTTCCTTCATTGGTTTGTACAGTTAGGTGCCTACAAACCTGTTTGATCAATTTTTTGGTGAAATCTTATTCAAACTTTTTCTTGGGCATAAACTGTGAAGCAGTATGTTATTACAGGAGTTAGTGCAGAAGTATATTTGGCTGCTAAGGAGGTTTGTTCTTTCCATGTATGACTGTACTAGGGGCTTAGAACAAAATTAATATTAAAAGGTCAAGAGTATGTTTAGTGAATTCCTGCATAATAACAGCAACGTATTTATAAACCAGTAGGTCTGACCCGTGACTACGTTTTCTCTATCCAGATAAAGAAAATATTTCCCTGTAGTATCAACCGAGTGGGAAAAGATATGAAAAGTAGTGCATCTGTTGCACTTATTGAAACTGCCTGCTTGAGTATCCCTTGCCAGCATCATGAGGCTTGCATTTGTTAGATCCAGTGGACAGAAACTGGTTTTCTGCAGGGCAACCCTAGCCCTACAGTGTGTCTTGACGGGATTTCTAAAACCCTTCAGTAAGTGCTGGATGCTCCAGGGTAGCTGTAACTCAAGTATGAGCGGGCGAGAGCTGGAGAACAGGGTTAAGGGATTGCTGGAGCTGGTGTCAGCACCACTGAGGAAGTGAAAGTTTTTGGTAAACACGCAGGAAGGGGATGGGCAGGAGAAAGAGGAAATCCTCTGTTGGATGTTCTGGGTTCAACTTGTTCAAAATACATTGCAAGAGTCATTTGAATGTGCTGTTATGGCGTAGCAGAGCATGCAAATGAGATTCAAAGTACGTTTTTCTAACTACAGGCAAAAGATCTGCTAAACTATGCAAAGGCTAGAGAGAAGTACTGCAGCCCATAAGAGCTGGAGAAAACGTGCCTTTTAAGCAACTCTCCTGCTGTATTGCTGGTGTGGCGCTTTGTCTTCCTTTTTCTGTCTTGCGAGATCTTTGCTCTGCCACTGATTTCCAGCTGTCCTCGCCCTGGCTGCGAGAGAGATTGCAGCAGCTGTCCTGGCACCAGTGGAGAAGCTCCGGACCATACTGAGGTGAATGCTAAGCCCATTTCTCTTGGGATGTACGTGGCCTGACTGATGGTTTCCATTCGGCGGGCAGTGGTCAGCAGTACTCCCGCAAGGCCGGACTAGGAGAGCTTGCCTCTTCTGAAAATCTCCCACTGAATTTCCTTGGTAGCGGTTCCTGTCTCTCTGCCATGACCCTTACCAGAGTGTGTGAAAAGTCTGAGAGCCACACTCCTTTGAATGTCCTCATTACTAATAATGTGCTGTTTGTTTGGGGTGGGGTTCTCCCCGGTTTCCTGGAAAAAGCCATATTTTGGTCTTTATCCAGCTGTAGCAGTACTCCCTTCTTACTGCTGTTTCCTTTTTTCTTCTCCCATCGTTCTTTTATTTCCCCAGCATCACTGTGTTGTTTCTTTTTTCTCCACCTTTGTCTTCAGGACTGTTGGTGGTATAAGCTGTTTATTTCATCTCTTGATGTGGATCTCTGTGTAGCAATTTTTCTTCTTCCCCTTCCAGAAAAATAAGCCTCAGCACCTTTAATAATGTAATTATCATTTGTAATCTACTTGTGCTACCTTATCAGGGAGTACGTGCCCTAAAATACCTACCCTCAGCCTCTTGAAGGTGTGAAAAACAGTGGAGTACTGATGTGGCCTTCACAGTGTTTTAAGAAGTTTATGCCTTCTTAAAGGGCAGCTTTGTACTTCTAGAGATGGCCAGCAAGACTCTTCTATCTAGAGTATGTATTATGTGTAGGTGCAATCTATCTTTAGAGACAACTATCACTGTTTACCATGTCTGATTTAAAATGGTGACCTCAACCTGACTCGAAACAGATTAGTTTCTGTCTTGAAAATGGTCAGCATGGATTGTCTGCTACCCCTTTGTCTGCCATCCTGTGATGTTACTTCAACCTTCTCTGCTCAAGTCTCATTTCTGTTGTATGCAGGACATTTTGCTGTGCTGTGTAGTGGCACATGCAAAAGGTTTTGGAGCCAGCGTTGGCCCTTCTTGTAAGTACACCGGGTTCAGTGATGCGGGATGTGGATTTATTGGCATGTGTGCTGGCCTGGGAAGAAGAAGCCAAGGCTCGGTATCGTGGGGGTGTGGTGCTGAGGCAACAGCTCTTATTCCATGATTTCCATGCTGTGCTACTCGGTGTCGACATGCCCCGTATGCTCTGTTCCCACAGAAAGTGAAACTTCAGAAAGTTAGCTTTAAGAAGGCAGTACATGTTTTGAAGAACCAACTTCAGCGGAGCTGGCACCAGCAGAAAAGAGATTTGGCTGGTGGAGGGAACAAGTGGGAGAAAGGTGTTTCAGGTGAGATGTTTCTGCTCTCAATGGAGTATTTAAGCAAGGCTGAAGGCATTGGATACAGGTGCCAGAAAGTGCAAAATTCAGCATTTTAATAGCTTATTTGAATCGGAGATCAGAACAGTATTCTCTTCTGTAATGTATTTGACTATGTACAACGACAGTCTTTTCCTGCTAGGTTTAGGTGGGTGAAGAGTCCTTTTCCTTTCTCCTGCAATAAAAGCAAAAATATCAAGATGCTTGGCATGGTATGACACTGGAAAGTAATTTCTCCTTTGAGCACAGAAGACAGTTTCAGTAATGTGACTATATTATGTTTATTACACGTTCTGTATCTTGTCATACTGATTGAAAAAATATGCTTTCCTAGGGACTGTAATTGTCTCTACCCCAGTAGTTATCATCCTTTGCTTTCTTATTTGATTGTTTTTTTCTCCTTTTATCTCTCTGCTTCTGCAGTCTTTGCTCTTCATTTATTTCTCAGCTTCAACCCCAATTCTGACTTCTCAGGGATTTCAGCCTCCTCTCCTACACCTTTTCTCATGTGGTTTCTGTTGTCCTTAGAACTTCCCGTGCATGCCCAACCCTGAAGCAGTCTTACTGGTTTTTAAGCATCATCTTTCACAGCACTTAATCCTATGGAATTCAAATGTCAGTTCATTGTAGACTCATGACAGTTCTCCTGCAACAAACTATAGATTTACTATTTGAAGCTGCAAAGGTTATAAACTTTAGTGAGTAGCCAGTATGGTTGCAATAATAGCGCTGTGAAATTCTTGCAGTCTGCAGTATGAATGTGAATGTAATTCTTGTTATGGACCTCCAGTTTACCATGAGTCTAAGTCTGCCAAAGTTATCACGCACGCTGTCCTACTCTTTAAGGTCTGTGTCCTGCACTTTGTGCCGAAAGTCCTGGTGTGAGTGACACAAAGTCTGTAGAGCTCCTGCATGTCGTGCACAGTCATTTACAGGATCAGAGCCTGGTTCAGAGGAACTGGCTGTGATTGTAACTGCTAGGACTTCATCTACTATCAATTGCAAGGCTCTTGACCATTAAGTAAGATTAGAAACTACAGAAAATACTAAAAGCTGTGCAATCCAGTAATTATACATTGTGAATACAGACACGTTGGTTGTTTTTAGAGAGAGAAAACAAGAAATGTGGAGGCAAAGTCAAAATAGTAGCAGCCGTCAAAGTATTAATCAGTTTCTGAAAATGAGATGATTTAACATGCTGAACAAATGCAACATGCTTCTTCAAGTCAGTCCTCTACTCAGAACTTTTATTTAGTGTAGAGTAACTTATCTCAAATATACAAGAACTTTAATCAAGTTGATATTCTTGCATAGCTGCTGTCCTGTTGATTGGGGGAACTATGTGTTCTTTCTTGCCTGTGAGAAAGATCATCTGCAAAGACATACACGTGTTTAAAATCCAAGGTCTCCAGTCCTCCCTTAGAGCGTTTGAAGTAGGAACAATCGAGTGAACCATCATACCAGCAATTCACAGCCTTCACTTGAGACTCCAAATTCCCACTCTCACTCCTCTCTGAAAATGGAAAGAATGTAAAATATTTTTAATTTTGGTTAACTTTCAATAAAATTCTTATTCATGCTCATGTGTGCAAGAAACATCAAAAGCATGCTTAGAAACTTGGATGCGAATTCTTACTCCGTGTTCATTCAGAGACGTATTTCCTTTTACACTCTTAGTGTCACCCCAGCTTGAGCATGTAGTTTCACAAGACTTTAATAGAAGTGTGCTTCACACTTTACGTGCCAGGCTTTCAGACCTGAACCACTGGCAATTTGCAGTCCTTCAGGATACGTTTGGTAGGTATATGCACAGTGTACTTGCATCTCTTCACAAAACCCTGATCTCCAGGATTTAATCTAAACAAACTCCCCAAATTTCTCATGGTATAACTCTTTTTGCTCTATTTATCATATCTGCAGCAAACTGTTGGTTCAGACAGTATCTCTTGGTGCCCACACATGTATCCCACATTGCAACAGTCGCGTAGAACAGTTTACTAAGCCGGGCGAGAAATCAACTGGAAAGCGTGTATTTTAGATTCATGCCCTCAAAGGAATATAATTAACACAGAGTTTAAAATTAAATAACACAGAGTTTAAAATGAAGTAAAATAAACAAGTTATAAATAGACCTCTGTGAAGTGCCAGGGCCTGGAGAATAATCTCACACCCTTGAAGTTAAGGGAGGTTCTGCTGCTTGCATCAGTGAGAACAAGATGAGGTGGTTCCTAACAGGAATACTTACACAGTTAGTGCTGAATGTTCTCCTACCATCCCTGTGAAGATTAAATAGCACAAAACTTCATTTCTGCTGGTGTAATTTACTGGCACCAGATTTGACACTGTCTGATTTTTTTTTTTATTTTTTTTTGAGAACTCTTGCAACTTCCTCTTGTGACTTAAGAAAACTTGTCCAAGGTTTGCAAAGCAGCAGGAGGAACTGGGCTCTGAGGAAGAGTGTTAGCTCACATCAGCTTGAATGCTTTAACCCTTTAATTAATGCTTTAATTAATGCTTTAATTTTCTTTTGAGCTTAGAGTTCATTCTTAAATCCGTATTACATACACCAGTACAATGGCCTGTGTTTCAGGAGGGCTTCTCCGTGTATGTCTAATGGTGTACAGCTAATGAAACACAAAATAGTCTGCTGGAGAAGTAACTTTTTTTTTTTTTAATTGAACTATATGCTGGTGTTTTGAAGAGGGTGAAAATAAATCTGTTTTTCTTTTGTGAGTTATTTTGTGAAATTCAGTGCTTTAGACAGGTGCCCAAGACCTAATATGATGCTATTATAACAAGAATGCTATGTTTAAATTGCAAGTTTGGCCATGAGTACGTGTCAGCATTTAAATGTGGAGGTGACAGTAAATGAAGAAGCCCTCTGACCAATGGAGCAGGATGGTAAATGCAATGTGGGGCAAAGTAATATGAGTTACAAAATGACCAGGGTAGTACAGAGTTAAGATCCATTGATGCAGAACTTATTCTGCACTAACTGAGTCATAACTATCTTAATCCATGTTGAAAGTGGGCTATAGACAGCATAAAACCAAGTAAGGTTTATAATAATTGATTTATTCCATGGGGATATGGTTACCTGAATTTGAGAGAGCAAAGCGAATATGCACTAATGATCTGCTCCCCGTTCCCCCCTTTTATTAAACACACTGAAAAGAGAAAATAACCCCCAAAGAGAAGTGGTATACTTTTTATTAGGTCATCCTCAAAACCTTCATCAGGGCTTGTTGGCTGTGAATTTGCTGTCCTCTGACATGATTCATTGACATGTTGTGATAACTTCATGATCTCTGAGTTCTATGTACAGTATAGCAATGGGTTTGAATTGCAGGCACATCTCAAAGACAGAGATCACATCTGCAAAAGAGTCTTTATTGCCAGCAACATATTTAACTAGTTGAAGGCCACATTCATAAATAACCATCTTCTTCTCTTAGGCATAGTAGCTATTAATGATTTTTTCTAACAAATGTCCTGTTAATACATTTGTCCGAGCATGTGGAAGCTGAGTATTAGGCTGCTTTACTAGAATGAGATGCAAGTTTCAAGTATTGGATGCTACCTGCAACTATACTTTCACATGCGCCTTCTGGATGGGACAAACAGAACAACAAATTTCACTTGGAGAGCCAGTTGGGGTACAGCCATGTGATGATATCAGAGTCACATCAATTTTCCCCAAACTCTCTAAACATTAGCAAGCTGCTGGCTTTGTCCCATGTCGTCTTCTGAGGCTCATTGATATGGGGAGAAGCTAACTCTCATTTCTCTTTCACGTATCAGGTGGTAACGCCGACACCGTGCACTGCACAGTAGCTCGTGCAGGGCCGCTTGACTCGGTGTAATTTGTTTGTGTGCTGTGCCTTTGGTTTCAAGTACATCAATGGGTATGTTGAAGTCAACACCTGAGTAAAACCACCGAGTGTATGAATTAGGCCTTTTGGACTGACGTAGAAACCCTTGTTGCGCATCTCTCAACTACACCTTGTTTTGGGAGGCAAAGTGTGTGCGTGTGTGTGAAGGAGAAGGGGAGAGCGAGGAGCTAGGTAAGTACTGTTGGGAGTGAAGGAGGGTAGGTCCCAGATCTGTGGTCTTCAAAGAGACTATGAAGCTTGTCCTTCTGCCCTTCTGTTGAGTCACTTGTTATGATGATGCTGTCATTTAGGCTACTCCTAGACCTCACTCCAAAACCTTGTCCTTTTTATGGGTGGTTTCTTATTTTCCTATGCCACAGTGATTGTGCTAGTCATTAAAAAGGGAGAGAAGGATCCTTATACTGCTGGTAGACATGGACATCTATAAAGCTCAGGGGAAATATTAGACTACTGAAAATTTAGCACCCTGCTGTTCTTGGTCAATTTAAAGCTGAAAAAACTGTGAGTCATAGATGGACTCAGCTTGGAACGTAGACGTCGTCCTTAGGGCTTGCAAACCAGAGTGGGACACTTCTAATACTTAGGAAAAATATCAGTCCTCTTCAATGTAGTGGTTTGGCCAAATTTTCATTTGGAAATGGAGATTTGGTTATATAGAGCTGCTGTTTGTTATTACAGAGGTTTTTTACCAGTAAAGAAAATGACATTTTTACTAATAGTTTGCATGACACTTTTAAGTCTGCAAAGGATTTTGGGAACCTTCCTTTAAGTTGGTTAACATGTTGGTACTGTTTTTCTCTGTCCCATTTCATATGATCTTTTTGAAGAATTTGGTAGAAGTATTTATCCTGTTATGACAAATTAAGATGTTATTTGACCTTTCCCCCTGTCTTCAAAAGATATAGTACAATGGAAAAAGTTGAGGAAATGGAAGATGCCGTTGCCTGAGGGTTGGCAAAGTGAATTAATTCATTGTTGATATTGATTCAAAATTCTGGAGGATGCAGTTGAGGCAAATGATTGTAATAAAATGAAGTGAGTGTTATAAGTTCAGAGAACAGATGTTAGCTTAATGTAAGACTCAGTTTAAAATCAGTGCCAAAAATACTGACTACATGAATCTGGAACATTTTCATAATATATAAAGTCTATTATGCAATGTTAACAAAATTACAATCTTGTGTGGATTAACTTTCTTGTGTTTTGGTATTTTTCTTCAATTGAATAAACAAGGAGAAGGATCAGTAGTTTGTATAAATTATATTCCACTTCAATGTAATGGTTTGTTTCAGAGTTTTATTTTTATCCTTTTATAAGCATTATAACATTATTATGCTAACACAATTACATTAGTTATTTTTCAGTGTTTCTTGATATTTTTTTCTTTGTTTTAATTTTTGTTTTTATCACTGCCAAAATTCTTGCATGAAACCAAGTTTTTAACAAATCTAGGCAAAAACCGTGGCAGATTTATAGAACAATAGAAGATGCTTCTTTCTTGGTCAAGGCCACCCACCCCTATTAGAGCTACCTTTCATGTTAGCGACTATGACGATATTTATTATATAAGTTATGCTGTCATTTATGAGTTCCAACAAAGATCGTGTATCATTTAGCCCAGCACTGAATAAACTTACCCTCTCCCCAGACACTTAAAGGCTAGACAGGCAAAGGTTAGAGAGTGGATTACTATCATTTGAATGTAGAAAACTGTTTGCCTGAACTGATAGGGTTAGTTTTACCAAAGCACTCCTGTTTCAAAGGCTGCAGGGGGAAGTCCATAAGCCTCAAATCTTGCCCGATCACACCCGATTTCTATATAACTGTATGGGATCACTTCATACTTGGAAGTTTGAGGTGTGATAACTTAAGTCATATATTTTCCATTTAGTATAGCAATGCATTAATTAGTGTTGGTTAGTATATAGCTAAAATGCCTGGATTAGTAAATAAAACAAAAAAAAAAAAAGGGAGGAGGTATAGGAGAAAAGGTTTCTCCTGTGTGTACAATGAAATGTCAATACAGCAACACCAGATATTTTACATCATCAGAAGTTTCCTGATCTTATGTCAGCAGTTGGGGGATTTTTGCTATATGTTGTAATACACGGGGTACTTCCACAGTAGTCAGATGGCAGCACACCTTTTTTGCTCTGTTCAAACCCAATTCTTGATTTAAAAAGTCTTTAGGCAATGGAGTTGAAATATGAATGTTGCATAGTCCTACCCCTTGTTTCAAGATGCAGGCCAATGTGGGAAAGGAAAATGGGACACCAAAGGGTGGGAGAATGATTATTAATGAGAACAGGAGTCAGCTTCGTAATAACTTCAACAAAGGTTTCTGCCAACCCAGATTTGTTTGGTTGGACTGAGATATTTATCATAGAATCATCTAGGTTGGAAAAGACCTTTAAGATCATCAAGTCCAACCACTAACCTAATTTGTGCGCTAATGTCGGGAATCTGGGCTCTGAAGAGGAAGAGCAGAAAAACTGGTGCGGGGGCTTAAAACTGAATGTTGTGGAGGAAGTAGAAACGTGATGGATTTATAACTGTAGCAGGAATGTAAGAGAGCATGAAGGTATAACATGATAATTTCTGTAACTGATATAGGAAGACCCTAAAAAATAATTGGAGATAGAGTGGACAAAATAGATTTTGTCTTGGTTGCAATTGCTAAGGAAAGAATTGTGAAAGAAGCTGAATGGGGTAGTGGTGCCTGTCTGCTGCACTTCCCCAAAGCCTTGCTAATACCACTCTCTGTTGCCTAATGTCACAATGGCATTACACTGAGACTTACTTTAAATACTTGCATTTGCAATGAAAAAGTAGGAGTCCCCTTGTGATATTAGGAGGTGTTAGAAACACACAAGCAGCTGAAAATACTGTGCAGAAGGAACAGTCTGGCAAAATAATGGGGAGAAATGTAATATCAGGGTACAAGGTCACGCCACTGAAGATACGAGAGGAAAATCTGCTGTGACAACAGCTTGTCATTATGAAAAATGAAATGAACTTGAGGGCCTTAACTGATCACAAGAGGATAGAAAGGCTAGTGTGATTGATGAAAGTGCAAAGATAATAAATTAATTGCTGGAATTTATTGGGCAATGTATTTCTGTAGATGGAAGAGATAAAAATACTATTTCTTGCAAGGGATTGCTGAAAGTCATCTTGGAACACCTGACCAACTCCAGCCTCCTGCCCTTTAGTGGGATGAGTTCAAACCGAAACAGATGTGGAGAAAGACTCCTGGGATAACTAGTGAAAATGGAAAAGACTGAAGGGGTTTGGTCTTTAAAGCCTAGAAAAGAGGCTGAAAGAGATGTGAATTCTTCGTAGTCGCCCAAGAGGATGAAGGACTAAATGACATTTGTCCCCAGAACGTGCTTAAGACTGGGAATTATGAGACAGCTTCTAAGCCCAGCAGAGCGACGTTCTGAAACCTTTCAGCAATAGTATTTTATTCTTGCCCACCACCACCCATTAACCTCTCTAAAATTTGAGCATGGCAAACTCTCTTCTGAGCCTGTACAATGTGATTGTGCTGCTCGGAACGGGTCTGCCTTTCCCAGAAAGTAATTTTTAGTCCTGTGCTCTAATCGTGGGTGATAAACTAGATAGCTCTGTTATCTTGCTCTAATTTGAGAGTTTGACTTAAATGAGAATAAGTTCAAGGAAATCTCACAGTAACATACTTGTTGCATACTTTTCCACTACAATAGTATTTGGGGTTTGATGGTTACACTGGGGATTAACTTGTTTCTCTTCTTTGCCTGTTTATATAGATATGAATGTCAAAATATTATTTTAGCTTTGCCTTACCTTTTGCCAAAAAAACAAGTTTGAAGCAGCTAAAGAATTCCCCCAAAGTTTTTCCTTTTTAAAAAATGCTGTCAGCTGGACTAGTGCTTCTCACATCACAGGAACACAGGGAATATACACTGGCCAAGTCTATCATAGGTAAACGCTGAGGAAATTTAGGCTATCCATGCTTCTTTTTTTATGTATTGCAGGGAGCGCATGGTGATTTCTGCCGTGTGTGTGTGTATATATATATATATATACACCAATGTATATGTGTATCACATAAGGGGAAAAATTCAGTTTGTGAGGTATAGAGATGACATAATCCAGACCTATATAAATAAGCTAAATTAAAAAAGAGATTAAAATACATGACTGACTGAGACATACATAACCATTTCAGCAGAAAGGCAAGGGAAGAACAAACTGCTTCAGTTCCCCTAGTTGGTCTCCAGTGCAAAAACAAGATGTAGGAAGTGAAACAAGCCCAAGATGAAAGCTGACCCAGGATTTCTGTGTTTGCAAGCATCTAGTTTGAAGCAAGTTGCCAGGCACTTGGGACTTACAGTAAAATTTAACTGTGTATATGTATATAATATAAAATATATTGTGGCTGCTCCCTCCCTGGAAGTGTTCAAGGCCAGGTTGGATGGGGCTTTGGGCAACCTGGTCTAGTGGAGGGTGTCCCTGCCCATGGCGGGGGGGTGGAACTAGATGATCTTTGAGGTCCCTTCCAACCCAAATCATTCTATGATTCTATGATGTTATATATATTATTAAATATGTATATTTATATTATGCATGTGTTATATATATGTGATGAATTGCAGGTATAAGAACAAGGCCAAATAAAATCAAAACTAACCATTTTTGAGACAAGCAAGGAATAGGAATCAGCTTCTGTTCAACTGCCCTCCAGTTTAATTCTTTCCCATTATTCCCAACCACAGATAATTTATTTTTGTCACTCTTATTCTCACTCCAGTCTCGTAGCACGTGTTCATTGGCACTATGGAAATGTGTATAGAGCAGCACAGATGAGGCTTTGCTGAGCCCTACACCTCAGCTGAAACTCCTCCTCTGTGTTCGCTGGAGGTTCTGTACCATGTGGTGATGAGTCAGAAAGGAACCCTAGTTTCCCAGACCCCTCAGAGATGTTCCTCCTTATATTCCTAATAACAAAGGTATAGAAGAAGGTCGTTGCAACACTCAGGTACCATAGATGATATGGAACATAGAGAGGAAGTCACCAATAAGGGTTAAGATAAATGAATTCCTTAAATTTAAGTTTTTCCCCATTTTTTTTCATGGAATGTGAAACCTGAGCAGTTGATAGAAGTGATGTAGAAAGTCAGGTGAAGGTAGTGAGAAGCAGGTGTTGGTGTCCTTGGCCAGAATGGGCTTATGATTCTTCTTCCCCAGCAGTTTTAGATCTAAGATGGTCACTCTGAGTTGGTTTCTCAAGACGCTTCTGCCTTGACCTTGAGGGTAATGCAAAGAAGTCTCACCTTCTCGATTATTCAGGAGATCTGATGCAGGCATCACTGTGTGTTACCTCTGGCCTTTTAGCTTGTGAAGTAGCAGCAAACCAGCTGGCATTAAAGGCCAGCATGAAACCTCTGAATCAGAGGAGGGAAAAGATGTCCTTTTCAATTTTTGAAAGATATGTTAAAAAATAAAACTATTAAACCTCTGCTCTCTAAGCTGCTTTAAATATCCAGGTTTAAAACCAGATGTTTTTTTTTAATATATAGGTGTGAACAATTGCTTCCTGTTCTTTAATTCAAAAGCTTAAATATAGAGCAACATTCAAGACTTAGAATAATTTGGGGGTCTTGATTATTTTTTTTTCAATTTTTTTGCTTTATACTTCTTAATGCACTGTCTCTCTCTTACTTGTACTGCTAAAGAACATCTTTTATATATACGTATATATGCATAAGAAATTTTATGGCTTAAATGAAGAGTTTACTGCTTATAAACCTTGTAATTGAATACAAATTTATTTTATTTATGTACCTGTTAAAATTCATATATATATATACCTGTTAAAGGCCTAAGCCACCCACAGAAATGGTGTTTATATACATGATTACTGACCATTTGAACAACAGATATTTACTTGATAAAATAGATTTGCTTGTATACTCACTGTTGTAGTTCTAATTCTTTTTATTTTATTATTGGAAAAGCCAAAGTATAATCTATTTGAGTTGTTTTTTAAAAACATGCATTTTCTGCAAAGATTAAAATGAAGGCACTCTAAACTGTTGAAAAATCTGTGAGGATTTGAGAATCATTTTCATGAAGACGTGACTTTGATCAAGAAAAGCCCAGCTACGTCAGGTGGATTTTTAGGAAAGTGTTTCTAATGTGGACCCATAAATACTGTGTGCAAGAGACTCACAAGGAGCAGAATAGTTGTGACCATGAGCAAAATGAAAAACGAGATCGGCTTTGTAGATGATGCGAAGGGTGAGCGCTGGGAGGAAATGAAACCTCAGACGCTGCTGATGGTGGATGGACGGGCGAGGGTCACACGAACCTTGACTGCTTCAGTAAGTTCTGTGGCTTTGGAGACATTACTCTGCCGGCAATATAGCAAAGGCAGATAAAGCAACAGCGTTTTGGGGATAGACAGCAGCTTTTATTCCTGGAAAAATGTTGCACTAACCCTCCTGTAATCTGTTTTGAAATTAAGACCCAAGTGCTGCTGTAGCAAGACTAAAGAGGGAATTTGTGGGGAGAAATTCAAGACAAATGCCTCTGTAGGCATCAAAATCAGCGTCTGTGGAAGAACCTGCTGCAGAGGCTCTGTCTGATGGTTCTTACAGGTTCTCCTGTGGCTTTTCGAAGGGTGCCTGAACTTAGATTCTTGTTGCCACCTCAAGTACCTGTCTGTACCTTTTAGACTTGAAATACAATATGATCTTTGTTAAAAGAGAAGCTGTTGCTTTTTTTAGCTATCTGTTTATATGAGTTAGCTGCTATGTTATATAGAGTTTCTTTTAATTAAATGTTTATCTTTCACATCTAGAGGTGTGAACAGGACAATAGATGAAAAGCGTGGATGAAAAGTAGCGTCTCCTGTATTGCAAAACTGTTGGAATGGGAAATGTCTAAGTAGGGACTAACAGCATTTCTTCTGAAGTCTAAATTATTTTTCTCTCTGACAAACAATAAGATAGCTTCCTTTGTAATGATGCTCTGCTGTCTGGATTGCTCTTTGGTTACCAGATTCGCCTTCTCTTTTTATCTGTACAAAATGCTCCCTTGATGCTCATTGTGATAGAGCAACAGAGAGCTATGCAAATAAACATTTTGCAACGAGTGAAATATTTTATTTATGCATGAATGAACCTCCTCCCTTCAGATTTTCCTTGTGATTACTATATACACTAAGAAAGATGTACACTGCATACACATTTTGGATTTCAAAGCTTTCTGTCTGTGTAATTTGCTAGGGTCGAACCTTCGTGAAGTTAACTTCGGTAACAATACAGTGTTTTGTATTTTGAAAGCCATTACAATGTGTGTTGATTGAAACTCTCCCTTCAATGCCTGCTGTTTATAGTGACTCTTTGATTCTTTGCTTTGATACCACTCTCAAAACCCTGGGAAAGACCTGCATCAGATTTCAGTAAAAATGTGTCATACTGTGCTGGAAAAAATACATCTGGCGCTGCAGATGAACTGAGCGGTCGCTGAGCAGAAGTTTTTGAAACCAAGTCAGTTGTGTTTGCTTTGGGCATAGGACTGATCTCGTGGAATTGTAAATGTGCAGTCTGGAACCCAGTGCAGGCAGCTTTGCAGGGGGTTGGCATGTACGGAAATATAAGATCTTGTGGCCTTTGAAGAGTTCAAATATCTTTCGTGTCACAGTATGAAAAGAACGTGTGCTCATTGATCCGGTTTCTACTGCTGAAAAACTGTTTTACAACTTTGTTTATGCTTCGTCTCCGTTGTCTGTCTATACTTGTTTAGAAATAACATCAGGCCAGAAATTTAGATATTAAATTATATACCCTATACTTAACTATATTGATATATATGAAGTGCTACACATTCATTTTATGTTATGATGTATTTTTCATATGTTCCTTGTGCACAATTTAAAAGGTTTGTTTTATAAAGAAGCTAAAAGTCTCCAGATGTGTCTACATGAGCCTTTTAGTGAGAGGGGATCCCACTCCTGAAGCAGTCACCCCCACTTGCTAGGCTGTAGGTCGTCTTGCGGAGCAAACTCGGAGTGCAAGAACGGGACTGCTTTAGGAAGAGGCGTTGCGGGGCTTACCTTTAAATAAACCCTTGCTATGGTCTTGCTCCTACTGAATGTTCACTCCTTGGGGCTATACTGGAGCGAACGGGACAATAACACCCCGTGAAGCAGGTATGGGCTTCAGCACCGGCTGTTGGGGCTATTTGCTAACACAGACCCAGCAAAGTCCTGTGAGGACTATGGGTTTTCGTTTCCATGCGGGGAAAAAAAAACCCCCCGTGCTTCACGGCGAGGCTCAGGATCTTCTCTGGTGCCATCACATGTGTTATCTCGCATACTGTTGTGTGATTTCGCACGACATCGAGTCGACTGCTGTGGGATTACGGAGCACATTGGCAGGTTGTTGTTACTGTCACAAACAAATGCTAACCTTGAACTTAGCAGCACAACCTCACAGCAGGCTTAAGTTACAGCTAGCTGTTCACGTGCTTTAAACTGCAGGAAAAAAAATCGGAATAAAAATCCTTTTCTCTGAGTTTACACTGGCATTGGGCAAGCTGCAGTCTCTAAAGATATCTTCAGCTTTCTCACAGCAATAGGGAAAGGTATTTTTGGCTGACAATTTAGATCAAATTACCTTATGTCCTCCACTTTAGCTGTTTATTCTCTAGAAGCAGAATTATTCAAGAGCAAAAAGGTTAATACTTAGGTGGCTAAATAACTGATCTTGCAGATACAGCAGGTAATTATACACTGGGCTTCCTGTTGCCCAGGGTGAGCAGGCAAACACCAGCCTGCCTGTGGGTGTACAGAAATTTCCTATGAACCATTAACTACAGAACAAGAGTCATCCATATATGCACAATTATAAATAAATATTTTAAAAAAAGTAATAATCCTTCTCAATATTTCAAAAGAACTAGTATGTAACCCATGTAGAGCTGAGAATTTGGAAAAATCTCCCACTGGGTGTTCTCACAAACTAAAATTAAGCATTACAGATACTTGCTTCTCAGGGGAGATCCTGGCTGAAGGTGCCCCCAGTGCCTTCAAACAAGTACGGGAACACTGAAATGTTGATACACAAGAAGAGGTAACTGTACTCTCTGCCTCTGTGGGATGGTGATGCCTGGTCAGTGCCTATTGATTTTCTGTATGATTCCTTTTATTTATAATTCAAGAGAAGATGAGACAGGGAGCAGTGAATTCTTATGCTGCTTTTAAGCCACTATGACAGTTCACTGCATCACTACTGAGATTTTTTTTGGACATCCAAGATTTGTTGGCAATAGGTGGTAGATAATTTGCAGAAATGGTAGGAGAGGAGATACCCTCCTCTCATGTTTAGAAGAAAACATACAGCCTGTGGATAGGACAGTGCATCTGTCATTATGTGGTGCTTCCCCAACAGCGGGATGGGAGATTAAATGGAGGTGATGTGGGACGCTGAGACCTGCCACCTGGGAGTGCTTGTGGCCTTGGTTTGTTGTTATATTCAGTTAGAATTGTGATTATTATCAGTATTGTTACAAAAGTACGAGTCTTAATATGGACCCAGACCAATCTGGCTAATTGCCCTACCCACGGGGTAGGGTGTGTAGGGCACCATCCTACTGAGACCGTTGTGTCTGCACGTGGGCACCTCAAACTGTTCACTTTGATGACCTTTGTTGTCCTAGGGATGAGGGAAAAGCCGTGTAGTGTAGGCTGTAACAATCTGCTTTAGCTTCTCCAGCTGTGTTTTACTCAGTGCTGGTTTACTTGAGCCTGTATATGCACTGAGCTCTTATTTTAGGTTTTACATTGTTCTTCAAAGAACTGGCTTTAAAGATTAATTAGGGCAGGGGGGGGGTGAGAGTGTGTGCCTGCAAGGGAAAATGTGACTGTGAACCTAGCATTAGAGCACTGACCTGAAAGGAGGGAGAGAGGAAGGAAGAAGAGGTTTGAAAAGCATTCATAGTGGATTCTTTGAAGAGTAAGTATAATGACTCTTCTGAGGGAGGAATATAGAGATAATGTTGTATATGTGTTTGCTGAAGTACTATGTAATTACATCGTGGGTTTAGCGGTCAGGTTCCAGTCATGTAGATGCTAACAGCTGTATCTCCTCGGATTCAGCACGGATGCACGTCCTGAGAGAAGGAATTAGCCTTCTAAATTGTGTTGAAGAAGAAACACTTGTGTGCCGATTTGCCGTCACTGATACGCACACCAGCTATTTTAACAGGCCTGTTTGAACAAGGCGATTCGTTACTGAAGGTCACAGTAGCAGCGTATCTGCCATGGAGCTGGGACTGCACAAGTCATCAGCCTGGTGTAAGAGGGGGATTCGACTCAAGCTGAGCTCCCTGTTAGACTGGCAGATGCAACATGAAGTGGGGAGATACAGGCGTTGCTAACTCCAGCTGCAGTTCTCATCATTTGGACTGGAATTTTTTCCTACATCTTCCAAAGCAGCCTTTTCTCTAAAACATACAGAAATAAGTTGTGACTGCAGTAATTATATTTTTCTTATATCCGTTCTGAAGCTCACAGAGGTATCAGAAAGATGTAAGGGGTTGCGGGGTGGGGTGGGGGGAATTGGTGAGAAAATACGATAAAACCAAAAACGTTGAAATGGTAAATAACTATTTTGAAATATTTACTTCATCTGTGGTTTGAGACAAGAAGTAATTTATTTCCTTTGCAGCAGAAAAGAGCTTTCAGCGTGTGTTCCTAGCCTTCACTGAACTATTGTGTATGAAAAGGAAGCATGTTTTTGCTGCATAGTCCAGATGATTGTGTGGGAAATGGCTTGGTTTATGGCATAATGTTTTTTTGTTTAATACCTTTTTTATTCCAACAGGAAATATGGGATGTATAAAATCAAAAAGGAAAGAGAATCTGCATGGAGATGGGCTAGATTTGAAGAATCAACCAGTACGTAAAACTGAACGAACTATTTATGTGAGGGATCCAACGTCCAATAAACAGCAAAGGCCAGTAAGTAGATAGTCTCAGGGGAGAATTCCAGTAGTGAGATCAAAACTGACTGGCATAACTTAAATTTCAATCCAAAGCATGTGCATGAAGAAATTCAAATTGATCATTAGTCCACAATCGGGCTCTTATTGTTGTGCAATTCACCCTCAATGAATAAGTACTTAAAGAAAAATAAAAAATAGAAACTGGCGGTTTGTTACTTGATTACTTTATGTTTGTCATAGTTTTCTGCATGAAAACAGTAATCCTCGGCAAGCCTTGATCTGGGTATAGCTATGGTTGTAGAAGAATGCTAGATGACTTTAGAAAACCTGAAGTAGTTTAGAACCGTTTTTAAAAGCATCGGTGTTGGGTTTTTAATAGCCGTGAGATCCAGATGTTGCTTATTCTATTTAAAAAGGCTGAGGTAATCCTGAGCAATTCTTTACCAGCGCTAGTCAGCTTTCCTTTTACTCACCGAAGGCCACTACTTGACCTTGCACGAGGTGCACAGGTAAGGGTGAGCGGGGAGCAGAGGGTGCCGCGGTGAGGGACGGGCAATCCCATCGGGTACCATGTGGGTTTGCTATTTTGCAGATTGACGGGTACCTTTTCTCCCCCACCCTCTCTACTGCGCTGAAGAAACCCTGTGTCTGCCCTTATTCAGGGTCCGTGCTCTCCGTGGGCGCGAAGGACACCCTTCTCTCCCGTCTCACCAGCTGACACGGTGGACTCAAAACATACACACACACCACAAATTACTATTTACGTTTTTTTTAATTACTTTTTTTGTCTTGCAGAATCTTAGCAACCTAATTGTGCTTGTAGTGCTTTAGCACGACAGCTATGTGTTAATAACTGTTCTGTTGAAGTGCCCTGCCTAAAGCTGCTTCAGCAGAAGTCACAACACTGTGGCCTTCCTCCCCACAGCTTGTGTCACACCTTCCCGAGGTCTGAGTTGCTCACCTCAAAATCTAGTGGGGACTTCTTATATTTTTATGTTGTAATTCACTTTTGAAGAATGGTGGGGAAAGATTGGAGCGTTTCCTTTTAATTTAAGACATATAAGATGATACCAAAGCAACTGAGTAATATGTAATCGTAATGTAAAATTGTCACCAAGATCTAAAACTGCTTAATGAAAGACATATTTTATTGTAGGCAAATCAGGAAGCACAGCTCTTACCAGGACAGCGGTTTGTCAGTGAAGGTATGTTTCCATAAGAATCTTACTGTTGTGTGCTATGCCCATGTCAGCCCGCGAAATAATGCGAACGTGCCTTTGGCTTTCTGCCTTTGTAGAAACAGAGGAGCATGGAGTCATTGTGGTAGCTTTGTATCCCTATGATGGCATTCACGAAGACGACTTGTCCTTCAAAAAAGGAGAAAAATTGAAAGTTATTGAGGAGTAAGTATGACAATACTGATTGTATTGCAGTTTTTCTTTGGACTCATCTAATCCCCTTTATAATTTTTTGATATCCTACTCATAACATGAGTGTATTAATGCTAAAAGAGCTCCCTTTTACGTGAAAAGATAAACACATATGGAGCTGTTGGTAGGACTTGGCAGCTGCCAACAGCAACCAGATGTTGGTCTGGCGGAGCCAATGGCTTCTCAGCGGAGGGGGAAGATGCTGCTGCTCTCTCCAGATCTCAGCACAGTAGAACCCAAATAACACTTTATCAGTTTCCTTTCCTGTGAATACTACTGTTGTTTCTGTTCTTCAGGCTGGGAGAATGGTGGCGAGCAAAATCTCTGACGACGAGGAAGGAAGGCTTCATTCCCAGCAACTACGTAGCAAAAGTAAACACCTTGGAAACAGAAGAGTAAGTTCTTCCGTGCTCTAAATACTGGCAAACTACTTCTTCACCCTGGTGGTCTGTCCTTTGTGGGTGGGGGGGGGAAAAAAAGGGTTCTAACTCTTTGAAATACTTTTCAGATGGTTCTTCAAAGACATCACCCGAAAAGATGCTGAAAGACAACTCCTGGCTCCGGGAAATAGTCCTGGAGCTTTCCTTATCAGGGAAAGTGAAACGTTAAAAGGTAGGCTTTGGGATGGGTTACTTTGGAATTGATGGTGGAGTTAAAAACATACAGTCTGTCTTCACAAAAATTGGCATCAAGTGGACTGGGGTGTCCTATTGTGTGAATTTTCTGCAGTTATGTAGGAGTGAGAAGGATGAGAAAATCACCAGGAAAAGAGAGAAGAGAGTTACAGGTTAACACTCAAAGTTGAGATAGGAAAAAAAAGTGTGTGTATGTACGTGTGTGTGATTTCACTGACAAGAAGCAGGAATGAATGAAGCGAGAGATTTTTTCCCTTCCTAACATTTGCGATTCCTTTATTGAAAGACACTTTTCACTGTAAACAGTAGATGCTGCATTTTATAGTCTTCCATTATTGGGTCTGTATCCGTCGCTACAAGTTTCATAATGTAGCTAGTGCAGAAGGAGGGGTTGCACTTCTGCATGGTAGTGTGATTTTTTTTTTTTATTTTTTTTTTTTCCCCAAAAAGCTTTTTGATAAAGATTTCTGCTGTAGACAGAGCTCTTTGTACTGAAAAGCTTAGTGAAGTCTCCAGACTCTTTGGCTAGGACTTTCAGAAGAGCGTAGGAGGTTCTGCCCCAGCGCCTGGACTCTGACAGCAGCCTGACTGGATTCTCCAGTGGAATACTCTTCCTGAGGAAGATGCATGAATCCCATGATCGTACGTCTGTCCTCTCCACAGGGGTGGTTTTTCTGGCCCTAACACTGCAGATTCTTAAATAGGTACCTCTCTGTAACGGGCCCATATCGCTGTTTCTGTGCTCTCAAATGAAGACAGAGATCTAAATTCAACATAGGCTTGCTGGCAGTAAGGCAAAGTACGCCCAAAATCTTTCTGTCACTACATCTGTGTGTGGGGAGAGAGACGGGGCTGAGGCGGTTTCTTAGCCTTGAAAATGGACGAGAGTTGTATGAGTGGAAGAACTGAAGAGCTCTGTAACTTCAGGAAGATGCTCTGCTGCCACACCTTCAATCCCAGCCGAGGTCAGGCTCCCCAGGACTACCAGGTCTGCCCTCCCTCCTGGGTGCCCCAAACCATCTCCAAGCTATCCTTCTGCTGCCTGGCCCACGACATCCAGCGTGTTCCTTTTCCAAAACACTTATCTCCAAATTCCAGCTTCTGCCTGCCTAGTGGGACAGCCCTGACCTTGCTTTCTCAGCCAGGTCCGCGCAAGACGGGGAAACTTTCTGCAGAAGTGGGCATTGGACGTGGAGCTGTCTGGCTTCTGGAACTCCTAACTTTGATGAATAAGATTGAAAAAGAAAGTATGACTGTAAGCGTTTTGGTGATCAGTTCAGGACCAGCTGTTGGCTAACTTCCTCATATTGATTGCAAAATGCTTTTTGAGGAAATAAGGGCGTAAAAAGAAAAACAGACAAAAAGGTGATTTTGTTAGGCTTAACTGTATATGTGTGGACCCTGCAGACTTGCTCTCTGTTGATGATCATTCTTTCTTTATCCACAGGCAGCTATTCTCTCTCCATAAGAGACTATGATCCACAGCATGGTGATGTTATTAAGCACTACAAAATTAGGAGTCTAGACAATGGAGGATTTTACATCTCTCCAAGAATAACTTTTCCCAGCATCAATGATATGATCAAACATTATCAAAGTAAGTTAAATCGGTTAGTGAATTACTTAATAGAATACAGCCGTTATTTCCCGTGAAGGAAAATAAAAGCTTTCTTGTTTTGTTTCAAACCTTTTTTTTTTTTTTTTTTCCCCTAAATAACCCAGGCATGCATGCTATCAAAGATAAAGTAAAACTGGTTGGAACCCAAGTAATGTTGTTATCATCATCAGACCTAATGCTGCTTGCTCTGTGGCATACTATTGCAAAATACAGAATAGCTTTATAAAACACCTCATCAAAGTTATGATGATGTGAACCTATAGTAAGAATTGCCTGCGTTGTAAATAAATTAACTGTGTATTTGAGAGTAAATTTGTATTCACAGCTAGCAGAAAATACTTACAGACTTGTGAATGTCTTCTTGGATCTGGTGTTGAGTGTGGAATTGTTTTTATTTTTCTTATTAATTTATTTATGTATTGTTAACGGTGTTTTGAAGGAAGCAAAATTCCATTGACTTCAAAGAAAGAAAATTGCACCCACATAGAATGTATACATATATTATTTAAAAAAAAAAAAAGGGGGGGGGGGGGGAGGAACAAGTTTCTACCTGTGTTTTAGCTACAAAAGTGACTTTTCATTCTGTATAACCTCCTGGTGGATGGCTCCAAAAAGTGGAGTTTTTTAGTCTTGTAACTGGGAAGACAGAGGAGATGGAAAATGTAGGACAGAAAATCACATAGTGATTTTTCAAATCCATGCTGAGGACTTGGCCATGAGATTTCTCTGAGTTGTTAGACATGTGTGGTAGTTCTCTGGCACAGCTGAAAAACCTGAGAGTTATTCAACATTTGTATTAAAGTTATAGCTGGTCAATGTCTGGAGAAAAAATAATGGTGACCTACTTATGCTTGCATGCACATGTGTCTGAAACCACGCTGCAAGAAAATGTAATGACAAATTCAGAATGCAGTTCCCAAGCCTGACTACAGTGTGTATCTTCATCAACACACTGTCAGTAATTAGGTCTTATAGTATATTTATTTGGTACAAATTGTACTAAAACCCCTTAATAATCTGATGGTAACCAGATGCACGTGACACTTCTTTATTAGATTTGTTTCTGAATACAAAATTTCAGTTCAGAGGTGCTCAAAGTTACGTGAAAGCACCAGAAAGATGACATTTTCATCAATGCATCTGATTATTTTGAACATTATTTTGAGCTAGTTAGTGCAAACCTGCAATTAAGTAATGTTTGTCTCGAGTTGTGAAGCACAGAAGTGTAAAGGATTTTGCGTTTTGTTTGTCCTTTGCAAACCAGAGCAATCGGATGGCTTATGCAGAAAGCTGGAAAAAGCTTGTATTAGTCCCAAGCCTCAAAAACCATGGGATAAAGATGCATGGGAAATTCCACGGGAATCGATTAAATTAGTGAAGAAACTTGGAGCTGGTCAGTTTGGAGAAGTCTGGATGGGTAAGTTTATTCCTTTGAAATGAGTATTTAAGTCTGCTGAAAGTAGTGTCATTTCAGAGTCATTCAGAAAAATAGTGGGCATGAACCTGGTCCGATATACTTGTAAAACAGCTTGGTCAGGCCCAGAATATACCTTCTCATGAGGAGAGAGCATTTGTGAGGGGCAAGATACCTGACAGAGATTTGGAACAAATCCTTTCATGTCTTTTAAAGGAAAAAAAAGTGAGTAAGCACTGTAATTTAGAAGGTCAAAGGCAATAGGGGATTTTTGGGTTGTGTTATAGGGGGGAAGTAGAAGGTTGTAGTAAGATGTCACTCTCAATTCTCAAAATCGATGAGACTTTCAGAACTTTATTTCAAATCAGGAAGTGGTAAAGAACATGGAATAAAAAGAAATCATGTCTTTTAGTGAATTATGTATAGAGTTTTCATTGTCTCTTGGTAAAGAAGACACTGCGATGTAATGCATGGGAATGCTGTACTGGGTGAAAAAAGGGAACACTTAATCCAAGATTATTGTCTGCCAGCTTGTTGCTCAGAAAGTAGATAACTTATGTAGTAAGCAGATTAGAAATTGATCACCCCCTACCTTGAATTATCATGCAAGTCCCCAATAATGAAAGCATCATAAGACTTACAAGTGGTAAATGTTAATACATACCCATCAAAAAATTATAGCATTAATTATTATAACCATAATTAGCTTTGCTTATATTTTCTCAGCCTCAGTGACTTCCTCTGGCAAGGGGCTATGACCAGTATCTAATCACACTCTATAAAAATGATGTAATCCTCTTGCTTTTTAAATGCTGCTTATTCAGGCATCTGAGTATTCTTCTGGGTTCCGTAGTGCATGTTCTGTGTACTGCTGTTCATACTTACACACTTGTTACCAGTCACCATCTTATTTTGAGGTAAGCTATACCTTCCTCCCAAAGTCTTCATTAGGATGTTTTTTCAGGCCAAATCATTCTCTTAGCCCATCCCTGAATCTTCTTTTTGGACATAATATTTAAATAGTAATAAAATTGTTACAGTTATCATAATAATTGATGATGATGATGATGATTATTATTATTAAGCAAGATTCTATAGGCAGGGAATTTCTGAGCAACGTCAATGTGTATCCCAAAGCTTACTAGAGGACACAAAGCTATGAAGGGGTCTCTGATGACCCACAGGAGTGCAGCAGTCTGATGGGAATGTCGTTACTTTGAAGAGATGCTCTCATTTAGAAAAGTAAAGCACAGAGTGGTGCTGTTTCAGTGGCAAAGCCCACCCACAACTACGGTGTCAATCAGAAAGCTCGAATTCAATCTTTTGATATAAACCATGTAAAAAATGCAAGCAACACCTCTATAACATAAAGTGGCCAAATTCAGCCTTTTATCTGCCTTCATGAGAAAAGGCTTAAGAAACCTTCTAGCTACGATATACGTGAGTGACAATTTACATACTAGTTAAGACAAGTGTCAGCCGTTGTGCAGATATTTTCCTGTCTAATAAACCAGAGCAAGAAATGTTTCACTGACACTGAAATGCCATGAAAGACTTTGTCGCAGAAGGTAATCACCTGCTTGAAATTGTAAATCATTTTGGGAAGTGACTACTTCTGCACGCACAAACACAAAGGCATAAAACTTTAAAAGGGTGTTTCTGGTTCAAGATGTTTCCTCTTGTTTGTGTCATTACTTTAACATCTAAATTGGGCCTAACCCCTGCATCTGAATTGCTGCACTGTGAGAAAAATTAATGTACTGTGAAAGCGATTGCTGTGTTTCCTCTTCTCCACTTTCTTGCTGAAGCAAGAGAAGCTGATTTGCATGGCGCAGCTCCTCTCGCATCAGGAGCATGGTTAATCTTAGAACCAGGGAAGTTCAAGCTGGAAAAGACGTAATAGGTCAGCTGTGCGGTGCAGGGCGTCAACAAATACTGTGTATTGTAACGATGACCAGCATCAGGAGTTATGTAGACGTACTGAGAAATAACCTAGTTGTTCCGCTCTCCTGATTAGAGAGCTAGTTGTTACGTCTCTCCTCATACAGAACAAAATTCTTTTTAAGCCATGGTGTGAATTAAAGAGAAATATTATTCCATGGTTTAATTACTAAATAAGTTTCTTCTTGATAAAGGGTACCTAGAATTGTGGTTTCAGGGGGAACAGTGACCTGTTCAGAGGAACTGGGCTCCCAAGTAAAGAGAGACACAGAGCTACTGGAGAGAGTCCAGTGAAGGGCCACAAAGATGATTCAGGGACTGGAGCATCCCTCCTGTGGGGGAAGGCTGGGGGAGCTGCGACTGTTCAGCCCGGAGGAGAGAAGGCTCAGGGAGATCCCATCACTATGTACAGATATTAAAGGGAAGGTGCAACTAAGACAGAGCCAGGCTCTTTCCAGTGGTGCCCAGTGACAAGACCAGAGGCAATGGGCGTAAACTGAAATCCAGGTGGTTCCCTCTGAACATCAGGAAATGCTTTTTCACCATGAAAGTGACCGAGCACTGGCACAGTTTGCCCAGGGAGGTTGTGGAGTCTACATCCTTGGAGATACTAAAAAGCCAACTGGGCACAGTTCTGGACAGCCGGCTGTAGGTGATGGCCCTGCTTGATCAGGAGGGTTGGACCAGGTGCCACCCAGAGGTCTTCTCCAGCCTCAATCTGCGATTCTGTGATATATGGGAAGGTAGAGATAATACTGTTACTGCAATGTGAAGATTTGCCAAGGTTCTTTTGTAGTCTTTTCTTTCTAGTTTATCCATGAGTACTCTTTGGCTTCTTCCTCCTTCACAATTTGGAAGAAGTTAGCTTATGTTATGGGAGGACTAAGAAATGCCTAGGAGCAAAAAGCAGACCCCCATATCCCCCAAGCACTTGGCTGTGCTACTTCTGAATGTGCCTGTGAACCTGTGCGGAGAATCTTTGTCACTAAAAAAGTGGGCAGGTGAATCTCTGAAACTCTGAAGAGTTTCTTTTCCACAGAGAAAACTTGCTATAAAGGACCATCGATTTCCCAGTTTCGTCTATCACTGCAAGTGCATTTAATATTTTGCTTCGCTACAGCCATGTGTAATTTAATACATTTTACAAAGACTTTCTGGTTTTAGGCTACCAAGTTAGTGTTTATGTGTGTGTTTGGGCCATTAGCTGTGCTGACATGATAGATGAAAGCAGCATGGCAGAGTTGTGTTCCCAGTTTATGCACTGCACGATGGAAGCAGTTAGAAAGCTGCAGCCTGTGCTTTCTGCCCTCACACTTAATGGGCTGTATGGAGATGAGCTACAGATGGAGCTACTGTTGCATTCCTCTGCTCTTCAGCTCAATGATGCCTGCAGTTGACGGAGTGATGTGCTGACATGCACTAGGATGCAGAGAAGCTGCTGCCGTTCCTCAGTCTTCCTCAGCGAGCTTCTCAAAATACTGTACCCCCTGCAATCCTAACAGCCTGAGACATTATCTGACTTCTAACAGTGTCATACCTCCGTAGCTCAAACAAGTTGTTGGCGGTATACCCTTACAGGGAATTACTGCGAAGGCAGAGGAAGGAGAAAGCTACATCTTGTAGGCTTGTTCACAAAGTTGTTCATCTTTAGTCCTGGACATCTGGTAGGCTCGACTTCATTACTATCTGTTATAAGTCATAGCTTGGCCTGATTAAGCTCATGCAAGAATTTGGTGGCAACTTGGCGGTCCAAGATACTACTCTGTCAAAATAATCACAATCAACTCCAAAATAAATACATCAAACATTAAAAATTTTTGGAGGATTCTATTCTAACAGGTAGAGAAGAACGTGGCCTTCCCTCATGGCATTCCTCAGACTTGCATACTATTGCTTGCATCACATTTAATTTTTACAAAAGCCTAAACTGCAGAGAGACTTGCTTCCTGCCATGGTATGAAAGGTTTTTTTTGACCATGGAGTTCAGTGCATCTGGGCACCTTCTTTAGTGATGTGATGAACCAGAGTAGCACTGCAAGAGCGGGGTCTATGTTTTATGCATCTTTGTTCCTAGTGTGCCCTGATATGATGTGAACCATAATGTTCTGCGGTATTAATAATCCATGAAGAGAATTCTCAAGCAAGGCTAAGAGGCAAGTTTACGAGCCAAATGGAGCCATTATGGTGTATTTTATTGATGAGGCATATTTTGCTTGCATCTCAGGTGTAAAAGATTCTCTCCTTCGGTAACCCCCAAATTAGAATGTAAATAATACGCATTTTTGAGGTGTATTTTCTTATGCAGCTGTTAGAAAAATCAGAGTGAATTATACTGCAGAAACACTGTTATTGAAATAAGGCATCTGAAATGAACCAAAAAAACTTGCCGGTACATCTCTTCAGCATCAGAAATGGATTTTTACAGCACATACATAAGCTGAACGTTAGTTGCAAACAATCTGAGTTGTATGTCAGATATTCTAGATGTAAGCAAGAATTTCATTGCTTATCCTTCTTTTAGAATTCATGTTTAGGTAGCAAACTGACCGTATGTTCATTCATATCATACGGCAAGGAATACCGTGACACAGCAAGCGCTGGGTTTACACCTGGAGCCAGGTTCAGTTCAGCCAAGGCAGACGTTAGCGAAGGGTTCAGAGCCCCAGGTACTGTACGAAGCAGGGGCGATGCAGTGCTGTAGTCACCCCTTCCCACAGCTCCCTGTGCGTCACTGGAATCCTTCTGTGATGCAGACTGAACGCTAAATTTTCTATCAGTCGCTGAAACGCTTTGAGGTCACCAGCTTTCCCTCTGCCTGCGCAAAGGCTGCGGTTTCTTACCTGTAGAGCAAGAGTGCACCCGCAAAGCAGATAATCTGTATGGAAACTGCCACAGAGGTTCTCACGGTAATGACAAGTGACCTGACATGAGGAGCAGGACTTTGGTAAGACAGGGTGGTACAGATGCATGCTAAAAAGATGCTGCCTGCTCCAGGCCTGCCTAGCCTCGTATCCTAATATAACCCTCCCCTTCAGGGGTCCCATGCTCTTACTCTGCTCCTTCTGCCACAGAGATGATGGGAGCTTTCTCCCAGATGGGGAGGTGGCATCCACTTAGCTGAGCGGTAGGGACTCATGCTCTGTGAGGGTTCAGTTCTGGTGTGGTCCTCAGCCCAAATCGAGCTAACACTGGTTTTGCTTGTAATGGGTGAGGGAAAGAGGTGAGAATTCCAGTTTTGCCAAACTGTCCCGGGTCTATTTTTCACCAATGCCGTTGTGTGGGCTCATAGAATTCACAACATTTCCTCAGTGTTTTGGTGTCCTATCCCTCCCAATGCCTGAGGGAATAAATGAACTTGAGAGGCATCAGGATCAAATACAGCTACTGATCTCATCAGCTAATTTGTTTTGTGTGTTACCACCAGAGGTTTTTCTGGCAGAAAACCTCAGCATCGCTCAGGTGTTGTCGCAACGTAGACTTTCTGTAACTAGAACCAGAGGCTGATGGATCTCTTTAGTGAATGTAAAATACTGTTACATAGTTTACGTTAAATGTGTTTGTCACAATTGCTTCACAGAAATAGTGATATTAATTAACATGTTCATTATTAATTAGTATGTTCATTAGAATATTCAACAAATTGGTAGTGGCACTAGTGCTCTGCTTTGTTATGTGATGGAATAGTAGAAATGATGCAAATAAGCTTTCTTCGTCTTAAGCTGTGGTGGGTTGACCCTGGCTGGGGGCCATGTGCCCCCCAGAGCCGCTCTATCACTCCCCTTACTTAACTAGACAGGGGAGAAAAAGTGTAATGAAACACTTGTGGGTCGAGATAAGGACAGGGAGAGATCACTCACTTAGTACCATCATGAGCAAAACAGACTGAACTTAGAGAGAGGAAATTAATTTAATTTATTACCAGACAGAACAGAGTAGAGGAATGAGAAATAAAACTAAATCTTAAAACACCTCCCCACACCCCTCCCATCTTCCTGGGCTCCACTTCACTCCCGGCTTCAAACCCGCTCCCCCCCCAGCAGCACAGGGGTACGGGAATGGGGGTTGTGGTCAGTTCATCACACGTTGTCTCTGCCGCTTCTTCATCCTCAGGGGGAGGACTCCTCTCATTGCTCCCCTGCTCCAGCATGGAGTCCCTCTCACAGGAGACAGT
>VXBL01008896.1:691470-732196 GCA_013400195.1 Aramus guarauna
CCTTGAATGCGTCCAGAGGAGGGCAACAAAGCTGGTGAAGGGGCTGGAAGGCATGTCCTGTGAGGAGTGGCTGAGGACTTTGGTTTGTCTAGTTTGGAGAGAAGGAGGCTGAGGGGAGACCTCATTGCTCTCTGCAGCTTCCTGAGGAGGGGAGGTGGGGAGGGAGGTGCTGAGCTCTTCTGCCTGGGATCCAGTGACAGGACACATGGGAATGGTTCAAAGCTGAACAAGGGGAGGTTCAGACTGGACATTATGGAGCATTTCTTTACCAAGAGGGTGGTCAAACACTGGAAGTGGCTTCCTAGGGAGGTGGTCAGTGCTTCAAACCTGACAGTGTTTAAGAGGCATTTGGACAATGCCCTTAACAACATGCTGTAACTTTTGGTCAGCCCTGAATTGGTCAGGCAGTTGGACTAGATGGTCATTGCAGGTCCCTTCCAGCTGAAATATTCTATTCTGTTCTGCTCTGTTATAATTTTTCTTGTCAGGCACTGTCTTTACAATAAGCGTGATTTGCCCTTACACTTGTAATTGCTGGGGTTTTTTGATGATGTGGTTGTTCCTGAGACTTTTTTCCCATGAGGTTGTACCTGTCAGTTCTCTTGCTTTCCTAATAAAAACGAACTTTGTATTTTGCTATTCTTTCATTCCCTTTCATATTCATTCCACTTTGTTTCATGATCCCTGTCAGTTTTCCTTCTCTACAGGATATAATGCATTCTCAGCATGATGTAAAAACATCCTATCAGGCTGACCCTAAGTAAACCTATCTGGCCTCTTTAGTGTTCCACATTTTTACATATAGCCTAGAAATGCACAAGCAGAATCCATTACACATGTTGCCATAACCCCCTCTCTGCATGAAGAAACAGCATTGCAAACTATGTGCAAAGCATGCCTTGTTTGAAGTAACTCTTGCAAAAGAGGATCACAGACCTTTGGAATGGAAGTTGAAATCAAGCATGTCTTTGAGTTGAAAAATGGAGCTATGAAGGAATCCAGAAGTTCTCTGGTTTTGCAGAAAAAAAAAAAAATTAAAATAGCTGAGTCTTACCTAGTGAAAAAAAGCACAGAACTGTCCATCCCTCTACATGCTATTTAAGGTCAGCTGTGATGTTTCACCAAAGAAGTTTTTGAGTTGTGACCAAGTGCTTTTGCTTTTCAGAAGGTGTAGCTCTTCTGTGACAGTAGGTTCTCCTCTCCCTACTTAAAAGTCTTCTGCTGCTTTTATCTCTTCCCCCAAACACCTTCCGAAGCTAAAAGAATGGGTCAGAAAGTAGGGAATGCATCTTTCCAAAGCACTATTCTATGCGCCATGCTTTTGCTACCATTTTCTTTCAGGATTTTGAAAGAGTTTAATACCTATTTGTGAAATGACCCACAAGTGTTCCGGAAAGTTAAGTAATTACCCTATTTTACAGGTAGAAAGAGCAGAAACAGAGAGGAAAGAGCGATGCCAGCTGAAATCACGCCCAAAAGGGTGACAGAGCTGTCTGCAGAACTGCGGCTCTGAGTCATTAATTCATTGCGTCACTTTTACCTGAAGCTTTACAGGGGCTGTCTTGTGGGGTGATTTATTTCTTCCAGAAGTCTTTTCTTCCCTTCTTACCCTGGGTGCATAGTTCCTAGTATTTAGGGATTTGTTAGTTGGTTGTTTTTAAAAGGATTTAACTTGGGTATTTCTAGAAGCGTGTCAGTAGTTCATTAAAGGTGAAGGGGAAACTGCTCCCTTCTCGGTAGTAACATTTGTGCAGTGTAGGCACAATCCTCTCCTAAAGGCCACAAAACATATCCAGAAGCCCAAATTAGCTTTCCCATCCTGCTCCTGAGTAATAGTTACGCATAGCCGAACAGTCTTGACAGGTACTAATGATCATTAAAAGAGGGGGGAAAAGGCTTTAATTTTCTTTTGTTCCCGTGAATTTCTCTACCTTTAACATATCATTTGGCAATGAAAACCCAACAATTATCATAAAGAGTTATCACGTGGGCTCTGGCACCCATTCCCTTGATCAAAAAAAATCCTCTTTTTTTTTTTTTCTCTTCTTTTCCCAGAAGCAAGGGTTTAATGTGACCAGACGTGTGAATTCAGTTGTCCAGTTGCTGTGTTTCCCCTCCTTCTCCCATTCAAAATGCCTTGCCCATTATTCTTTTCCTACTTGGGAAATTTTTGCATGCCCAAATGCTTACACATACGTACCTTCTTTGAATTTCTCCGATTCAAAGCAGTCAAAACCATTGTCCTGGAATTTCACAGAAATGTAGTTTGTATATGCTGGAAATATAATGGATCTTTTGATGTCGCATTCTTCATTTGTGACTAACCAGATGATGACTTCAGTGAGTCTGGCACAAATAAGAGGAAATAAAATAGTCTTTCCAATGGTTTTGCTTGGTTGGGTTTGGAAACTAAGTATCGCTGTCACGAATGTCTCTTTCATGAAGTGTTTCTTCATTCCCCCTCAGCAGTTGGCCCAAATGTTAAATCTGTGCAGGGAAGTAGTAGGAAAGTTGATTCCTTTGTGACGGTTGATGTATTTTTGGTGACGTTTGTGGACCTGCCTGCATTTTGGTCATATCTGCCAAGCTGGCCAGTCCAATCTCGGCACCGGTCTGACAGCAAAACCTTCCCTTTCGTCTCTCATTCCTCCCCATACCCGAGTAATCCCACGGGGAGGAAAGACAGGCAGATCAGGCTCTGATCAAATACTACTCTTCTATTTTGTCTGTAAGTCTCGAGTAAGACTCTATGGCAATTATTCACTAGTAGCTGCCTCCTTCATATGAAACATCTTACTTATTTCTAGAAAATGTGAAATGCAGGTGTTCTTCATTCTCTTCATCATCATCAGTTTCTTTCTGGTTCGCTGTGAGAACCGCCCTGCTTTCTACAAGGGCAGTGTAACACTCTGCTCCGCAGAACACACCGGTTTGTAAGACGAGGTTTGCAGTGGAAGGAGGTGGGAGGGCAAGCGCCTCTATTTTTCCATTGCCTAAACCAAAAAAAAGAGGAACGAAGACCTTGTGGTTTTGTGTTGTAAGCGGTGGCAGCGTGTGCCTTCGCAGTACCCCCGGGGACTTTTTTTAAAAAAGGATAAGCAGAAGTGCTGTTAAAGTTTTCTTACAATTCGGTCGGGTGCCCCTGACTGCTGTACTGCAGGGCTGAAAGGGGCAGCTCTGGCGCTGAGAAGGGACCCGTGCGCTTGTCTTCTCCTGCGGTGGAGAGCAAAGAGCCCCTGTGTGAGTGTCTGGGAAGGACCCCGTCTGCTTTACCGCTGCTTCATTAGCAAATGAGAGCTTCTGCGTCCCCCAAACCGTGTGGCCGAGAGCGAGCTGTCTGTCACCCACCCCCGGACATCCCGGAGAGGTACCTGCCGGTTGGACCGTGGGCCTTGCCTGGGAATGACCCATCACCAGAGTCTTACAGGGCAGAGAAAAACTGACGGCTCACGAGCACTGGGTTTATTTTTCTTTTTTCCTAGCTCCTCTGAAACTTTTGGACAGAGTACAATAGGCACATCAGTTTTATTGCTCTGAGTTTAGAAACTATTGTTTCAGTTTCTTTTTTTTCCGAAAAGTAAAATGTTTTTCGTCAGCGGAAAAAAAATAAAAGTTAGTCTGGGCATATAGTGAAAAAATCATCCCCAGTGCATATTTTGAGGACATTAATCATCTTTAATATGGTTTGGAAATTAATTTGGGCTGCTGAAATACAAATTAAATCTACTTATGATAGTATCTGAGAGCCGGCAGTTGCCAAACGCTCCTCGTGTATGAACAGGTACATGTTGCTTTAGAAGAAGATAAAGTTGTTTGCCCTGTCTTAGTCATTGTTTCCTGATCGTCCAGGCCTATACTCGGTAAATAGAAAGTTGTTGGGGTTTTTTTTAACTCTATCTGCAGTGGTCCTTCACCAGTCCTTAAAGGAACGTCTGTATCTTGTTTAACTTATTAATTCCTTCCATTTTCTTAGTATTTGGAAAATAAACTGGTTAATAATTTGGGGAAGAGAATATTTTAGTAAAAATCTTAGGAATATTTTAATTTAGATTTTTTTTTTCAGGAAACGTCTCTAATATCTATCTCTAATCCTGCAGCTGTTAATCACCTCAACAATTCTTTTGAAGCTGCTCCTGTAAGTATAGTTTCGCAGGACTGGATCTGCACATCAGTTTTCCACGGCAATCACCCTTTCCTTGCTTACATCTAAAAAGTGCTCCAAAGATATTGGTGGCTTTGCTGATAAATAAATGGACGTGGCTTTGCCGATACATTGAAAGAACAGAGAGCTCCGACCTGCTGATGGTGGTGTGTGGTGTTGAAATATCAAAATAGTTGTTTCTTTGTTACAGATTGCAGAAGGAATGGCATACATAGAAAGAAAAAATTATATCCATCGAGATTTGAGAGCAGCGAATGTTCTGGTTTCGGACTTACTGATGTGCAAAATTGCTGATTTTGGACTAGCAAGAGTCATTGAAGACAACGAATATACAGCAAGGGAAGGTTTGTGGGTTTGTTTTTGTTTTTAAAACTTCAGCCTCTGGGAAGCAATGAGGCTGTGTCTAACAATAACGTGGTCACCAAGGACAGAAAATGCCATAACAGCTTCCTAGAGGCAGCCTTCTAATGCCAACAACTTTTAAAAAGAGTAAGGAAAGAGTAAGGAAACAAATAACCTTCCTGTGCTCCCCAGGCTTTTTGAAAACTTTATTTTAGGTAAATTTGAAGACCAAAAAAAAATTGAGAGTACTTAACTGCACACAATTTTTTCTAAATTGAACAAATCAATTGCACACCCACAGCTTCCGTCCCACCGAACGAAATGCCAAGAAAATATGATCTTATTTTCTCTTCGCGTTCTTAAGTGCCACACGCACCTCCTTTCACTTAGGGAAAGCAAGGAGCCCGAGCAGGTGTAGCTGCTGGTAGCAAGAAAACCTTTAGCAGAACTGTTTGTCTTTTGAAGCTGCTTTAGGAGCTGCAGCGTTGATTTGCGTGTTCGGCAGCATTGCTGCTGTGTGTAGGGACACCGGGAGGCTGGGACGTGTCCCTGCTCAGCACACATCGCAGCAGGGTCAGGACTGGCAAGAGGGGAAATCATACTATTGAAGATATTTGTCTGGGGTTGGCCGTGTGTGTTTTGTTAACGTGGTCAAGGATCCTGTCAAGAAGTGCGTAGTCAATTTGTTGTCGTGAAAAGTTTTTATTTGTGCTTCCACGCGCAGATTGCATTAGGGTAACTTTTTGGAGCAGGTTTGTTGGCTGGCTTTCCCCCCTCTCGCTTTAAAGACGCTACCTCATGTTTTCACACAGTCTGGATGGAAACTGTGGTAATGTAGGACGAGAGGGGAAGAACTGAGGTATGAGGAAGAAAGAGAACAATGCGCTACAGTTGAGATTAAAGGAAGATGAACTGTTTAGCACTCACTGGGTAACTGTAATTCAATAAATCAGAGGAATGGGTCTGATGAAGCAGTTTTCAGAGGTACAGAACCCATATCTGTGATTTTAGCTATATCTGGACATTGTATATTGATTAAATGAACCTTTCAGGTGATAAATTCTTTATGCCGAGTTTCTTTGATGTATTTTCTGCCGTTCAGAAAAGTTTCCTAGCTTACCTGGTATTTTGTACCGGAATGATAGAGCAGGCTATAAAGGGCATAGAGAGAATCTGCTTGTATTTACTCTCTGTTGTCTGAAGACTTAATGTAATGTTCCGCAACAAAGGCAGCTTGAACTTCCCTTATTTCACTGGAAGGAGTTTGCTTTTATATGTGATTTTCTGGAATCGGTTTAATTAGACATGAAAGAGAGTATTATAAGATATGACTTTTTAAGATACGACTTGCTACTGCTTTTGCATCTATGGCTGAATGTGAAGTGCGTTAAAGCGTATGTTGAAGCGAGACTGACCTTCTTTAAAATAGGAAAAGTTAGTTAAAGTCTTGCGAAGTTCCAGGTGATGGGAATTGTAAGATTTTTGCCTAACCACTGAGCAGAAGGGAAAATGGTGACTGCAATTTTAGCAAAAATTCACCATGCCTAAGAGTCAAAAGGTGCTGTGTAACTTTCAGCATCTTTTTTGCACCTCTGGCAGAGGACGTGCAGTGTGGCAACACGCATCCTGCAGGACAGCTTTGCTGATAACTCTTGGACAGAAGGAGTTGCTGGTAACTTTGCTAATTTAGGAGTATCATAGGCAAGTTGTTTAAGATCTTTCGGTGACTTGATATTGACTGTACTATTTTTTAGGTGCAAAATTCCCTATTAAATGGACAGCACCGGAGGCAATTAACTATGGATCTTTCACTATTAAATCTGATGTCTGGTCCTTTGGGATTCTCCTGTATGAAATCGTTACATATGGAAAGATTCCTTATCCAGGTATGGACCTGTGCTTATACCATTACTCGGTATTTATACTTTGTTGTTAAAAAGCAAAAAAAATATACAGGGAAAAAACTGGCATCTGACAGCAGCGACAGCAGTGATTTGGAAAATGTCTCGTAGGCAATGTTACTGCTTTGAAAACTTATAGTCACTGTATGTGTAAACTACATGCCTCTCTGATGTAAATTTTAGCAGACAGACCAATGGCACCGTGAACATGTAGTCATTTTTATATATTCAAAAGGGTTTACAACTGCAGCAAGTGCCGCATTGTCACAGATCCCAGCTTTACAGTCAGCAGCACAGTCCCATAGCGAGGATGCAGCGCTACGGGTTCTAATGGTGCTGTGTAAACTTCAGGGGGATTTAATATAGTAACATGTGAAAGTACTAAGAAAGCATGTTTTCACAAGCAAATAGGCTGTAATAATTTGTCAATGTTAGCGAAGCTAAACAAATATGAAAGCAGCCCCTAAAGCAGTGTTGGTGTACTGCTAGGAATATTTACTCTTCGTTGTTCTGTATAGTTCAGGTACAAAACCACAGAGGGATACATCAATCGTGGCTGCATTAGGTAGCTGTGAAACGGTTACGTGCTTCATGTTTCTTTCTTCTTTCTGTTAAACAAAATACATATTAATGTTTCCAGCACACAGAGACAGCTTGTATGAAGGATATTTTTACGCACACAAAATTGTCATGTCAGGCATAGCTGATTAACTACGGGCAGCAGACAGCATTCATTTAAGCTTACTGAGGTTATGGAAAATTGACCTAAATTCTCTTATCTTGTGGACAAATGGGGAAAGTACAGCCATGTTCACCTGTACCGCACATCTCACAGATGGAGTAACTTCTGAGGAGAACCCATAGGATCCTGCTGTTTACAGGCAGCAAAGGGAGAGCAGACACTTCATCCAAACAAAGCTTTCCCAGCGCTTCCAGTGCAGCAGCTCTTGCTGTTTAAACAGTGAAAACATTTTCATCACCACTTTGTGTGCAGCTGAAATTCTCCATCCTGAGCTGCCAGAGATGGCAAAGGGGTAGACCCAAGTCCCTGCAATGACAGTAGGCCCCACACTGCTGGGTACAGGGAGACTGGACCTCCCGGGAGAATCGGGCAGCGTGGAAGGGGTGATGGTGGCCAACTTTGCACTACGTTATGGAAGAACATATCAACTTTCCGTACAAGAGGTAGAGCCAAACCAGACATTCTCATTGCTCGGTAAGGCTCCAGTCCAGGAAAGCACTTAAGCCCTAGAGTAGCCCCCTTAAACTTCAAGAGGTGATAGGGCTGCTTGCACAGCTAAGTGTTTAAACATATGCTCCAGGTTGGTTTTTAGGTAAGGGCTATAAAATATGTGACTGGGTAGCAAGTCCTCCCAAAGCTATTCTAAACACTGCTCGTGTCCCCAAGAAGTATCAGGTGGGAGTTGTGTGCAGCCAAGTAATGCATGGTTCTTCCCATAGTCGAGATACTTTTTTTTTTTCCTGTTACCACGTGCATCTGTATCCAGACAGTTGCCTACGCTGAGATGGCCTCACAAGGTTATTCCTGGATGCCTTGAAAATTGTCCTTCCCTGAGCAAACCTACAAGCTCACCTGGAAACTAGCACTATAAAAATACAAAACCCAAACCAATACTTAGTTCTGCAGCTAAGTCTGCTCACTGTAGTGAATTGTACTAGTGTGAGAAAACATCTCTTCTAGGGGAAGTCTGGGCAAATTTATTTCTTAAAAAAATATGAGAGCATTTTTATGAGCACCATAAATAGGCCATACACCATGGATTTGTTTGTCAACCAGCAGTTAGCAGCAGAAGCCTCTTGACCGCATACTAGAGGATTTTAACACTTTGCAGGCATTACTTGCATTAAACTGGAAGAGGATATATGTCTATTTTAAATAGAAGTATAAATTGAAATAGCCTATCAGACTGAAAGTTGATACTGAAGGATAGCAAAATAAATGGGTGACCAATTTACATGAAGGGCTGTGACAGATTTGAGCGAATTACCCCAGCATGGCAAGAGTAACCTGGTGAGAGGTTGTCACCAGCAGCCACTGCAGAGAAACAGTAAATTGATTTTTCAGTTCTAGCAGGAATGCTTCAAAATATTCTTTTCAATTATTAACCAGCTCCAGCAGCTAAAGACTAGTCAGCATAAAGCTGCATGTGAAACAGTTTGAGTTGAAACTGGCAAGTACTTAATACCTGTGAAGAAAATCTAGGCAGACAACTGGGTAGGAAGCATTTCCAGCCAAGAAACTTGGAGCTTTTGTGATCTTTTTTCTTAAATTCCAACAGCTGTTTTTTTATCCTGAGAAAATCAAAACAATTAGTGGGACTATAGTTTCAGGAACTACCTCTGAAATATGAAACAAGTATCTGAATGTCTGGGCAAGTAAGTTGAATTGGTTGTTAAAACTAATTTCCAGGTGATTATACAGTATGTATGTCAAATACTGGCAACATCCATACTTGCATTCCAATTATGTCAGCTGCTCTTCACGAGATATGCCACTTTCTATATGGTGGATTCTTCCTCCATAGCACTGTGTTCACATCATTTCCCAGGCTCTAATGTAGGGAAATATGTCTTTGTCTGTGAAGCTTAACAGGTACCACAGTGTGAATTAACAGACCGTTAGAGCTTATATCCTTTGGCAGTATTTAAGAAGGTGTAAGTGTAACAAATATGCATAGGCGATATATTTCTGTTACTGATCAAGATGTAGATTTGATGAGACAGGTAATTCTCTAGCCACAAAAGAAACTGGGAAAAAAAAAAAAAAAAAAAGGCAGACTTTAACAGGTAGCTATTTTGAGAATACTGCTTGGACTGTGGGGAAGACAGGTAAGCCTTTTTGTTTTAAATAAAACCCCAAATGTATGCAAATACGACATTACTATGAAATACTGAGAAAAGTATTTTAATTTTTTGGCTTGTGAACTTAGATGGTTATTTAACAGCTGGTTTGCTTGCAGGTTAGCTGAACCCCAGGCTTTGTCCTTGGCATGCAGAATCTTACAGTCAGTCCTGCAGACATTAGATCTAAGCACCATCTAAAGTACTTACACCCACAGAATCTTCCCCGTTCTGCACGGAAGCCCAGTAGCAGCAGTCCTCGTGTGGCAGCACACAGTTAAATTTGCACAATAAGAGTAAGACTTTGCACAGTATGAATAACTATTTTACTGCATACATTATAGACAATCCATTTCTTTAAGCTCAAGCAGTCAGATTGCTGTTGTCTATAAAGAGCTTTATTAGCTTTCTTCCTATGTTTATTTTGTCTTTATATAGCAGGGATTCTTTAGTCTGTGACAACATGCCATTCCAATGCTACCTTCAAAATACTGTCTTTCTACACACATGTGCAGTATTAACTCAGGAAAACTTCACTCCTCCTTCCAAAGCAGAACTGAAAATACAAAAGATGTGCTCACAGTAAGCGCTCTGAGCCAGATTTCATGGCTGACAGTATTTTTAGAATAGGTTAAAGCCAAAAAGGCTTGAACTGAAGTTGGCTGTATGAACTATAGTCATCTGGCATAGTCAAAGTAGTTATACCAGATAAAGCTGTCATTTGGTTGTAATTTAAATGTGTCCTTACCTGCCAAGTGGCTTAAATCATAGCTTTAACTGTGAGCTAACACACAAAGATCTGCACAGTCTGCAGCGATAGAGCTGCATGGTCACCAAGCACTCGAGGGAGCACCACATCTGCACCTCCGCTGCCACCCTTGCTCAGAGCTGCTCTCCCCACACCGCTGGGGACCTGGCATAAGCAGGAGCAGTGAATGTCACACACGCACCTGACCAAAGGCCGAGCTGCCTGAGAAAAACCATGAGAAACCGTAGTCTTAGGCAGAACTGTGCCACACGGAGGAGTGACCAGCGGCTGTGGGGTCTGGAATACCCTTCTCAGTAGAGGGAAGTTCTTCACTGGTGGTGGCAACCATCTAGGCTGACACACAGGGGCTTCCTGCATGCGCAGTCATCAGAAGAAATGGCGTACAGTTAAGTTTAGAGTGTGTATCCTGGAGAAGGCACAGTATTTGGCTGGGTTGCGTAAGATTTGCAGAGGAAGGGACAAGCTGAAAGGCAGGTTTCTGGGCAGGAAGTGGTGAGCCTTTTTGTTGGCCCTGCCATAGCTGACCTTCTGAGAGTAGATGTCGAAATTGTTCTGTGAACCATTCTCTCAAGGATTTAAGAAAGGAGGGAGTCAGGGCAGAGGGGTGATAAAGAGAGGAGGAGGAGGAGAGAATCCAGGGCAGACTTCTCATGTGATGTTAGCTGGTGTGAGGGCTCAGGATGCACTTCTGGTAGTTAGAGTTCTTATCGCACTTAACAGGGAATCAAGGCAAAGCTCAGCACAGCTGGCAAGATGGTTTTGCACAAGAGGCATAGGATCAGGAAGAAGGGACAGGAAATTGCCTGTTACAAGTAATGGTATGATGAGTGACCATGTGCAGCATCTTGCAGTCAGCAGCACTTACACAAAAGCTGATGCAGAAGAAAAACTGAAAGCATGTTACTACATTGGGCTGGGTGACTGGCAGCATGGTCAAACACATAGGCTGCTCTCCATCTCAGTATGGAAGGGGTCTACAGTGAGCAGGTAAGCAGCTCTGCAGCTGTCACCAAAGGCTGATACCAGGGTGGGCTTTTGCTGTGAATCTGACCACCTCTGGAAGCAGAACAAAGGGTGGCAGGACTGGTCAGAGGAAAACAGATCTGGTCCTGGAGACAAGCATTCTGATTTCTCCCACAGTCTTTAATAAGTAGTAATAGCTTTGTGTTATTGGCTGAAGAGCTTTAGAGTGAAGTGAATAAAAAAGAAAAAAATAATTTATTTAGGAATTGAGATCATTTGATCAAACTTTCTTTTTCTCTTTGAAGGTATGAGCAATTCAGATGTGATGGTGGCTCTTCAGCGTGGGTACCGAATGCCACGTATGGAAACCTGTCCAACTGAGCTTTATGATATCATGAAAACATGCTGGAAAGACAAAGCAGAAGAGAGGCCAACATTTGATTATCTACAGAGTGTGCTTGATGACTTCTACACAGCAACAGAGGGGCAGTATCAACAACAGCCATAGAACAGTTTTTTTCTATTGACATGGATCATTAGCGCAGACAATTATTTGGACAGACTGCTCAAACCAATTACTCCATGAGTTTGGACATCTTAACTGAGCATCAAAGCTGAAATGCCAAAGGAAAGAGTACTACTGCAGAGAACTAATCGTGCTTTTCTTTGGTTAAAACAGTTCCTCTAAAGATTGAAGTTCTCCTTAAATGCTAAGTTTTGCTTCTGCAGAAACATCCCAAACCAAGCAGGCTTTTTGGGGTGGGGAGGGAGAAGGAAGGAAAGTGATCATGCACCAGTACTGTTTGACAACGCTTTCTTACAATCTAAGTCATGGAATACATTACAACAAGACCTGTATAAAAGGGGTGAGAAGATGCATAAACAGCTGCTTGCAAAAGAAAAAGTGATGAAGGAGAACTTACAGATTTAAGACATAGTGATGGTCTTACATCATCTTTTTGATATACAGTATATTGTAAAGAGTATTTTTATATCTGTGTTATTTCACATTAGTAGCTGGAGTACTGTCACCTCTTGTAAGACTCTCTAAACAGTGTCATGGTTTCCTTTAAGGAAGGGTTATGTATGTAATTCTTTACACTGAAGAAGATTCTGTTTTACTGCTGTATTACTCAAATGTAAAATAATTTTCAAAGCATCTTCCAGCCATCACAGATGCAGAAGTGCAATAGAACCACACACAACAGCAGAAGCTGCAGCACACCTAGCTCTGTGGTCAACCTTCACTTTCCCACAAGGCTAAAGTCATCATCTGAAGTCCCTGGGAAAGCACAGGATTTTGAAGGAAGTTAATGCTTTCATTGCAGTCACGGAGACTGTTAGCAGTGAAAATATTTTAGTCTCAATTTTTAATCCTCTGATTATTCAAGAATATTCCTTATATTTTTGCTGCTTTAATCAACTAACCTCAAATCTGTTTTAAAGCTAAAACTAGTTCTAGCACTATCAAAAACAATTTGTGGAAATACACAATAGGATATCAAGTTACATCGCAGTGACACTAGAGGTTTGTTGCTCAGTATATAAATCTAATGCATAAAAGTCATGTATTTTGCCAAGATCTACATATTGAATTGTTCTATCAAGTTACTTACCAAAACCACTGAGCTAGTACAATTGCAATGTAACTACAGCATAGATTACTTTTTTTTTCCCTTCAAAGTGACACTGGTTCTTACAACTGAAACCCAGTACATCTTTGCCACCCCTCAACTCAATTATTTAGGCAAATGGTACTTTGCAGAAGCTGAAAACCCTTTTGATAAAGCATCAGTGTGCCTGCAGTTGAAGTTCAGCAGCATGAATATTAATTGCTTTTCCTTTCCATTGGCTTCCTTCAGTCAAACTGTGCAGTTTAAGCAGATGCAGTTAAATATGTAAATAGTTTCTATTGTATGGTGATTTTTAATTTTAATAAACACTTAATCTGAAGCAAGTTGTATGGTAGTAATTTGAGATAAAACAAATGGCTGATATGCTCTACATGAAGCTACCACTCTCAAGAACAGAGGAACATCTGTTCATCATCACTAACAAGATTATTTTGCAAGGGTAAATATTTATGGATTCTGCTTTCTTTATACCCATTGAGCTTTGAGAAGCTGAAAAGGACTGAACCAGTCATCTCTGCATCCTTGTTAGAGCTTATTTTTGGTCTCGAGGGCAGGAAGGTAAATCAGTCCTCAGCAGTCCTTTAAAATAGCTTCTCAGAAGTCTTTAATGTGATAGCAATGCAGTCCATTGCAACTCTTTGGAAAACATTACAGTTAATAATTAGTCAGTACTTCACTACAGGCTTCATTTTATTTTAAGGGAAAAAAAAGCTTCAGATAATGTAACCTTGTCTTTTAAACCATTTGCTGTAGCTGACCAAAGAGCTCTGGGAAGCAGGCAGAAACATGGAAACTGCAGTTGCTCAGGTAATAAGAGGTTTAGTTGGTGTTACACAAACTTGCTAACATACACTCTCAGACAAGTGAGAGTGTCAAGGTGCAGCACTAGATCATTTGAAATGCTCTTGTAGAAAGTTTCCCGCATTGCCCTGTTTTGAGTTTTTTTTTTTTTAAACTTCTGTTTGAATATTGCTATTCTTAAAGCAATTTGTATGCAACAGCTTTCTGGTTCAAGGAATCAGCACTGAGTCTATTGTATCACTACATCAAAATATTTTTAATAGCTGGAATAGTTTGTGTGGGAGTACAATAATGTTTTAGAAATTTGACCCTGGAGGGCTTATAGGCCCTTGGAACTACAAGAGCCAGATAACCTATATTTAACAGAAACAGTTCAAAACATGAGAACAGCATGAGCTCAAGTGCTACAACTCCAGCCTGGCTGAAGACAGAGCGATTATTTATCACTGCATTTGTACAGACTAACCCAAAATCCAAAAGACCTGGCAAGAACAGCCACACCAGAGAAGGGCTGTTCTGTGTCACACAGGAAGGCTGCACCACCTAGTGTCTCCACAGCAAGAGAGATGTTCTTCCCCTCCCACCATGAAAAACACCATTACAGGGACAGATCAATCACTCAATTTACTTAGGGATTCTGCCTTGTTCTAAAGCAATCCTCCAGCACTTACAGGCATGGTATTTTCACAGTAGTTAGGAAAAATTCTCACCCTCGCTAACTGAAATGGCTCTACAAAAGCTATTTCAAATTTTATCATGCTCCAATCTTCCTTCTTTGAGTTACTAGATAAAGGTAAGTAATATAATCAGGGCTATAATTCTTTCAACTCAAGATCATCATATGTCAATCACTATGATCATTTGGCCTCTAAATTTAGGATCTTTCCTTATCTTGATTTCATTGCTTTTCTCACCTTTATAAAATGAACAGTCAGAGCTTAATTTAGCAATGGAAAATTTTATTATAAATAGATTTTTCAAAGTTTAATGCATGTTCCTAGTGGAAATTCAAATGACACTAAAATTCCTTTACAAAGCCAAATTAACTGATAAATAGCAAGGAACCAGATAAGACCTCATTTTGTTGCCTCTATGAGACTTTATGTTTAGTAATTTGCTCAGTTTTGCTCAGGTCCCAAGATGGCACTTTCCACATCAAAACGAGAATATTCAACTGAAGAAGCAAGCTATTTTAACTACTTGTGATTAAGCTTACAAGCCATCTGGTTTCTAGGAATCAACAATGAAAATTAAATACTTAATTTAAAAAGGTAACAGAGCAGCAGATGAGGAACATCCTACTTTGCATGAATCACACATTTATTAGTATAGAAGACCATGATAGCAGTTACTCAAGAATTAAAATCATAAATATGTCTCAAATCCCATCCCCATATCAACAGTAAAAGCACGAGTTTAGATCTATACTTACAGTTCTAAATTCAACCCTGATTAAATTTAAGAAGTTCTGTATTAAACATTTTTCTGTCAGTTAATGTGACAGTGAAGATGGCACCTAAGAGTGAGAAAAAGCTACCAACAGTTTAAGATCAATAAAGAAGCCCAGTAATTGCTCACTTTGATTAATCAAATATTATTCTTTTGCTTTATGAGTCAACAGTACTTGTTTTCTTGGAGAGGATGAAGCATCTTCATACTTGCCCCAGCCTTTACCAAGAGGTGTACTAGCAGTGGCTGCTACTGTGGATTTCAGGTTAGCCAACAAACCTCTCCTGGGTTTTTGTTGTTTTGGCTCCTCTATAGAGAAATGCTTTTTCCGTTCATCAAGTTCTTTTTGCAGGGAAGACACTGTTTCTTCAAGCTCAAGAACACGTTTAGCCCAGTTCTGAAGACTATTCATTTCTTGATCCTATGAGGATAAGGCTGTGTTAGATATGTGAACACTCCAAAGTCTTTTTCACATAGCTAATTTTCTGTTTCAGATTATTTCATTATACCCGTAAACATCCCTAGAATTACTATGCCAAATGGTTATTCAGTACCCATTTCTTCTAAATTACTTCTATGTAATTTTAGAGAACAGCAAACTACAGGGCCATCAGATCTAGTTAGAGACTAAGTTTGACTGAAGAAGCTGATGCTAAAATGCTTAGCCACACTATGCAAAGAATTGCTGTTGTTCTAGGAACCAAATAAAGTTGGCTTTCCTGTTTTAAGCTGCAATTACTGAAAGCAAAACTGGTCAAATCAAAACTCTAATCATAGGCATAAGTCTGCTAACCAGGGCTGAATAAATGCTTTGAGTGGACAGAACAGTCTTAAAGATGCTCTCTAATCCTTGTGGTTAACAAAAAGTCACCTTCCTATGTCTTTTAGAAGCAATTAAGAAACAAAGTTCAGGATTAATAATTTTCAGTCTCAGACTTAGACTAAAAAGCATGCAGAAGGTAATTTAATATTCAAAGAAAAACATTCCTAAGCAGTCTTATACCTGCCTTGCTTCATTTGCAGATTACAAGTGAGGCATAGACGCAAAGGGTCTGAGATGCTGTCAACTATGAAGTCCCTGCTTTTGAAGGAAAGATTTCTTCTGTTTCAGTATTAAGTAGTTTACCTGCCCATATCTCTTATCCAGCATGGCCACCTCTGCAGGACTGTCAGTATAGCTTTAAAGCCATAGATCCTTAGGTCTTGTTGCACTAACATTTGTGCACTGACAACTTGCCTGCCCTCAGCAAAAACACTTCATGACTAGAGTTTGAGTAATATTTTCTTTGCTTGACAATAATTTGTGGCATCTTTAGATTAATAAAGAGTTGTAAGACAAGACTTGGTCAGTGAGGTAACTTTGTGCTGACAAGATACAAAATCAAGGAGTGAAGCACATAGGCTCTGAGCTCATAAGTCAGGAAGTTAGGGATGGAAAAAGGAAAGCAGAAAACCAACTTAAGTAAAAACATGATGCTAACATAAGAAAATTAGTAAGACTGAACGGTGTTTTTACATGTACAAAGATGCAGAATCATCCAGTACACCTATAGATACAAGCCATATTAAAGTTGCTTTTAAATTGTTGACAAACCTTGAGCATGATTGCATGCTTCAGTTGACTGTTCTCTTCTGCCATTTTTCTGCAGCCTTCATTAACTTCTAGCAGGGCTTCATTTAATTTCTGTATTTTAAGCTTCAGAGATTTTATAAGCTGAAAATAAAACCCATACACACTGATGTTCAAGACATGATGTTTTACATGAATTCTGTTTATGACTAGAACTCGTACAGACACTGTAAGCATTTCTGATTAATATTGAACATTGTTAACTGCAAGATCAAAGCAATGAAGATAAAGCCTGCTTTTCTCAACCTCTTGTGTCCCAACCCATCACTTCTGGTGATAAAATACAGCTGAAGTATTCAAGGGCTATTGTGCTGAAGCTACTAGATTTACACAGATCTGTCAATCAAAGAACAGCAGCACAGACTAAGCTACTTCTGGAACAGTGTGATCCTTTTCAGTAAGGGTAGTTAAAAGAATGCTCTTGTCTCATTAACACCATTCGTATAATGAATTGGAGCACAGTTACAACAGAAGACCTCACCTTTCTGATGGGAATATTCATGGATTAAGTCCTGAGAGGGAAAGGAAACTCTGAACCAGCAAAATTAATGTTATATCATTAATTTACTTCTACAAGGTTGGAGGGAAAATACCTAGATTGCCAATAAAACCTTTGTCCATGTTTAATGGCTGAATGGGAGGGAACTAAAAAAAAAGTAGTGAATTACTCATCACACATGCAGAGATATGTCAAAGCAGCAGAAGGGCACTGGAGGAACCATCTGCTTTAAACTGCTCTCACTACAGTTATTGCCAGGCAGCGGTCCCATCATTCTAACACTTTCTAGCCACACAAAACAGTCAATGCCACATCCCAATATCAAACATAAAAGCCAAACTTTCTTTCTAGCATCAAAATTCAAAATTGACATAGGAAATGGAAAATGATGTAGAGCTCAAGAACAGGAGTGGAAAACAAATGCCAGGGCCATAACATGAGACATTAAAGTTGGTAAGGAAAAAGTTATTTTTGGAGTACACTTTCTCAATAGAAAGGGATTTAAGTTCACTTTCCATTTACATGGTTTATTAAAACCAGCTGGAACTATTTCTCCAACCCCTACTCCAATTTGTTATTAGTGAAAGGAGCAAGGCTGGTCTCTTCCCTTCTTCCCATCCTTTTTAAATATGTGAGACTAACCAGAGCCTTACAAGAGGGTCATTCAAGGTATAGACTAAAATTGTATGCCTAAAAATAATTAGTAATTGTTTTCCATAGCATCCATTGAAGTTCATAATTTCCACCTCTATACGCTATTCAGAACACAGGGACCTTGTTTGTGTGAAGAACAGAGACATTACCCCTTATGAGATAGTGGAGTTCACTACTTATGGAAAGGACTGGTTTAAGGCACTGTTTTGGCTCTTGTAGATCTGAACTGTTAACAGATTCTGTAACTGTTCCCCTGTGTATGAGCAGGCAGCATTTCAGGAAGGAAAGCACTGAGGCAGCAATGTTTACAACAAATTCCAACACAAGGCAATATACTTCCCTACTTCCAACTTGCATTATGGTCACTATGTGACTTGTTATAGTAGTAGATGCCTTTACAAACTAGAGTAAAGCCAGAACACAGCCAGTTTCTGACAAAAGTAATCTACAACTGGGCAAGGGTTTTTTGTAAACTTGATGTCAATTTGCAAGAATTTTCATGCTTTTGTCTACAGTGCAGATTTTTAAGCATTGAACCATGCCAGAGTTTAGAGATGTTACCCCTGAATTTGTTAAATACTAAGCAAGAGGTACCTCTTCTTTCTCTTTGCATTGTTTCTGCAATCCTTCGTTGTCTCTCTTCATTGTCTTGTTCATAAGATCTGTAGGCAAAAGAGAAGCTTGCTTGTTTATACCCAATGCCAAAAGTAAATTGAACTTTGAATATCCAGATTAGATTTCTACCTAGTTCCATATTATTTTCAGTAGTCAGTACGTCTGAATTCAGACTTCCCAGAGCCAACAGCCTTCTTGACTGTTCATCAAGTTGCCTTTCCAATTGCAGTATTTTCCTCTCTCTATCCTGAAAAAAGAAGGGCACATGGTAGAATTGCTATAAATATCTGCTTAACCTGATGCACTACTGCATGTCCTCCAATTATACTATATATGTATATGCAGTTTTAAAATAACTTCAGGTGGAAGTTGTGATGGTTATGGATGAGAAGTCACAGTAAGGAGTAACACTCAGTTCAAGATCTTTTAGAAAGAAGCTATTTTAGGCAGGATTCCACTCTCCAAGTCGGAAGATTTCCAAACTGTATTAAAACTAACCATACAGCAGAAAGGAAACTTTAGTGCATCTGTGTTAAACACTGTTGCCAGTTTGCTTGCTAAATAAGCAAGAACGTATTTCATACAACTAAATTTTAATTTCAATCTTTGTCAGTACATGTCAGACTGCTAGGGTGGTATTTCAGAGTGAGAAATCAAACAAGTGTCACCATAAAGTTATTAATCTAATTCTGGTTCTCTGAAGCTGCCCACTCAGATTTCATGTTGTACTCTCCTTTGTCAATTAAGAATTTTACATCTTAGGGATTTCAAAGAACAAGATGGTCTTGGTAGCAAGTCAGATAAGAAACTGATGAATCTTCCCTTATGCAGCCTTGTGGCCAGTGTAAGAGGCAGCTATAAATATGGAGAGCGCTATTAAAACCCTTTTCCTCCATCCCAACATGGTGTATAGCTAGGTCTTAAGTGAACATAAACCCAGAGTTTTAAGTGGGGAAAAATACAACTGTGAAGGAGCTGGAAAACAGAGGCCCATTACACAATACAGTGTTGCTTGTCAGCACTTGAATGGAGAGCTGTAAAAGCAGTAATGTTTATATATCGCAATCTACAACAGAAACCCACTTCCATCATGTCTTGAAAGGAACTCACCTACCAGTGGAGCACAATGTTTTATTGGTTCCTGACAGAAAAGTGCAACGAGAAAGCCCCTATGGCGTACACAGCAGTTGTTCTAATCCTCCACTGCAGACCTTCTGAAAAGGCTGAGACCTGCAGGTCTCACCTGTTGCCTGGACACACTTAGCTATCTTAGCTATGCAGAGGCTAGAGGTAAAGACCAATAGCTGCACATGGCTAATGTGGCTGAGTTGCAAAAGGAATAGGAACTTAGAGATGCCAACTCTAAGCAGTTCTAGGTATAAGTACATTCAGGAGATTAAGGTATCTCCTGCATAAAGTTTGATTTCTCATCACAGTTTCTTATCCCACAATCCCTCTAGACCTCCAGAGCAGTGATCTATTTTAATTAAAACAGCTACCCTGTACTGAATTCCCCACCAGGCCTTTCAGACAAGCTTTTTACCCTACATCCTACAATCCCAAGGATCTCCACAAAGCCAGACTGCTGTCTACACCTTCCCTCTAGGTGTTGCAAACATTGTACTACAGAGATAAAGATGACTTGGATTTAATTGAACTGTGACCTCAGATCAGGAAGGTTAGGTATACAGTACAGGCAGTGTTAGAAGACATCTCTTTCCTTATGGCTAGTATTGGACACAAGAACAGCTAAGCTGAACTGCTAGTGATTTTGACTGTTCAGTGCTACATTTAGGATTCCTGAATGATTCTGTTAAGGAAAAGCAAAATTTACTATCAAATGGCTAGCAAACATTTTTTAACAGCAGTCAAGTCATACCTCAACTTTCTCTTGTTCAGCTAGAAATTCTTCTATGAGAACATAATGGTCTTCAATTTGTTCCATTGCACACATATATGCATGTTTCTTGATGGCCTCTTTATACATTTCAAATTTGCTCTCCAGTTTTTCTTCATAACTGTCTTTCATATCTTCCAAGCGGTTGCTGAGTAGAACATGTTAGTTTTATTTAATATATTAGTATTCCAGCTGTTACAATTTGACTACCTGTGTTCAACTGGCAATATCAAAGTTATTCATCTAATCATAAATTGTGAAGTTAAGAGAACAAGTACTTTTCTCCCCTTATTCCTTTTTATTCTCAGTGATCCTACAGACTTGCACCCAGGCATAACTTCTACTTGGCATATACTGTATATAAGAACACATACTTAAGATCTGCCAAAAAAAGTTTTATTAAAAAAATCCACCAACCTGTAGGGATAGATTTTACTACACCCAGTTAGACCTGATATTTGAAGCTTATTTCCAGGAGGTGTCTTTCACATTGTTGGTTTGGAGGTTTTGTTTGTTTTTTCCATTAAATATATATGCCAAATTCACTTTGTCTTATTATTTCAATACATTACACCTTATTCTTGTCACAGTTTAAAAAAATGCCCCAGTGACGCAGAACATCACCTCAAAAGAGAAAAAGCATCACTGCTGTTTTATGTGTTTGGTCAAAGGTACCCAAACAATTTTAAAATCAGTGCAGGTATTAAACCATTGTGGGTTCAGCTAGCAATTTAACTTGGGGTTAGTCTCTGTTAGTAATTCAAACAGCAGGAAACTGGTTTCAAGAAGGGAAGAGTTAAGAGGAAGTAATTCATCTGGACAGACTTGAAAAAATCCCCAAATTAGTAACATCACTGCAGGCAACCACAGTAATTTATAAGATAGTACACCAACAAAGGTCATAAGTCATCCAGGAGCAAGAATCCATAAGGAGAGCTCAAAGAGATGCAATTCAAACCACCTTAAGCACATGCATGCAAGTGCAAGTTTTGGAATAATCACAAGCCTCAGTGGGGTACCCGTAAGAGTCTTCCACATCTGCTAAACACTAATAACGAGTCAAGACAATCTCTAGTCATTACAAATTAAACAGAGAAGAGTTCAACAGAAAGCAGCATTACTTTTTCCTTCTACACAGGAAGGGGCTGATCTGTACAAGTTTGTTTTAATGTTTCTTCTTTGCTTTTCATAAGAAGCTTTGAAACTGTCCAGCCCTAACTTCTCTAAATAACAGAAGTACACATCTTGCGTATACATACATATGTATATAGATAAATGTATGCATTTATATATGTGGAATCCTTTCAGTCTTGAAGGACTGCAATATGACTTGCCTCCAGGCTTCCTCTGTTTCCAACAGCTGTCGGAACATTGCTTCTGCCATCTCTCTACGTATCTTCACCTCCAGAAGGAGTTTACTTTGCCTTTCTGCAACTAGTTTCTCCTTTAGGTTCTCTGTAGTTTTCAATAGATCCTAAATTTAACATATTTCAGTTCAGAAAACAAGCTAGAAACATATTGATATGCATGTCAAATGAAATATTGATACAGACAGCCATCCACAGAGGGCACTTCTACAAGCCTGTATTTTCAGGGGAGCTGCACCAAGGGTCAAATATTTTCAAACATGAAATTTCTACTGCAAAGACAACTTTTTTTCCATGTTGATGGTTTCTGCTATCAAAAAGTCTACTACTGTTTTGGCATTTAAATATTAATTTGTACAAACATTTAGCATAAAGCCTACTTGATTTTTTACAGTTTACTGCTATTAGATTGCATAGCTTTGTTTTTAAAATGCTGCATTTTAACTTGTTCCTGCTTTTCCCAAAAAAGCATAAGTGACTAAATGTTGTTTTAATTGTACATATTGATTCCTTACTCTTCTCACTGAGCAATCAGTTGAATTCCAAGTTTAGCACTTGATCTAACTAGAAAGGCACAGGCAGCCTTCTACAACTACACTTGTTCCCTCAGAACTAGACCACTTTAAATTTAGGTCTGTGACACTGAGCAGAAGTTTACAGTTCATTTGATACAGCTTTCAGCACACCTCTTATAGTAAAAGATTCTAATGTTAAAACTAATAGCAATGGCTTTATTTGGTACACTGTTGAGTAGATGTTCATCTACCTCATGACTCAGAATGGTGATGTCCACTTCCTCTTCTGTGGAGGTTTCAGTACTGTCAGGAAAGTCATCTACAGATGTGTTAGCATCAAAGTGCATGATAGGTTTGCCATTGCCTCCAACTAGCTTGGGTTGAAAATAACCAAAACTTTTGGGTAGGACTGTCTGGATTACCTGGAAAATCCAGAGTTGAACACACCAATTTATCAATGCTGTCAATATTGCAGGCATCAATACTAGGAAGAAGTGGCATGAATGCATTGTTGTAATTACACTATATTTAATGATTACAAGAACATTAACAAAATTTTACATGCCTTTTAACAGTCAAAAACATCTATCAATACAAATATAAGACTTCGGTACACTAACAAAGGGAAAGATTATCTACTGACAAACTTTGTAAGCTTGTCTAGAAAGGGTTTTCCTCTCCACCTAGAATATAAGGTTTTGGTGTAGTTTCCTGGAAAGTTAATGAAAAGCAGCAAATCTCTAAAACATTTGCTCCTTCCTGAAATACAGTGACCAGGATTCAGCAATCCATGCTAGTTATGTAAAGATTTTAAGTGTGTATATCATAGGACAACATATCAGAGAAGCTTGTCTCCTCAGCACACACTCATTTTATGAAACTTGCAGCCAAACAACTAGAAAAATCTTTCTCTGAGATCATATTAGACATGTCATTACAGATTTGGAACATGTCAGAACTAACCTATGGTTCCAGACTCGAAGTAGACTTTATTTCCACCATGAAACACAGTACAGCCCACCCTCCCGGTCCCTGCAAGAAGCAGCGTCCAGGGAAGCTGAACAAACGTAAGACGAAACATCAACCTCAAGTCCTGAATTTAATGGGAAGCTGATAAGCAGAGGTAGCACAAAGTATTAGAACATGTAGATTTAGCAGAGGGCTTTTTGCCTTCAAAGGAGAGGAGCACACTACCTTTAAGCCTTAACTTACAAAAAAGTCTTTCCTTTTTGTTTGTCATCAATTGCTTACACTGAGCCAAATAGGAGCAATGAAGGTACAAGAGATCTCATTCAGACTATAAAATAAGAGGCTAGTTCTTTTACTACCACGGCTAGCTGTCTAAGAAGTTTTAAACAATTGTCATCTTGTGCGACAGATGTTTAACCTGTGTGCGGTTAAGTAATTCATCAAAAGTTTGAATCTAAATCTTGCATTTGCTCAGATATATGGTATAACCAGTTACATCTGAAAGTGCCCTGACTACTTTTTACACAGAATGTCTGTGGTGCAGAACTGAACAAGCCAGAGGCAGCTGCAGCTATCTTAACTTCTTACCACAAATAGGTTTGAGGATGGGCAAGGCTACTGGAAGCCTTTTAGAGGGAAGCCACATGCAGAAGAATTAATATGATGCATCAAGAGTCCTAATCACACAAGTCCATACAACCTGATCATGTCACAAACCATTAGTAACAAAGAATGCAGAACAGCAGAGAAAGTGGATGCACTCTTACCTGTTTGGCTATAGCTGAAAATTTCATTACATGTAGTGTTTCATCATATGTGGAAGCACGCTGATTAATGTTTACAATCATACAAGCTTTGCCTTTTCCACAAAAGAATGGCTGAAACAGACGAGTCAATTTGCTCTCTCTGAATGGAATATAGCTTGGCTTCATCCTCATGGAGATAAGAATAATAAAATTTTTGTCAAACAAAAAATAACTAAAATTGTGTTACAATAACTTAGCTTCATTCTTTTTCTCTCTGAGGAAAGAGATCCTGTAGGATGATCATATTTAAGCCTAAGCTATTTCACAAAGAGCAGGGTCTTTCCTAGATCTCAAGCTCTCCAACTGAAGTATTTAAAAGTAAAAGTAGCATAGTGACTGCACCACGGCTCCCCACTGTTACAAAACAGACACTGGCGCAAGCCAAAAGCTAAGTCCAGGGCATCTGTCAGCTGTCTGATGAATCTATCTGTGCAATTTGGAGGTAGAAGGAAAAGGACAAAACAGGAGCTCTGTACAAAGTGTATTGCTCACACACACTGAAAGCAGCTGCTAATTGCCCTTTTTTAATCTCCACAAACAACAGTTCTAGAGAAAGAATGTTTGTTTCAGGTATTCCAGTGACATCTGTAATAAAGAAGGCTTACAAGATTTAATAGATTTCCGTTTTCCTCTGGCCATGCAAAACCCTTGCAGAAACATAAAGGTATACTTAGGTTTTCAACCCAAAACTTGGCAAGTGGTTTACAGCTTGTCACTTACTTTGGATTTTGATTTTGCTTCAACGCTGCAATGCATTTTCCAAGGATATGAAGAGAATTATTAATATTTCCTGCTTCTTTTAGTCTGTCTCCAAAGGCTTGTGTTTTATTACACCTCTCTGATCCAGCCAAGTCACAGAAAGACAACCTGCGTGAAAGAATTATCCTGAACACACAAACTTGTTTCTAAACAGTATGAAAATAGAATTGCATGTCTTTTTATTTCTTTATGTGTCTAAAGTGTAAATGAGTGACTCATTTCAGCCTACCTAGATCACAGAATAAGTTGTACTTTAATATTGATGTTTTGTCCAGAAGGCACTACGCAAGGTATTTAGAATAACAGCACTAACCTATCTATCTTCCCATTATATATACAGATATTTGAACAAGATTGCTCCTCTTAAACAGTCTATTCAGCATATTTGAAGTCTGCTTGTAGCATTCATTTAAAATTTTGTAGGCATTCTTACGTAAAGAATGTAGTTTGGGAACCCAAATTTTGTTGCAATCCTAAAGTACTTCCAGACAAGATAAGAGACATCTCTGAAGAGTTTTGCCTAGTGGGGCTATACTACAGAAGTACTTTGACCACCACCTTTAGCAGTTGCACTGAGAGGACTGCAGGATAGTAGTACGCTTCAATACACTGCAGTCTGCCTCTTTTGTATGCAGAACCATGTGTTCTCTATTGCAAGAGGCCAGAAGTCCTTCCCAGATCACCTTAAAGCTCTTTATTTGGCTATAGCAATTACATGCTACTAAACTCAGGCCACTGAATTGTCCCTCATGTTACAATAGGTTACAGAGACAGTTATCCTGGATAATCAGGGAATTTCATCACTTTTACTTTATATTAAGAAAGCCCTTGAAATATAGGACACTCTGGAAGTTAGTTTATGCAACCCAACTATTACTCACTTATACATACATTTATTTACATAAAATAACACCTTTGTAAGATCATAGCCTTTCACACAGCTGAAATAAATACATATTAATACTATACACATTCATAAGGCACATATTTCAACTGCAGTAAAGGCTATGATCTCATGATCTTTATCCTTTTTAGTAAAAGTTGAAGGGATTTTTTTCTTCCTTAAACAACATACAAACTCTGTCATTCATTTAACATCTGCTACAAGCTTTGCCATGGGAAGACACCAAGACAGGGAACAGCAAGGAATACAGATGCAGTCATTTCCTCAAGTTATCTTTCCTTAGAGTATTTATCACTAACATCTGACATTAAAAGGTGTTATCTCAGTAAGGTATATTTATTACTATCTCTGCTCAGCAGAGGCACAAGAGAAATCAGTAGGAGCTAGGACTGAATTAGAACACTATTACAGGACTGTCCTCATTTTTCCATATCAAGCCAAATGGACAATTAATCAAGAAAAAAATGAAAAACTATTCAAGTGGCTTAAAACCAAAACATTATGCCACTTCCTCTAAGTCATGAAAGAACAGAGAGGTGTAAGGACTTTACATTGCTCTCACTGGGTGCACCTAGTAAGCTCTTACTGTAGATTGTACCATGGAGCAGTCCCAGAGCATGTCACTTGCATGCTTTTTGGATAATAGACTTGAATTTAGGTTCCAGGAGCACAAACATTCAACTCAAACTCTAGTCTGGTCCCAAAGTAGAAAGATACACTGGCATAGCTTGTGCCTTGGGTCTTCAGCACTAACTGCTGCACTCCAATTTTAGAGGCTGGCTTCTATTAGCCAGTCTGCTTACTGGAATATATAGTGAGGTATTACATAGCACACCTGTCCCCACCTCATCATTATGAAAGACAATATACATATATTTCCCTCAATTTATGTAGCACTGACATTGTTAACAGGCTCCTTCAGCCAAACCTTAACAGAATAAGAGACAAGGAAACACTCCTATGCCTGTCCCTGTCAGTGGAGTGCAGCCAGTGGAGTTTATTTCCTTCTCAGCTCTCAGAGGATTTGTTTATTAAAAGAAAGTTCACCAGTTTAGCATGCTTACACCTTATCGACTTTTCTAAAATATTTACATTCCCATAATCAGTTGAAGCATTCACTTACTCTGAAACTCCAAGAACACACGGCTGATGCTCATCAGTTAGCCTTAGTAGCCTGATTGAAAATATACTGTGACTGGAATGGAAAGAAGTCCTTTTTAATAACCACAATTAGGAAAATTAAGCAGTCACTGAAGCAAAATAAAATTTGTATGTTACAGAAAGTGCAGTGCTGAAGAAAGAACAGGAATTCATTCACTAATTTACATTAGTTACCTTCGTGATGCATTCATTCAACAGCAAAAAGCAGCAATTAAAGTTGTATTTTGTGACTTTCCATTTCTTTCAATACAGGAAAGGGAAAAATATCACATGAAGCCTACAAGATACCTTGGAGAATGAACAAGCCAGTTCACTTAAATCTGCTGATCAGAAGATGAGTGCTCAGGTACAAAAAGTATGCAAACTTTAGACAATATCTGAACTCAGTAAATCTAAAGAATTAACTTCTTCAAAATGGGGGAGAGGAGAATAAGTTAAGTTTTGGCAGTCCTGTAATATTGCCTAGTTCAACATACACAGTTATTTGTTCAGTTTTGAAATTGCTGTTTTCTAGAAAGGTTGAATTTTTAACACTTCAGAATCCAGTTATTGCATTTTAGACATCAAGCTAAAAGGGTAGTAGACATATATTATCTGAAACCAAAGAGAAAATCCCAGAACCAGAAGTGCCCTGTCCCCAATTTATCCAGTAAATCAGGAAGCACAGAATACAAACTGCTCTAGTATAGATTTAAAGCAGTGCTTTACTCCTCAGCACCAACCCACAATTTAGGAATGCATTTTCTTAAAAAAAAAGCCATACAAAAATACAATTTAGAAACAAGCTAAGTGGAAGTCAGCATATTCTGTGGAGCAAAAAGAGGACATTCTAGGTACAAAAGTGTGTCAGAAAAGACACAGTTCTTTTCTGTGCTACTTTTGGTTTGAGTGAAAGTCAGGTGTAATCTTAGCAGGAAATTTGAGGGCAGCTGTCTTTAGCTAATACAGAACAGCACAGCTCTTGCTTTTTACAGAAAAAGCAGGCTTAGTAACATTATGATTAGTTATATACAACATGGCCCTTCCACACTTAAATGACAAATTAACAGGAGGGCATTAAAATCAAAAAGGCATTCTCAACAAAAAGTATACCACCTTATCTATTTATTTCCTCCCACTCCATCAAACCAGATTCTCCTTGACCATCTCCCAGAGCTGGGTAAGAGCTAGGGGCTTAATTCTGAAGATACCAAGTAAGCTCAGCTAGAACACAGCAATCTAAAAGCATCTAGATAATCTAGCAGCACGGAAAGGTACTGCATGACTTGCTCCTTCCTACATCTCCTACTGACAGACTTCAGGTTGCCAAGAATTATACTGCCAGTGATGAAGAATTAGCACCTTTTTTTCCCCCCTCAACTTCCTCACACAGCCTTTCACACTCAGCATCATTAGCATTTTCCAAGATGTATAGCCCTGTTGGCACTCAAAAATGAATGTGATTTGATCCTTTTGCTTGTCCAAAGTCATGAATAGCAACCCAAGTGCAGGTACGATTAAAGTCATAGGGCATCTCCTAGCTTTCTTCCAGAGTTTCATAATAAAACCAGAATAATCAAGGAAAGTCTTAAGCTATTATTGAAGAATGGCTCATTTCAAACATTCTAAATTATTCTCCTCCCTTCCCTTCCTCCCTCCCCTTGAAAGAAAATAGAGTATGTTTATAATTAGAGGCACAAACCTCCTACTTGATTGCTCATTCATTCTAGTACAAGCAAAGCTTCGGTTCTTGTTTCCTATTTTCAGTATTTTGCAGGCTTCTTCAGTACTCTGAATGTTAATCCACTTTAAGTCTGTGAAAAGAGACCTTTTACATACACTTCTGATCAAAGAAATTCTGTGAAACTGCCAAGGTCATAAAACAGTATTATTACCTTTAATATAAGAATTTCCTCCTTGATCCTCACAAATTCTTAAGACTCTGCGCTTCTGAGTTTTTGATGTAGATAATACATTTAGTAGGTCATACACATATTCATTATAAATTTCACAAAAGGAAATCCACACAGATGCTTGTGTTCTTTGGTGTATGTTAATTCTATATATGTCAAGTGGAACAAAGTTGTTCTCTGCTAACTCAAAAAACAGAAAGAGTTCAATGATCAAACAATTCATTGATAAATTTTAATTGCAGTATATAGAACCTTCTAAAAGGAGGAGGCTTGTATATATGTGTTGTACAATGAGATACACAGTACTGTATAGCTTTGAGTTTACTCAAGAACATTCAAAGTTCGCAGCAGTCACTTGTAACCAGAACATGCCCAAATTCTAAGCTCTTGCCCACCTCTACCACAAGCTTCCAGCAGCTTATATATTAGCTTTGCAGAACTAAGCCTCCCTCTTCCCTCAAAAAGAGCAAAGCTATCAAAATATTGATAGTTTTAACCATTAAAATTTGGTTTAAAACTATATATATTTACTTTGTAGTATAGTATCGTATACTTTGTATAGTACAGAGGGTTTTTTTAATCCACCAATAATTACCCACTTATATTCCTAAATTTCTATTCTTTCTTCCCCACAAATTTTTTCCACTTTATTTTACCTAGTGAATCAGAAGGAAGACCTTTTGAAGCACAGTTGGAAGAAGCAGACTCCACATTACACATATTTGTGATAGTATTTGAGATGCTTTCTGTCTCCTTGAGAAAATAAGAGACGATTACATCCACATGAACAGACTATGAGAATAGTAGAAGTAAAAAAATGACAGTAATTCCAGCATTGAAGATTTAAATATTGCAGTAATATTGTGTTAAGGCCCCTTTACTCTAGCTGCAAATGAAATGTTTTTAACAATACTGAAAAAAAACCCAAACAATAAATACTCTTTCCCTCACAAGAATTATTGCTCTACTACTCCCAGCAGCCCATTTTGAAGGCCACTTGCTGCTAACATGGGAGACTTACTTTACAGTTTTGGGAGAATCAAGATCCCATCAGATCACAACAGCTCAGAATGCCTTTATGAGCTACTGGACAAATCTGAACAGTATTTCAGTCACCCAAAAGAACTGAAAAAGTAAGAGTTTCTTTCAGGGGCAGATGGCAGGGTGGTGGACAGAGACTAAAGGAGCAGAGATTCCTAATTTGCTTGCTTGTTGCCAATCACAGGCCTGTGCCAGGTCTGTGAGCATTTGAGTCAAACATACTTAAGACCTCAGAGTGAAATGAGAGCTTCATAAAGGAGTTAAAGACCTGATAAACCAACAGTTTATGTTGGTTTAATTCAGACTGAATTAAAAGGCCATTAAAAATCCTGTATAGATAACAGCACAGTTTCTTTAAATACACATTTGCTGAATTTCTGTACATCAATAGAATTATTTAAAGCCTGCCAAGACTTGTCAAAGCATAGGCTTCAAATTACTACTAGGAAAACTGTTGTAATTAAGTAGCAACTCCCACTATTTAGAGATTCCAACATCTCCGCATACTACCTCCCTCCCCATATTTTATACACTAAGATAGCTTTTCATTAGGACATTTCACCCTGATTTCCCAAAACCCAATCCTGATAGAGGGTCATCGTACAGCAGAAGGCGGGAACAAAATCAAAACGGTAAACCTTAATGTTCTAGCTATTCGAATGCAGTGCTAAGTTCATTATGGATTGTCTACTGATGCCTATATATATCTCCCAAACAGAATTTTTACAAACAGAAGAGTATGAAGCCATACTTTCAGGTCTTCCATTTTAAAGATAAATAGCATACTATTTTTGTTGTCATTTATTTTATAAATGACCATTTTGCAAAGACTGTACTTTCTAAACATTTATGTTGCTTGCGCAGTTAGTTACAAGTATAAGCACAAGCATGGATTCTATTCATTCTGTTTGTAAAGTACAAAGCAGAATTCTAAAGTAGGGTAAGGAACTAATATGTATGGCACATCTATGCATGTCAAAAATATAATGGAATGTGAAAAACCACATACTTGTGCACGTGTTAAGTTTTTGTAAAGGTATTTCAACAAAACTGAGTGAATTAGCTATGTTGATGTACTGTTCTTCAAATCATAAGACCAAATACAGAAAAGAACATGAAGATGGCTGCCTGAAAACAAGTTGGAACAGGAACTGACATTGTTTGCCAGCGACAGAAGCTGACATTCAATAGCAAATACAAGGACAGGTGGGAATAGGAATGCAAGTAAAGTAGCTTTTAATCCAGTAAAAACCAGTATTTACTCCAGTCAATAGAACAAGTAAAGAGAAGGAAAGAGAGGGTGTGAACCATGCCAAGCAAGAGTTTTTGCAGCAGTACTGTATAGAGAACATAAACAGTAGAACATTAAATACAAGGGTATTGCAGCAACTCAGAGCTGTTTGAACTGAGAGAATGAAAGGAACAGCAGGCTCTTTCTGCATGACATGTAAAGCAAGCCTGTGAAAAGGGCCTACAGAAATCCACGTAAACCAAAACCAAGCCCACCAAACCGTATCTGCTCTCAGATTACAAGCTTGAGTGAACATCTGAACAGTGATGCTATTCACAAGCTATCAAGCAGCACAGCTTCAGTACTGGGAATAACTGAGCTGTCACTATGGAAGCATTGTAACACATAAGCAAGGTCTTGTCATGTATTATTTTCTAGATGCATTTTTACCTTTCCATCCTGATGATGGAGTCTTGCCTGCTTTTCACTGTAATGCAGCAGTATCTTGATCACCTACTGCAACATTCAGTAACTAAACTATTAATAAAGTCAGACTGTGGTTTAACAGAAAGGAATATTTGTAAAGTGTAGAGTTATCCTCAAAATAAGATATTTGACCACTTCTAGACACTGAGCTCCTGCTTGTTCCTTCTTGCAAGCTTGTAGGTTCCATAAAGTTTTTTAAACTATTTACCTACTATCCTAACCATCTCAATTCTTCTTTAAGACCTTCAACCCCTGCACATACACACATCGTGAGTGAGCTTTTAAGATACTCTCAAAATAAATATGCAACCTTTAGATTTTTCATCTGAGGTCTTTCCTCAAGAGTTAACCAGACCCGGACTAAACTAAAAGTTCTGTTTGCAGAGTTTAATTTAAACAATAGAATTTAGAGGAGAAATTTACATATGCATTTGATTCATAGAAGGATATTCTTTCAGAGCTAACTGAAGTACTTTGGTACTAAGTATTTGGTACTAAGTATTGGTATTAAAGGCCACAGAAAAAAGAAAACCCAGTCAATCATTACTTCTATACTTCCCAGAATTCAAAGTCACTTTGAATCTCAAAATGCAGTAGGCTTATAGTTCAGGTTAAAAATGTTCTGAACATAAGGAAACAAGGCCAGACATCTTGTGACAATTTGCAACTGGGGTTAGAATTATAGACCAGTCATATACGAGAGTCCCCATTTTCTGGTGAGACATTTCTTACAGTGGAAAGAGAAATGACTAGATGAGAACAGGAGGCTGCCACAGTAAAGACTCCTCTATTCTACCTACAATCAGAGACCAGAGTTAAAGATACATACAATCCTTTAAAGCAGGCTGTAATCCCTTTTTGGGAAATTCATCTTGTGGCATCTCACTCCACTTGCTGTATCAGAAAAGTTTCTTTATGAAGTTACTTAAATCACATGTTTACCCACTTTTATACTTAATACTATCTTCCACCAAAAGGGATTCTGCCTTCTTTGCTGCCCCTGCTAAGACATTGCCATCACCCCTCCTAAGCTAGTACTGGAATTTGAGCAACTGCCCAGAGATCCAGCCTGGGAAACTGACCCAAAGGAAGATTCACTTAAGAAGCAGGTTCTAGATACATCAGCTCCCAGACACTTTTCAAGGGCTAGTGTCACCACAGTGTCAGAATTGATCCTCTGTGGAAATCCAAAACCAGCTAGTTGCTTTATTATTCCAAGGATCACCAAGTATCCATACTGTAGATTCAGATAAGTCTAATGAATCAATAGTGACAGAGATTTTAAAGACAGTCTGTTAGGAAGTTTTTAAGAAGCTTTATTCAATAACAAGTAGGTATTTGGTCACTGACCTCTTTCAGTGATGCAAGAATAGCAGTTTTTATGGCTTCTTCTTGCTTAACTTGTGCATCTTCTAGTTTCTTAACACTGTTGCTCAAATAGGGTTTGAAGTTCATCTTCAGGTAATGTCTTCCCTTTATGTGGTTAAAAATCACATCAAGTGAGCGAGGTAAAATACCAAAATCTTTTGAAGTCCCTTAAAAATAACAAAAGATAAGGCGTAGACATCCATACAAACTTCTCATTGGATTTTTACTTGGTTGTTACACATGCTTTTTGGCAAACATTTCATACCTTGGATAGTGAATGTCTTGCCTGCATTTGTAACCCCGTAAGTAAACACCAGTCCATTCACTCCATTAACATATGCTCTTACTATCTCTTTCATTGAGCCTTCAAAGAATTCACTCTGAGTAGTTTCTGGTCCAAAGACCTTGGAGAAGGGGGAAAAAAAGAAAAAAGGAGTTATAAATTGCATAAAGCAATTTACTATATGAAAATATTAGATACTGATTAACAGTGACTAGTTTTTCAGAGCAAGTTGAATAGAAGATACCAGCTTAGTTTTCTGTCTTGCCTGAACCCTTCTGATTCAATGTTTTCTGTTCGGTTCTCACAGGATGCCTGCTTAATTCTGAGCAGCATTCAGGCTTGCACTACTCCTAAGATAAACTATTCAGAATGCTACTGACCACATACTGCTTAGCGGATACTTTCAAGAGCTCTGCTGGTGATGCACAGCTCCCTCCTCACTCTGTACCAGTCACCCACAACTGATGAGAAGATCAGCATTATAAAGATCTAAATGACTCAATGCCTGAAGTGGTTTCTGTTTTGATACTGTAAGAACAGAAGTTCTTGCAGTATGTAACAGAATTAAACTTTCATATAGAAAGTTTAAGCAGTTGGGCTGCTATTCTTTCAAAAGAAAGTCCCTACGCCCATGCTTACATAAGTCCCTTTAAACAGGTGATTTCCTGTTCCCAGATGAGGGCATCTGCAGGAACAGCAGAACCACTCTAAGTTTGTACCTACAAAAAGCTTCTGTGGCATCTAATAAAAAATAAAAAAACACCAAAACACAGCTACCAAAGAAGTTTCCTTGTCTCACCTAATAGGCACCTCCATTGTAATACAGCTTTCTTGACAGCCTAACAGTAAACAATAAGCAGTCTGGGTTTTTTTCAGGCAAGTACCACCACATGTAATTCAAAGAAGAAAAATCACATTGCATGATACAGTAGAAAAATAAATTTTATCATTCCAGTGAAAAACCCAAACTATAACTAAAAATTTTAAAAAAGTTTGCCTACCTTAGAAAAGGTGAACCTGTGAACAGAATGACCAATCCCTCTTTCACTGTTTTTCATTGCAGAAGACTCTTTGGGTGCATTAAGAATTACTGTCTGGGGATCTTCAATAGTTACACAACCCTTAAAAAAAAAAAGACAAGGTAAACCAAAACACTACACAAAAGTATTTAGGAAGAAAGCTATCTAAAAAACCTCAACAGCCTAAACTGTAGTGTTCATCTATTTACCAGAGCTACAAAGAGTTGCAAAATTTCCATATAATCTCTCTTGAGGCATGTAACAACTACAGCAATAGCCACTTCACATGAAAGTCAGAGCACTGACAAAGTTAAGGCAATCATCTGGAACTTTCTAAGAGGTTTAAAATTTTTTCTAAGATTCCTTCCAGCATTTTTTTTTTTTTTTTTTTTTTTTAACACTTTCTAGCCCCTGGTATTTTGTGATTGTGGCTTGCACAATCCTAGCCTTGAAAACAAAGCTATATAGAAATCTAATGGGTTTCCACATCAATTGTTTTCAACATGAAACAAGCTATGATCAGCATAAATAAAGTAAAATAAGTTTGAAGCATTACCCTTTGATTGATAGATGGTGTTATCAGTCATGAAGGAAACTGAATTAATTTCAAGTAATTTGATTGCTATTTCTCAATTAAGTAAAGGTGAGATACAATTACCTAGCACTCACCAACTAGATAAATGTAGAATGCGGTATCACAGGAAAATTTATTTTACACCAGACAGGCTATCAAAAATACAGACTGAACTACTAGTTCAGTTCACAGTGTCTTGAAGCATCAGCCCCAAGGATTGATTGTAACTAAGTCTGACATTTATGTTAAGAGGCTGGCCAGAGCTGGTAAGACTAATAATCCATATATAGCACATACATAGGAAATACTGCGCTTCCTAGGAGTCTCAATTAATGAGTCTGTTTATCAACTGCTATAGAAACTCTAGGAAACTGCGTACTGAATTTACTTGTTCACTGTGCCAGGCTCTAAACCCATATACTCTTTAACATTCCTCCGACATTGCCAGGAACAGGAATGCTGGTCAGATCTGTGAAATCCTACAGAGCTAGAGAAGTATCCAACATCTGCAGCATGCACCATCAGCTGTCACCGGCCTCACAGAAGCTCGTGAGTCGAGGTCTTGAAGCCATCAGATCTGCAGAGCTGGAAACCAGTCAGTAACGCGTCACTCTCATTGCCTCCCCCACCTAACCTCGCAGGTAAGTTGGCAGGAGTTGAGGCATTTCTGGCTCTGTACACAACGCTTCTATCTGAAGAACACAACTGCCTGCTCTCCAGCAGGTGTCTCCAGAGAATCACTGGCAGTTGTACCAATAGCACAGAATTTCATCCCGAGCTCTTAAGCTTTACTTACGTAAATCATTATCTCTATTAGCAACAACAGATCAGTTAACCTGTTGACTATCTCTGTTTAAAGCATCAGGCTACAGCTGTAATAGGGCTTGGGTTCTACTTTTTTCTTTTCTTGTTGCATATTTGCAACAAAGATGCTTTCCTGAATATTATGCATGGCAGGGAGGAAAAAAGGACCTAAAGATAAGGTGATCTCTCATTGATTATAGAGATGGGAAGAGGGTTTTGTTTGTTGGTTTGGGGGTGGGGGGTGTATTATTATTTTATTTGTTACCAAGCATTTTCCTTGTGAATTCAGGTGATAGTTAAGAGTACCAGTAGTAGAACATATTGAAGATGTTGTAAGGTCTGTCAAGCATTCATAATTTTTGGAGACTGAGGAAAAAGCCTCTGTACCATGCAAAACAGGTAATACAGCTAATGTTGGAAGATCAGCTACAGCACCATGAACTACAAGACTACAAAACTTTAAAAAATCTAGTACAAACTTCAACACTTACTTTTTTCTTCCCTCCCTGCTTTTAAGAGCAAGTAGTCTCACTAATGGTCAGGTCATCAGAAATTTCCCATTCCAAAGAGGAATAAGAGATAAACAACTCTTAAAACAATTTTATTTTTTTAAAACAATTTACCTTTACAGACAACTCAGATTGCTGAGTAATGCCAAACTGGAAACACTGTGGCACTACTTACCACTCAACAAGAACTGCTTAAGGAAATTTGGATGGAAGTTGAGGGGAAAAAATAATCCGAGTGAAAAAATACAAAGGTTCCAAATCTGACATATTAAATGCAAGAATACATTTTTTAAAAAAAGCAAATCACAAGAAGCAAAGCAGAACTAATATTAAATCCTTCTCTGAATAGATCATGACCAAGAGGTCTATCAGAGAGCCTGTGAGACCCTGCACACATGAGGGCTGAGAGAGACACTGCAGAGACTTTGTCCTCCAAGAACAGCTAAGTTAATTCTTTGCATCAGTGTTCACAATAGGGGTGGGGAAAGAAGAGTATTTCTCTGTGTGTGCACATGTATGTGGATAAAACACTGAAGCATCTGAATCCGACAGTATAAACTGTAGAGGTTACAGAAAATTTTGACAGGAAGAGCAGCAAGTCACCAAGACCAGGTGGTAGATTATTCAGGCATTCCAAAGAAACTCAAGGGTCAGATACCTGAATTACTCCTTCAAGTGCACAATTTCTTACATGGAACTCCTTTGTTTCTTGACCACTGTACAGAGTCAAGAGGGACGTCACCTTTTAAATAACATACCCAGCAGAATTTTGCAGAGCTACAGGTATGCATGTCTGTACCAGGCAAATTAGTAAAAGTTATGATAAAAAAATAAGTCACATTTATCCACATTTGCCCACTAATTATGTTTGGAAGCAGTACATAGCTTTTATAGAAAAAAATTCTTGGTTTATAGTACTAGGCATTCTTTGCAGGAGAATAAAAACTTAATTCTACAACTAACCTGAGATTCATGGTTTTCAAGCTCTGCTACAGAAAAGGGTCTCACTCTCAAGAATACTTTCAAAGGCTGATACACCTATTCGTTAAAAAAATACAGTTATAATGGTCACTTTTGTAAAAAGAACACCCCCAAATCATATCAGCATACATCTCTGATGCAGTATTTGCTATTTTATCTTACTGTCTCACTTTCTCCTTCCTTGTGAAGTTCAGAGCTTAAGCTTTCATTTGCTTCTTTATCTCTTAATGCCAAGGAACCCCTTTTTTGTTCTCCCCTCTTAATGTTCTTTTATGATAAAGCCAAGACTTTGATTTTAAAAGAGCACATTATTGGATGCATAAACTGCACTGCTTCCACCTTCTGGTCTCCATCTGTACTGAATTCAAGCTGTATTTTCCAACAGCTGCTCTGCAGTTCTGCACTTCCATTTTGTATGGAGCATGTTCAGTTAAAAGATTGATGCATTCTTAACCTCAAGAGACCACTTCATGACCACCATCCAAGCACTAGCCCCTCATCTTCCTCACAGCAAGAACCATGAAGCAGTTCTTGGTTGCTAAGGTGGGCTTTTCCATCCTGTGCCATTATACAAAGGTCTCCCGATCCAGGTGAAGCAGTAATAGCAGGGAGATTTTTAGAGGGATCCCAGCATTCCTTCCTTTCTTACAGAGCTTCAGAGTCCCTACTTCGGCAACTGTTCATTCAGCAGATGCATTTACCAGAGCTCTCCACAGCCCTCTCGTGACTAGCACTGCATTAATCACACAAAATTAAGTCACCTGAGGGAAGCCAATCAGGAAACCTACCATTCTAAAAAAGCAGAGGGCTGTACTATCTTCAAAAGTGTACTACAGCACAGCATTACAGGTTTTTATATCCAAGCACCTAACAAGCTTTCAACAAGGATCTATATTCTTTTTTAGCTTACTGAAAAGAACAGCACAGTCTCATTATATTTGAGGTGTAATTACTGAAGTCCTTCCTTTTCAAAAAGCTTAACACAACACATCATGTATTATTGACCATCTGCATTTGCTACTGGCTATGATCTTTTGTAAGCAATAAGAAGTAAGCAGAAGAATCAAACATATCTTGGGGGCAGGGGAATACAGCAGTATTGACCAGAATTAAAGCTTGAAAAAAACCCCAAACATAATCAGAAGAGGTATTACAAAACCAATCCACACCTCCTGTTCCTCTGTATTAGGCAATACTGTTGACTCCATAGGTGAGGGTTTACCCATTACGTTCAGAAAAGAAACTGTTTCCAACATATCAGATACTTCTGCAGAAACATAGCTTTTCCCCTCATCATCCATTGCTCTGCACAAAGGAACTTGTAAAGGACAAAACAAAAATTAAAAAATCCATCATTTTCCTCACAGAACACACAAAAACAGAGATCAGGGTAGCTTGTATATAAACAAACACTTCTGCAGAAAATAAGGTCCTCTGAAGAAGTTTGGGGCAGAGGCATACTGGCTGCCTCTGCTGGGCATTACTCCGTGCGCCGGGCCACAGCCTGCACCCCCCGCCCCTGAAAGGCTCAACACCCGCCCGGGTCAGGGACTCGGCCGCCAGGCCTAGGCCCGCGCTCAGCCCCGAGGCCACCGTGCCCTGCCTCAACCAGCCGCCGGTTCAGGCGAGGCCCCGTTCACACAGAGTAAAGGGACGGCCTCGGGGGTGCGGGCAGGCACCGCCAGGCAGGCGCACCCTCCTCAGCACAAGGGCGGCCGCCCACCGCTGAAGAGGAGGCGGCAGTCCCGCCGGGGATCGGCCGTGAGCCCCGCAGCGGCCGGCAGCCCCGCGGAGGAGCGGCCGGGGCACGGTACACGGTACAAGGCTTTCGAGCCGCGCCCCNCTCAAGGGTCAGATACCTGAATTACTCCTTCAAGTGCACAATTTCTTACATGGAACTCCTTTGTTTCTTGACCACTGTACAGAGTCAAGAGGGACGTCACCTTTTAAATAACATACCCAGCAGAATTTTGCAGAGCTACAGGTATGCATGTCTGTACCAGGCAAATTAGTAAAAGTTATGATAAAAAAATAAGTCACATTTATCCACATTTGCCCACTAATTATGTTTGGAAGCAGTACATAGCTTTTATAGAAAAAAATTCTTGGTTTATAGTACTAGGCATTCTTTGCAGGAGAATAAAAACTTAATTCTACAACTAACCTGAGATTCATGGTTTTCAAGCTCTGCTACAGAAAAGGGTCTCACTCTCAAGAATACTTTCAAAGGCTGATACACCTATTCGTTAAAAAAATACAGTTATAATGGTCACTTTTGTAAAAAGAACACCCCCAAATCATATCAGCATACATCTCTGATGCAGTATTTGCTATTTTATCTTACTGTCTCACTTTCTCCTTCCTTGTGAAGTTCAGAGCTTAAGCTTTCATTTGCTTCTTTATCTCTTAATGCCAAGGAACCCCTTTTTTGTTCTCCCCTCTTAATGTTCTTTTATGATAAAGCCAAGACTTTGATTTTAAAAGAGCACATTATTGGATGCATAAACTGCACTGCTTCCACCTTCTGGTCTCCATCTGTACTGAATTCAAGCTGTATTTTCCAACAGCTGCTCTGCAGTTCTGCACTTCCATTTTGTATGGAGCATGTTCAGTTAAAAGATTGATGCATTCTTAACCTCAAGAGACCACTTCATGACCACCATCCAAGCACTAGCCCCTCATCTTCCTCACAGCAAGAACCATGAAGCAGTTCTTGGTTGCTAAGGTGGGCTTTTCCATCCTGTGCCATTATACAAAGGTCTCCCGATCCAGGTGAAGCAGTAATAGCAGGGAGATTTTTAGAGGGATCCCAGCATTCCTTCCTTTCTTACAGAGCTTCAGAGTCCCTACTTCGGCAACTGTTCATTCAGCAGATGCATTTACCAGAGCTCTCCACAGCCCTCTCGTGACTAGCACTGCATTAATCACACAAAATTAAGTCACCTGAGGGAAGCCAATCAGGAAACCTACCATTCTAAAAAAGCAGAGGGCTGTACTATCTTCAAAAGTGTACTACAGCACAGCATTACAGGTTTTTATATCCAAGCACCTAACAAGCTTTCAACAAGGATCTATATTCTTTTTTAGCTTACTGAAAAGAACAGCACAGTCTCATTATATTTGAGGTGTAATTACTGAAGTCCTTCCTTTTCAAAAAGCTTAACACAACACATCATGTATTATTGACCATCTGCATTTGATTTGCTACTGGATCTTTTGTAAGCAATAAGAAGTAAGCAGAAGAATCAAACATATCTTGGGGGCAGGGGAATACAGCAGTATTGACCAGAATTAAAGCTTGAAAAAAACCCCAAACATAATCAGAAGAGGTATTACAAAACCAATCCACACCTCCTGTTCCTCTGTATTAGGCAATACTGTTGACTCCATAGGTGAGGGTTTACCCATTACGTTCAGAAAAGAAACTGTTTCCAACATATCAGATACTTCTGCAGAAACATAGCTTTTCCCCTCATCATCCATTGTTCTGCACAAAGGAACTTGTAAAGGACAAAACAAAAATTAAAAAATCCATCATTTTCCTCACAGAACACACAAAAACAGAGATCAGGGTAGCTTGTATATAAACAAACACTTCTGCAGAAAATAAGGTCCTCTGAAGAAGTTTGGGGNAACCGCCGCTACCTTGCCGCGCGCGGGAATCCGCGAAACACCCCTACGCGGGCGGTGGAGGGAGCATTTGGGCAGGGGAAGGCGGGCGCTGATTGGCCGAACGGAAAGGAGAGGGCGGGGCGGAGCGGCGGTGACGGACGGGTCCGTGCGGGCAGAGGCGCGGCTCCCTCCGCCCGGCAGGGGGCGCCGCCGCACAGCGCAAGGCAGCCGCGGCGCCGCCAGCCCCCGAACCGCCGCCGGCGGGGG
>VXBL01008896.1:737433-816913 GCA_013400195.1 Aramus guarauna
GCGCGCCGCGGGGGGTGCCGGGGGGGCCGGTCTCTGGGGCGGGGAGGGGGGGGCGGTTCGTGGGGCTGCCGTGTTCCCCGCACCGGGCCCGGCCGGCGCCCTGCGGGGTGCAGCGCCGTTCCCCTCGGGCCCGTGGGCATCCTGCCCTCCTGGCTGCGCTTACCGGCAGGCCGGGGGTCTCTCTTCGGCGGTTTGGTGTACAAGCAGGTCTTCGTGGCTTCCAGTGACAGTCTGTTCCCCTCTAAGCCTTTATTTATTTGTTTGTTTATTTTAGTTTAGTCACTACTGAAAGTGTAGGTGTGAGGCCAAGCAGTTTTAAGCATCTTGAAATAAAATTGCTGGTTTCATTCATTCTTGAACATAGGAGCTTAACTGTACTTGAGCTATTGAAGGGCCCTTATTTGGGTTGGGCATTGGAGGGTTATTTTTTTTTTCAATGAGAACAGTTACTGATTTGGCCTGTGTATTGATACCTGCCAATCCCAAAACAAGTGTTTTGCTGAGAGCATGCCTGTTTCTAGTTGTATCACAACTTGAGAGATTTATCTGACTGGAGTAATGTGTTACATGTTATGAAATGATGGCCTATAGTAAGGTCATTGTGATTAATTCTAGTTGGGGGGGGGGTGTCCAGTAATCATAGATGTGTATACTGTTAGCAAAACTACTGCCACCTTTGGAAACTTAGTAATTACTACAGTTGTTCAAAAAAGACACCTTGGTATTTTAATCCGAACTTACTTTCAGCTATCACACTGCACTTAATATAATTCCCCCCCTCCCTAGGTCTTTGTATGGTCCTTAAACCTCATGTGATGGAGATAATGATTCTATTACAATTACTCCATTGCGATGCTCAATTTTAGACTTGTTTTACGCTTGGATCACTTGTACTTGTTCTTTGAAGTCTTTGGTTTACTAATAGCTTATTTGGATTAGATGCTGTATTCTGATAAAGCAGTTCCAATAAACACAGATTCAGAACTAGTCATCCTATCACTGCTTCCTGAAATGCAGCGTTGTCTTTTGCCAATGGATATCAGTACTTGGAAAAAGTCTGGTCTGGTGATAGTCCTGTTTCTCTGGCTTCTTCCTCCCTGCAATGGAAGCAGTGTTTGTTTCTGGTACTTTGTTTTCTGAGCCGTGTAACAATTATATTAACAGTTTTGAACTCACTTATGCATAAGGAAGCTCTGTTATCAGCAATTCCAACTACTTCCTGAGGAAGTTTTCCATCTACAAGTGTTTTATATTCATCCCTCTTAAATACATGACCTCAACTGATGATGCTGAAACCCTTAATTTTCCAGTAATCCAGATTGTCCCCAGTCAGCAAGCTTGCTATGTTATTTACTTAGAGCTTTTGTGATTGTTCTCACTAAACTTTATTTCCAGATAAAATATTGAATAGTTTGGTTGTTTTGTTGTTTGGTCCTTGTTACTCCTCGAGGAGCACAGGGCTGCAACAATACTATGCCACCGAACCCAGTGGGATAGTGTTGTTGCAATTTCTGTAACAGATTTTGTTTTTTACATGATTGGGTTGTTAGCCCCAAACAAAACCCCCAACCTGGAGGGCCAGGGTGCAACATTTTAGTCTGGCCCGACAAGGCACGCAAGCCACCACACCACGACAAGGTAAGTTGCACCAACTAGTGGTGGGAATAGTTTGGTGCCAAGAACTAATTCCCGTGGGATTGGATTAGCAATATGTCTGACTCCTCACTGATGACATGGACCTCTCCCTTTCGTTTTCATTTACTTACTATCAACTGTGTGTGCACACCTATGCCAGTTTCTCAGTGCCCTACTGAACAAGTCATGTACAAATATGTTATATCAACACAGTTCCTGTTGTCTACCAAACCTATGCTCTAATTGCATGATGAAAAAAGTCAATCTGAAAAGTTATATTTTTTCCATATATTTAAGCTGTGCAATTTAAGTAAAATTTCCTCACTTATTTCTTGTTCCTGCATCAAGAAGTCAGGATTTTTAATTTCCCTGAGATTAATGCAAGGTTGACAGTAAGTTTCTGAATTTGTTCCTTTCTTACTTCCCCCCGCCCCCCCTCCCCAGTATTGGCGCCACCTCAGCTTTCTTTGAGATTTTTTTTTTTTCCTGAGCTTCCCCAGATTTTTCAAAGCTTATGGAAAATCCACATTAACAGCACACAAGTCTCCTTTGCCAGTTCTTAAAATTCTTGGATGCAAGCTATCTGGAGCTGCTGATTTAAAAACCACCTTCTGTTCCTATGTTTAAGGCTTTGCTTAGCTATTGTTAGAATTTAGTGATATTAATATGTTGTTTGTTCTCCACAAATGTAGAACAGAAATCTGTCTGAACTTCCTGCTTTCTTGGAAATACACTATTAAAAAAAAAAAAACCAAAACTTCTTCATGCTATTCACATGGGTAAATATCCATTGCCAATAAAACTTTTTGCCTACCTTCTGAATATTTTGTCATTCTTAGCTTCTGATTTGTATTTTGCATTATGCCTGTTTTTCCTTTGGTTACATACTAGTTTTAATGTAGGCTTTTCTCCCCAGCTATTGCTAACTTCAGTTTAGTTATGAGGCTGTGAGTTTGGACATATAAATACACTGTTGGCTTGTGCTTTCTAGATGAATCTTCCAAGAGTGTTTTCCTCATGTCAGTAATAAAGCAGGTAAATGATTAAGAAGCAAGATAGGCTTTTACCATCACTTAGTGGTCTGTAGCAGAAACAATTTAATACTTAATTTCATGATTTATCACTCAGAATATTGTTCCATGTGCATTCGTGACACTTCCTGACTTTATTTTGGTTTTTATAGATTGCTGGGGTGTGTTCTCCCTGCCTTTGACCAATTTGTCCTTCAGAAACAGTCTTGAGTAATGACGTGAATATTTGGTTATCCATATATTTTCTATTAGCTTATAGTAAAACCAATTAGATTCAATTTATGATTCCAAATTAGTATTTCAGTTCCTATTAATTAAATATGTATGTATACATATAGGGAGTTAGATTCTTGTCAGGTTTTTGGTCCTTTGCTTAATTTTAGCCTGAACATCTTTATTTTGTGCTAATGAATGGTCACCTGATTCTTTAGCTACTTAATGCCATTGCATTGAATCTTGCTAAGTTTTGCCTGGGAAGATTACTACTTTTTTTCCTCTGTGACAGGCTAAATTATACAGGGTTTTATTCAGAAAAGATGTCCCAGTCTTCAAATCTAAATCCTTTTAGTCTCAATGTCAGTTAACCTTCTGTCTTCCTTTGTGTGACAAAAAGGATCTCCAAGGAGATCTAGATGTTCTCGTGGTGCTAGGGCGGTCATAATTCAAGAGTAGATCCTGGTATGAGTCTACCTGTGTGACTGAAGAGTTAACTGAATGAGCACGTGCCTGCTGTCACTCAGCATCTTCTAAAGTGTTGTAATAACTTCTTGAAATGAAGGCTTCTGCTGTTTCCTGCTGAATGCTGAAGTCTGATGCACCATTGGGTGGTTCAAAGGACAGACATATTCCCCAGGCTTTGCAAATTGGCTTGTGAACATCATTTATTTTTTTGAGTAGATTTATTCTACTTATTTCACACAGGTGGCCTGTGGATGGTTTTTGCAGGGCTCGCAGTAGCTTCCTTAAATCTGCTTTGTCATGTTTCATTGTGATTATTTGATGCTGGCAGCTCCCTGGAAGTAGCTTATGGCTTATGCCAGCTTGATGCCTCTAGGCTTTGCTTTCAGTGGTGATTAACATATTGCCAAAATATATTCCGATTTACTTTAAAAATTACTTCCTTCTCCAAGGTGTTTAAACGCTCTTTACAGATTTTGTTTGAACTTCTGGTCATAAAATAGCTGTGAACCAGGATCATACTTGAGGCTTCTTGGGAAATCATCAGTAGGTGGTAGAGTATCTAAACCAGTGAGCAGCAATCCAATGAAAGCTATTTTTAAGCCTTTGAATAAAGGCTTTAGCATCTGCTAGGTCTTCTTAATTGTAGGTATCTGCTGATTCTCTTGTGTTAACTTGAAGTTACTCTGTTGTGTCATGTCTCAACTCTCCTTCAAGTTCTTTGCTCAGCAGTTAGGTATTACTTGTTAATATCCCTTGGTCCTCTCGGGGTTTTGAACCTCTATATTTATTGTGTCTACAAGAGCTTCAGCTCTTGAAGCTTCCAGAAAACCCACAGGAACTGAAAATATCCCCCTTTTAAAGATTGATTTGTGTAGCTGGGTAGTTGCTAACTGGTAATTAACGTTCTCTGCAGGTAGCAGATGGACAGAGCACATGGGCACCAGTCTGCAGGTGGAGTTCTCATATTGCACCTGGCCTGTCCATTTTAAATTTACTAAATTTTCATGCCAATTCTGGCATAAAGCTCACCATATAAAAATGCAACCCTGCCTCTCAAAATACGAGACTCTCTTTACCTTAATTTCTCATGTAACCATGAGCTGGATCCATGACTCAGAAAAAGAACAATTGTGCTTTGATAGAGTTCTCTACTGTTGACAAATGTTGCTGCAAATATTGATCGTTAAGAGACTTTTTCAAGTGGGCAGCATGAACTTCATAGTTATCACCACAAGCTCTTTCCTTCTAAACATGTACTTTACGCCTGACAGATAATACACTTGGCTTCTGGTATCGTTGACCTGGTTAGAGCAAAACTTTTCCTTTGTCAGCCTGTTTTGCCTTGTTCTTCTGACACAAATCACAGTGACACAAACCCCATAGCTGCTCATATACTAGAATGTTTCTAGTGATGCCACATCTGTGGTACATCACTGCAGTATTTCTTTCAACACTCAGGATTGAAACAGGATTGTACATCTGGGCTGCTTTTAGGAGGATATTATTTGAATTTGTCCTCCTCTAGTTCAGTCTTAAGATTTTTTTTTCAAATTGCTGAATTATATTTTCTGTGCTTTGCTGGAAGAGCATTGCCTCTCTACTCCCTGCTCTGCAGATGTGATGCTTCTGTCAGAGTTGTAGTAATGAAACAACAACTTACTTGCAGAGAAGAACTGTGTGACTCGCATGCTCTTGACAGCATCAAAGCAGTTGATTGATTAGCAATATGTAATTTGCCAGTAATCAGTGAATTATACACTGTGGATCAGTATTGTCAATGTAACAGAAATCACAATACTAAATGCTTAGTAAGTGTTAATAAACACCTACAAATTTCTTAGATACCCTTCTACAACTAATCCCCCAAATTCTATTCCCACTCACATATACACACAGCTCTATATGCACATCCCCTCTCTTGCAAGAAACATGAGTTACGCACATACACTCCCGCTTTTTGGGAGCGCAAATTCCTCCATTTTTAAATCCTCGTTGGAGATGTGGGCACGTGTACCTCTGCAGCTAATCCAGGTGCCAGTGAAAGCGTACCCCGTGAGTTCCTGCATGCAGTCCCTACTGCTACGCCTCATCCTGTCAGCCCCCCAGCCTGTGCTGGGAGTGGGGTGGCAGCTACTTGCCATGTCCCATGGGGAGGATGCGGTCCGGACTTAGAAGTAGCAATGCCTGCTGCTCTGGTACTGCTTTCCCATCCCAAGGTTTCTTCCAACAATCACAAATTCTCATGCTGCTTTTCAAGCTTATTTCTTTTCTCAAAAGGCTCTTGGTAATCTAATCCCCTGGTTACTGTTTAATCTGGGTGATCATTGTTTTATGCACACTTTGTTATTTTTAATTTCCTCTTAGCGCTATCAGGTTTTGGGCAAACATCCTCTCAGAACATGCCGATTTGGGTATTTTGTTTGCACTCACTATTTACACTCATGTTCCTACCATATCTGTTGTTATCCAGGCCACATTACCAAGCGGGGGGCATGCAATTCCTGTACAAAAAATCCCCAGCATCAGCCCAGTGAAAGCAGAACTAGTGGGGACACAAACAAAACTGATGCTTTGGCATCCCCTTTTCATTTTGGAAATCGCCTTGGAAAGATTAATCAAGTATAAAAAATAGATTCCAAACTACACAAATATCTCTGACCCAGATTTGGCCACTTGAAGCAGCACCACTTGGCACAGTTTGTCATGATCTGTTTTACTTTGAAAAAATAGGTGGTTCAGGAAGAATGCAATAGTTTCTAGCATATGTTGAAAAGCTGCATCTCCTCAAATAATATTCAGGTGACTCTTTGAACATGGCAAGCTGTTTTACCAACCGAGTTGGAAATGGCTTCTAGGGTGTGGGTTGGTTTGCTACACTTACCTCACTGTCTTCTCTGCGGACGCTTTGTAGTGGGAGTGTTCAGGAACTATCAGCACATGCTGGTGCGTACAAACTCTGGCGGTACCCTGGTAAGAAAGACTTTGCAGTTGGCTTTCCTCCTCGTGTCTGCCTCCTGCAAAGACTTTGTGGGAAGTTACCAGCAGCAGGGTGTTTGCATGGTTGGATGTCTGTCCTTACGGAAAAAAAAGTTGATTAATTTTACAGCAGTTATGTTTACCAATATACGTAGCCCACATATATTTTTGCCTATGACCCTCTGTCTACTGTTTTAGAGCCCGGTTATGAAGTCACTGATCACATTTTTTTCTTCCAAAGACCAGTTTAATCTAATCTAATTCTATGGCGAGACAGAGTAGGAGGAAATTGTTTCACGGTGCTTGTGCTGCCTCTCTATCATGGAGCAGGGATAATTTAAGGAATGATCCTGACCTCACACTGCCTTACAACTAGAGGAAAAACTTCTCTTGATATAGAATGCATCACTGCATCGTGGTTAGGGTTTTTTCCTCTTCCCTTTAAGATTAATTCCCTCCTTGTGATATTCTTGATCCAACTGGTTTTCAGATGATGAACGTTTGCAAGCACAAAATTTAGCAAATGTTTGCCATAGATGATGAGGAGATATAAAGCAAGGGAGAATCGCTATCTTGATGGTACGGGACTATTAGAGCAGGGTATTAGTTGCATCTCACAATTTTATCTAGATTGCATCCAGGTGTCAGATCGACTTCTGTGGGACTTGCAGAGGGATGCCCTTCCCAACCCTGGCATCTGTAAAGAAAGACTGAAGCCAATTCAGTAATGCTTCTGCTGTTGTGACCTGACCCCCTGTGAACTAGCCAAGTTAAATTACTCCAAACCTGACAGAAACAGGAATAGTAACATAAAACTTAGGACCTGGAACTAAAGGAGATACTGTGGTGTTAAAGATGTGCTTTAGAAACAGGAATTATTAGCCACTGAGGAAATCATTACACTGTGATTGTTCAGAACAGCTGGTCGGATCCACAACCTAACATGAAAGTGATCCAAGAGGCATCAAATATTAAGAAGTTTTGGTTTCAAAGTGCTTGCTAACTTCTCTAAAAAGCTAATGTGGCAAAGCAGCAGCTGCAGCCTACAACGTAGAAATTATGAGGTTGCGGCAGGGGAGGCAGGAACAACAACCGTGGAGTATGTAATGTCATTGAATAGAAGACCCGGCAGTTCTGTTTAAGTGAAAAACTTACAGGACGGTACAGCAAGTCCATTAAACTTGTCTTTCACCTAAACATAGGGCAGAAGTTCCTACTTCACTTGTAATGAAAACAGGGCTTGTACGTTTCCTTTCACAGCAGTCTATAAAATATCATTGTTAGAAATATGGAATATGGTTTGGTTAGTGTCCCAGGAAATAATAGAAAATAGAAAAGTCTTTTTCCCCTGCAATAATAACTTAAATGTTGTAAGAGCAACTGTATATAGATGCACACGATCGCACTTCCAACATTCCTACCTCCATGCACAGTGCAAACTTTAGCAAAAGGTCTTCCAGATGCAGATCAAGGAGAACAATATTGTCTACTGGTTTAAAACTGAGGAAAAGATAATATTAGTGATTAAGAGGGTTGTGGTGAAGCATTCAATTTTTAGGCAAATAGAATTTATTGTGGTATACATAGAAGGTGGGTTTGAGTATGGAAGCCATGTCCCCTGAAAAAATTCTGAGAAATATTAATACTTGTAATTTTTTCAGCATTATGATCTCATGTATTTCTTTGAAGTACAAAATACATATATTAAAAAATATTTTTTTAGTACTTTGTTCTATTAATGGCCCTTTTCCCGCACCCTTGCAGCAGGTAGAGTTCCTTTTTGAGAGTCCTGCATGTGTTCAGAGGAAGAACTGCTTCTCATACATCTGGTGAAATGTTCCTGATGTGAGGTAGCACCAATCACTTTGTTCTATCAGGCACAAATGCTTATGCTAATACCTAGGGACTGATTCTCCTCTTTCCTGAAAAAAAACCCCAACACACCTTTGGTATAGAAAACTGAGCTTTTCACTCTTAAAAATCTTCTGTCTATAAAAGAAATTTCTTTTCCAATGAAGAATCCATCAGTACTTGTGTACTAGTATACGTTCCTGAATCATTTGTGCTATGAAAATATAGCACTAACTAATCATAATAATTGGCACATAGTGAAATCATCAAAAAATAAAAAACCTCACAGACAGTTTGGGGGCCGGTAACGGTTGGCAGAGCATTTAAAATTAGCCAGTTTTTCATTTTGATGGGCCAGGACAGTGGGGTTTTTTTGGTGGGCTGGAACTGAGGGGAAGGCTATGCGTCTTTTAACTAAGTTAGAGACTACTACAACCTGGTGGTGATGAATCGGTGGCTTCATCTAATTTTAAGCACTAGTTCTAGACCTTAAAGTCACGCAGGGTCCTGACAGTCCAGTGGGCAGGTAGCTCTAGTATACAACACAGAAATTCACGTGCCAGCATAAACTTTTATTTTTTTAATGAGAGCTTCACTGATTGAAAGGCATGTAGCAAATAGGTTCAGTTTTGGGGGTGTCTCCCCTCTCCCTGTTCCTGGCTTGTCTCGTTGCCTCCGCCAGCCATCTCCCTTGTCTCCCTGTGCAAATGGCTCTTGCGTACCAGCCTTTCGTACCAGATTTGTCAGGTAGTGCTAATTTTTATGATTAGGATACTTTTTCAAATGCTGTTTGCAATTCAATACATGATTTTTTAAATGAAGTATGCAAGCATGAAAACATTAAAAAAAAATTATTTCCTCTGAAAGTCAGCTGTTGACAGGAGTGATTAATTAAATTTTAAGAATATCCTCTTTCTCCTCTTTAAATTAGAAAACATCTAATAGCAATCATTTCACTCCCAAAAGCTATACCAGGATTGACAACTTAAGGGAGGTCTGGAGAAGTTCTGTCACTTTCTATATGAAGAGAAATGCGGGTGACATTCATCTACTGGCATGTTGGTGCAATGACACATGCCTTCAAAAGCTTTGTGTGTGACTTTTGTGTTACCTGCAAACCATTTAATGGAACTGTTAGATAAGAGAGAAACAAGGATGTAGCCGAAGTAATCTCTCTCTAAACTTACTGTATTATTTAATATCTACTATTAATTACTGCTAATAAAAAAAATCCAGCCTCCCCAGCCTATCAGTTCCCATATTTACAGTCAGCCTTTTTGCTGTCTCTGTTCAGGTGCAACTTTCTGTACTTGTCTCTGGGGCCAGCTTCACTTGTGCCATATCTGAATCAAAACCCTTTCACCATTTTTAAGGTAAGTGGTTGAGAAAAATACATGGCTTGAAAATAAAACTGGTTTTCCTTCCACTCTTTTTGGGGGGGAGTAACTTAAAAAGAGCTGGACATTTACGTTTCCAATTTGCAGCCTACTTTGCTCTTTGTAGCCTGGCACATGTGCAGTAGAATATTTATTAAGTTATGAATTACCCTATTATCCCAGGTGCCCTGCAAAAGCAAATGCAATCACCTCCCTGCTCTGCTGAACACTCAGGCTATTGAACTTCGAGCTGAGTAGAGACTGAAACTCAGCCTCGTGCTTGGAGAAGTCCTGAGGCAGATGGTGCCTCTACTATCAAATTGTCCCATGGCATCCTTAGCTGATGGCAGACTGGGACAGATGCCAGTAGACTTTTTTTTGTTCCATTTTCCTTCTTTAACTGGTTTTAAGGCTTTTCATTTGACAGGCAGACAAATATTTGGCAGCTGGGTTAACTGAAGCATAGAAAGAGGCTCTTTGAGCACTGCATTAAGGTATTTGCAGCAGATAAATGGCTAAAATAATGTATAAGTAAAATGTTCAAAGTAGAGTTAATTTAAAAAATAACCATTCATTTTCTACCCTTATTTTCACCTTTGTTCTCGTGGATGAATTTCTAAACACACATGCTAATGCTGCAAAAATTAATACACAAGTCAAATACTAAGCATCCACTTAAGTCCCATTGAATTTATTTATTTTTGGTATATCCTGTAAAACCTTTTTTTTTGTTTTCTTTGCTGCAGAGAATGAAACTAGATGCCTATGTTTAGATTATATCAAAAGATATGAAGGTAAAAATAGAGGGTTTGGACTGTGTGATTGCTGGAATTATTTGCATTTGAGTTTTGTGGTAAATTATATGAAATGCAGTCTACCTCATATAGGTCCAGAGTTTCTGAAATAATTCTGTTTTCCCACAGAATACAGAAGAAACCCATACATCTTCATGCTTCCCATCCTACCTTCTGTATTAAGAATATGCCCGCCTCCAAATTATAGAGAAATTTTATCATCTGAAGATAGTGTTGTTACATCTTTATTTCTGGGTTAAGATAATGCATGACACCAGGAAAAAAAAAAAAAAAGAAAAAAGAATATGAAGCAAGCGAGCACTGAAACAGCCTCCAAGGAAAGGGAAGCAACCAAGAGAACAAGCCAGGAGCAGAGTAATGGAGGCTCCTTCTTGATGGGGAGCCAGAAGCTATGTCAAAGAGAAACAAATAACTGTTCCCTGCTTCATCGGCAAATATGTTTAACTGCCATACTCCCACCCACCCCACCCCCAAATAAAAAGAATAGCGTCAGAGTTGTAGCTAATGTTTACTTTAAAAAAATAAAAAACAACAACTAATTATGAAATGTCTATTGATATTTCTGTTTGGGAACCAAGGACACTAAACCTTCAGTAATAGCTATGGCAAGTGAAGAGTAACACAGAATGATAAAATTACACTTCCATGCTTTCTTTTTTCCTTTTCTCATTCTTCCTAGAAACTGTTTATTACAATTGCATACTTCCCATGTTTCTAGTGATATTTTCTTGCCTTTCTTATGATCACTTAACTGCTAAAGTGATTGTTGGACTTCACAGAACTCAAGAAAGCATGTGGAAGTTGCCTTTCATCATGAAAAAAACAAATTTTGATCTAAAACCATTCAGCAGTAACTAGTATTGGCTCTTATTTGGGGATTCAGTTTGAATTAGATACAATTAGATAAAACTATATAAAATCTCTTAACTGCATCCTGTCAAGTTTTACACATGTGCCCAAATGAGGGGACACATGGGGGAGGGTGGTGGATGCTGTTATTAAAAGAGAAAAAAAGGCTAGAATTAGAATTTTTAATTCATGCTTCCCCTTAGTAGACAATGCTATCTGTATAACCAACAAAGCACAAAATATAACACTCTAATATGGTTAATATGTCCGGAGCTACTGCTGTTGATGACTAGACATGAGAATGCAAGCATTTTACAGTATCTTCTGTATATATGCTTTCTGAAATTAGTAAAAGCAGCCAGATTCAGTAGTTAGGTACTGGGAGATTGATGAGAACTAGCTGAAGTTTCCATGAAGGCTGTGGTTACCCCAGACTGCTATGAGGCAGGAGCTAACCCACCCAGTTTTGAATAGTTAGCTCTCAGTGCCGCAGAGCTGGAAGTTTGAAAGGCAGCTTGTGCTACTCATGAACAGAGAATATAAAACAAAACACAAAATACCCAACTCACCTTGAGAAAAAGGCTACTGTGACATGGCATCCCTGAATCCTAGAAATGGCACTTAAGTTGCTGCCATAAAAAACCCCAAAACTAAATACAAGAATAGTTTCGTTTCCAAGGAAAATAACTATATCAAGCTGTGGAAGTTGGTTAATGGTAAGGCATGGGAGATCTGACATTTACCAGCTGGGACAAATGAGGCTTTGTTCCTTCCGAACAGCATAGTCAAGATGCGTGGTCACTCCTATTTGAGGAGGTTACAGCCTGTTCTTAGCATCAGATAACTCGTGCCCTGAACAGAGCATACCTGGCTGGCAGAGGGCTGGAGGGTACAGCCCACGGACACACTACAATACCGCTGTGCTCAGACTTGCACCGATGCTGCACCATCTGAATCTGTGCAATACTGGATCCCCTACTTCCAAATTTGCTAGACCTTGAAGAGCCGACCAGGACATGAATGCTAGTTCAGCCTTTCAAAGTCATTATGCTTTTATATATATCCTGCCAAGACATTTAGACCACAGAAAGAAAAAATTACGTCCTGTTTTATATTTGGTTGGCTGGATAATTGGGGCAGCCATACAAAGGATCATCAGCACTGGCTTCACAAGTGTTTCGTGCTCAGAAAGCATAGCAGGATGTTGATAAACTACAATTACCTGGCTGTAGCACTTTCTCCAGGCCTTCAGTAATCTGTTTAGGCTGATCAAGCTGCTGGTGATCAGTTCCAGGAATGAAGAGAATAAATAAACTAGATATGAGTAGCCTTTAAGGTTTATTCTGACTTCTAACCATGTCTTGCTAGCCACCTGGAACTGTGCTGCATACATACATACATACAGGGAAGGAGAGATAAAGAACAAAACCAGCTTCTAGAAAGAATTAGGGAAAAATTTGGGTGAACAAAATCCCATAAGAGTGGTAACACAATTGTCTGCAACTGCTCTGCTAGCATCATGTGCCTTCTGCTAACATCTTACATGGAGGTATGCAAGTGTGACAAAGTTAGAGCGACGTGCAGCCACGCTAATGAGCTTTTACGCCAGCTTTAGAAGCAAGAAGACAACTTTTAAAAACCTGAAGCTATGTCCAGATGAAGAAAATGGAAAGGATAAAACTCTGGTGGATTAGATATAAAAATAGATGGAAAAAAAACCTTCAAGGAACTAACATAAACCCCATAATTTATAATTTTCAGAATATCAAGAACAAGAAATCTGTCAAGTAGATCTACTGATGTCAGGTTTTTAAAAGAAAAAAACAAAACAAAAACCCCAAACCCAAATAATTGAAACCTGATCCCCTCCAAGACAACAAAGCCATTGCAAAGAATTGAAGTGTATTCCTTGCATGTATGTTGTCACTGGAAGAAACACAAAATAGGCTCACGCTAGAAACATTTTTGTAGAAAAACTCAGGAAGTCTCTGAAATTCAAGCATCTATAAATGTTATTATAATTGCACAGCTTCTGTGGTTGGAAGGGACCTCTGGAGACTGTCTAGTCCAAGCCCCTGTTCAGAGCAGGCTCCACTAAAGCAGCTTGCTCAGTAGCATGTCCAGTTGGGTTCTGAATATCCCCAAGGATGAAGACTCCTCAACCTCTCTAGGCAACCTGTGACAGCATTTGACCATCCTCACAGTAAAAACGTTTTCTCTTGCATTTAAAAGGAGTTTCCTGTCCTTCAGTTTGTGTCCATTGCATCTGGTCCTGTCATTGGGCACCACTGAGAAGAGACTGGCTCTATCGTTACTGCCTCCCACCAGTATTTATACCATCTGACAAGATCCCTCTGAGCCTTCTCTTTCTAGGCTGAACAGTCCCACCTCTCAGCTTGTACTCTCATGCAGAGGTTCCAATCTCCTAATCAGCTGAACGGCCCTCCGCTGTACTCCTGGTCCAGTACATCCATGACTTTCTTGTTCCGGCAGAGTCCCAAGCTGGCCACAGCACTACAGATGTGTCTTACCAGGGCTGAGTGAGAAGAGGGGAATAATCTCTTCTGGCAATGCTCTGGAAGAGTTGGCAACACCCTTTGCAGTGCACCCACGAATGCTGTTGGCTGCCTTTGCCACAAGGGCGCATTGCTGGCTCACGTTCAACTTGGTATCTGACAGCAGCTCCAGCTCCTTTCCTGCAAAGCTGCTTTCCAGCCTCTCAGCCCCCAGCCTGTACTGGTGCATGGGGTTATCCTCCACCAGGGGCCGGACTTTGCAGTTACCTGCATTGATTCTCATCAGCAGATTTCTCCAGCTTGGTAAGGTCCCTCTGAATACCAGCACAACCATCTGAGATATTGACCAACTGCTCCATCCAATTCTGTATCATCTGCAAACTTGCTGAGGGTGCACTCTGTCACATAACCTAGGTCATTAATGGAGATGTTAACCTCTACTGGGCCCAGTATGAATCTCTGGGGTACACCACTAGTGACTGGTCTCACCCTTTGAGCCCAGCAGCTCAGCTAGTTTTCAGTTTTCACCATCTAACCTGTACTTCATCAGTTTCTCTGTAAGGATGTAATGGGAAACAGTGCCAAAAGCTTCACTAAGGTCAAGGTAAGCAACAGACACTTCTCTCCTCTCATCCAACAGCCAATAATCTCATCACAGAAGGCTACCAGGTTGGTCAAGCATGATTTCCTCTTCATAAATCCATACTGGCTACTCCCAATCACCTTTTTGTCCTTCATAAGTTTGGCAGTGGTTTCCAGAATTATTCCATTACTTTCCCAGGGATTTAGGTGAGGTTGACTGGCTTGTAGTTTTCCAGATCCTCCTTTTTGGCCATCTTGTAGACAGAAGTTAGATTTGCTTTCTTCCAGTCCTCAGGAATCTCTCCTGACCACCATGACCTTCCAAAGATAATCAAGAGTGGCCTCACAATGACATCAGTGAGCTCTGTCAGCATTTGTAAGCACATCCCATCAGGTCCCATGAACTTGTGTATGTCTTGTTTGTTTGAACATTCCCTAACCTGATCCTTCTCTACCAACGGTAAGTCTTCCTTGCTGTAGACTCCCCCTTGGTCTCTCAACTTTTGCGTGTTTATTTTTTATGTTTGAGTTTCATCAGAAGCTCCTTGTTTAACCTTGGAGGCATCCTACCATCTTTGCTTGATTTCCTGCTCATTGGGATGGACCAATCTTTAGCTTGGAAAAGGCAATCCTTGAAAATCAACCAAGTATCCTGGGCCTCTCTTCTCTCCAGGACCATATCTCATGGAAGTCTTTAAGAAATAACTTTCCTAATTACATGATTGACCACTATACAAGATACATTAGCAGATACTACATTAAAGGAATTAACAGACACATAGGTATGATTTGTTTAGGAGGAGACAATATTGCTTTGGTTGGAAGGAGTTGTGCTTCACAATTGTGTTGAATTGTGTTGGAATTCTTTAGAATCACCAACAGCATGCAGATAAGGAGCTGGTTGATATGTTTCCTTTGGGTTTCCAAAAGTATTTGAAAAATCCTTCACTGCAAATTTTTTTTTAAAGGTACTAAGCAGCCATGTTTAGGAGAGAAAAGTCCTGGGCTGGATAAGTCTAAAGATAGGAGCCGAGGGTAAAAGCAAAGTATCAGTTCTCTCAACTAGAGAAAGTGCCTACTGGCGTTTCACAGGGTCCTGCTGCTCAGCACATCCAGAAATGAAGTGTAAGAGGGTGAGCCATAAGGTAAACAAATTTGATGATGGTGGAGTTATTTAGGATGCTGAGTGCAAGGGCCAGCTACAAACTGGCAGTAGGAAATTCAAGGTAGATTGATGTAAAGTGAGGCAAACAGGCAAAACAATCCTCATCACACAGAACCATGGATTCTGAACTATCAGGCCTGAGATGTTTCTTGATTAGTATTAACTCAAAGCTCATTAGCAATCAAAAAGAAGCAAATCAAATCTTAGAAGTTACTAAAAAAATAGAGAACATCATTATGACAGCAGATTATGATGTGCCTACATCTTGAGTGCTGTACAGAGTTCTCACTCCCTCTCAGAAGAGAATCCAGTAAAATTGACAGAGACATCTGCAGAGCCAATTACACTTCAAGAGTAGGTCTTGGCCATCCACTATTCTTCTGTCAAGTATAGAGAGAATTTGAAGGGTGCTTGATTTTTCAGAGACTCGAGTAGCACTTATTGACACTAAAGTATCATTAAGCACAAAATATTAAGTTGCTAGCAGTTTAAGCAACAAGCTACCTAGATTGGCAAAATAAATATAACACATAAGCATCTAGGAACTACTAAAAAACCCTTTAATTCAATTTTTTATTATATTCTTTTGAAGACTGGAGAAACATTGTTATGTAAGGCTTGACATTAAGGTGAGGCATGCCAATGGCTTCATCTGACATTTCATCTTACATGCCCTCAGCTAATAATTTTAAAAGGTAACTGGCTTATCGTGATAGCTTTTATAAGATATTTCTGATTTATTAAAAAAAGTTATACAACACAAGAAAAAATCACAAGTTCTAGTTCTATAGCACAATTATTTTGACAGAGAAAACACAGGAAATCTATTCCAGAATTTACCTTAAGTTTTTTGATTCCAGGAGGTATTTTACAGTTCCGCTTAAGGGGGACAGAAGAACAAGAAATAGTTAAGCTTAGATATGCTTTATAAACCGTTAATTTCAATGACCAACCCAAATACCATAAAGACCTACAGAATCATCTCAAATTCACATAGTTGCTCATTTCCAGGATTTCACGGGGCTAAGAACAGATGTGTGTCAGAAATCAGGAAACTGGCTCAATTCCTTTGGGATTTTTTTCCAGAATGGAAGCAAGGGGGAGGAAGGGAAAAGAAAAACAATTTTACTGAAACATCACTTTTTCTCCTGTCTTAAAAAGAAGCGGAGTCTTTGAGCAGAATGGCAGTATCAGCTACAGCAGTCAGATCTTTGTAGCTCCAGATAAGGGCTGAGATCGACAGATCTATAAGTATCAGTTCTGATAAATTGGGGATCAGAGCTCTTTGTCTTCAGCATTGCCTACAGCACTTCCTTTCCCAGACACTTTACAACCAGATTAGGAAAGACAGTAGACAAGACATAAGCAGGATAGAGGATAGTTCAATCGTGTATGCTTTGAGCACCTGCAGAGTATCATTATTACCGCTTTAAGCAAACTTCCTTTTCCGTACTTCCAGTATCTTGTCTAATACTGACCCACGCATTATGAAGGGTGAGTAATCCCCACCTTGCCCTGATTTATGAGGATTTTGTACCTATACATCTCCCTCCATGGTTTCATGATTATTTTTTTTTAAAACTCCCCTTGTACCTCCAAAACCTGGTAACTTTCTAGTCCACACAAGATGCTCTTATAATACTTCAGATACTAAAGTTTACAATATACCAACTAGCAAGTTGCAACTAACACACCTGGTAGCATGAAGGTCTTATGAAAGCACAGGTTGTTAATGCATCTTCTTACTCTTAATAGCCTTAAACTGACAAAAAGGTTCCTTATTTCAGTGGGGAGACTGGGTACTTCACGTTTTCCATTTCGGAAACAGCACACATACTGAAATTAAGTACATCTAAGAACAAGGAAAAAACCCACTGACACTCTGTATTTATTTTTCTGCATTCATTGATTTGTGATCCACACTCATTCCTTGGTAAATGAAGAGGAAAAGCTCAAATGCACACAAACCTAGCTAGCGTAAAGAACTACTCATATCTGACATTTTGGAAATACCAAAAGGTATTATATACAGAGAGCCTTCCAAAACCAGCCCTTTTCTGTATTCCACTTATTTGAAAACAACTATATTTCTGCACATCACATTCCTCAGTTTCTCCCTGAGCGAGGCAGCACACAACAGATCAACCAGAAAAAGTCATATTTGCCAATGTCTTGATTCTCGCCTCTATCCCCTCCCACAGGAAAACCCCACAGTTTTGTTAAGTCTCTTTATTTATCATCTTCTTATAACAAAGCAGCTTTTTTTTTTTTTAGTATAAAAACCAGCAACAAAGCCTTTAAATCACACAGGGGCTAAACTCATTATGTTGGGAGGAAAGGTGGAAGGAAAGAAGAGTGGCCAATAAAAGAATCAGTAAGAGTCTTGATTTTTTCCTAGAGCCTGCCCTTGAGGGCCCTGAGGCTGGGCAGCAGCTGGGCTGCGCTCAGCCGCTCCTCTGCGTTAGCCTTCCAGCAGCAGCTGATAATGCTCTGCAGTCTCCGGCCCACCGGCGACTCGTGGAAAACGGCAGCGGCCAGCGAAGGGCGTAAGTTATAGGCTACCACAGCATAGAGCACGTACTGCCGCTCGCCCAGGTAGGGCTGCTCCCGCATGACGATTTGCCAGAGGGTGATAGCAAAGGAGTAGATGTCTGCTTTGGCAGTGACCCTCTCCCCCTTGAGGAGCTCAGGGGCGCGGTGCGTGTACGTGCCCCCTTGCTGGCAAACGTGGGGGCTCTGGGACAAGCCCTCCTCCAGTTTCTGGGAGCACCCGAAGTCTCCGATCTTGCACACCCCCTGCTCAGTGATGAAGATGTTTGCAGGCTTCAGGTCCAAGTGCACAATGCCCTGTGAGTGAAGAAAGGCTAAGCCGGTCATGATGTCACAAGAGTAGCACACAGTCTCTTCCGTGCTCAGGGCCTTCCTTCCACATCCTGCTTCGTCATCCTCACCCTGCTTCCACACATCCCCAGTGCCATAAATCACATGGTGCAGGGTGATGTTGCCCACGTACTCCATAATGATGGTGCCCAGGCTGTTCTGGCTGGCCGGGGCACACGTGCTGGCAGCCACCACGCGTACCACATTATCGTGCTGTAACCGGGCTACGTTCAGCTCTGCCCAGAAACTCTGTCGTGACGCCAGCCGGTTTTTGCTGCTCTTCTTCACCTGCTTCACAGCCACAGTTGCACCATGGTAGGTGGCTTTGTAGACGGCACCGAAGCCCCCAGAGCCTAGGGGCTGCAGGAGGCAGAGCTGATCCCAGTTAATGGAGCACCAGGCCAGGCGCGGAGGCAAGCAGCGAATCCTGACTGAAGCAGTTCCGCCCAAGAAGCTTTTGCTGTCTTTGCCAGGGATAACTAAGGGGCTGCTGCAAGGTCGCAAATCCACAGATGGGGAAAACTCCAGAGGAAGAAAACAATTAAGAGGAATGGGTGATGGCATAATAAGATGGAGAAAACAACAGGCAGTTACTAAGGCAGAAGACTGGAAAGTTTCCCTGACAGAAAGGACTTTACACTGGCTTCCAGTGCCTTTTATCCTCTCTTCACCAGTCTCCCTCCCGCCCCCAAATGAACTGCATCTGTCACAACTAGCTGAACTCAGTCAGGCTCACCTGGAAACATTCTGCTCCAACCCTGAAGTAAATCTCTAGAAAGTCAAGGCAAATGGATTTAAAGCTAAGAAGATGTTAACTCATATGTATTTCACATCATTTCTAATCTCAAGAGAAAAGAAAGTTATTCTGCCCATGGAATGCCTCTAGCAAAATGCCCCGGGAGTAAATAAAGCAGTGATTGGTGAATGCATTCCACCATGGCTCCAGGCAGGAGTGATCATCATCAGATGGATTAAATAGCTCAAAGTCATTGTCAGAGGAAGCAGCTGAAATGGTGAGTGCTAGTATTTAATGAGGCGGCGGCAGGCATAACTAAATATAAAAGTGTTTGTAGAAACCTGCAGCTTCAATGTGACTGGGATAATGAGATCGGTTTGGCTGCTCAACTCTGCCCGTGCAGGACAACCTTAATAGTGTAAAGACAAAGGATTGCTCTGTATCATCCATCAGATATAGTAACTAGAAATGTACATAAATATTTGGGCATCTTCCCATCACCCCTCCTCCCAGTTACTACAGGTGTGTATTTTATTTCCAGATCCTCCTTAGTAAGCTTACTGCTAAATTTACAGAGCTGTTCTGACAGAAAGCAAACATAGATCATTTTGCCTTGCTGGTCTCTGTTTTTTTCAGAGGGGCTTTTGCTCTTTTGACCCCGTTTTCACGTATTCACCGTGCTCGTGCTAACTGCCGTAGTGTTTGGTACCTGCTGCACTGCCCTTCCGTCAGAGCACCCTCATGGGACCTATACAGCTGAGTGCTTTTGAATATTCCAGTAAGTATCTTTCTGTACATGTTCACAAATACCTTGGAAAGCTTGGTCCCCGTTTCCCACCTCCTGGTCCTTCCGAACATTCCTCTGGATGTCAGATCCTGCCATGGGACTTCAAAGGTTGGCGGTGCCTGTGTCTCCAGAGTGTTCCTCTGGGCAGCACTGGCACCGCAGGTAGTTCCTGCAGTTTTCCTGGTGTTTTCTGTTCTTTTTGCTTTGCTTCTCTGGATGAGTGAGATGCAGCACAGATGCGCTGATGAGGTTTCATCTATGATGAGGTGCTCAGAACATGTGCTGTGCGAACTAGAGTGTTTTCCACCTTGAGATGGGTTTGGTTGGTCACCTAAACAGACAAACCTAATGTCCCAAAGACACCTTCTGGCCCTCCTTGAAGCCTGGATCAGCGCAGTCAGAGGGTTTCAAAGGCATCACTCTGTAGCAAATCAGCGAGGGAGATCTTCCCTGTACTGAGACTTAGGACTATCAGGAGAAATTTGTCATCCTAATTCACAGGGAAGCAAACTTGGACCAGTGATAAATGAGAATGGAGCATCTGGGTTATCACCTGCCAGTGTGAAACATAGGCTGGGGAAGAACTAGATACATGGGTGCTCATATGCACTTTGGGAGTGCAAAGTGAGGGTGCAAAAAGTTAGGGATGCCAGAGGGCCTCTCAACGGCCCTGCGGGGACAGTCCCTGCAGCTGGGGTCCTGACAGCACAAGGCTCCTCTTTCCTTGCCCCTCCCAGAAGGGACTCCAACAGTACAAGAGGCCCCTGGATTCCTCTGGTGCTATCACACCCCGCGAGCTCTCTGTTGTAAAGCAGAGGCCAGCCAGGTCGTACCCTGCTGCTGCCGCCCCCTCCTAGGGGCACCTGTCTGGCCTGAGGCACTGCTCAACGTGAGTTATGCAGGTGTGTTTTGGGGTGGGGAGAAGACCAAAGGACCTTTAGCGTCACTTAAAGTATTCAGTGAGGTAAGCTATGGAGACAACAGGTACTTTGTAGAATCAAAGAACCATAGAATGGTTTGGGTTGGAAGGGACCTCAAAGACCATCTAGTTCCAACCCCCCTGCCATGGGCAGGGACACCCTCCACTAGACCAGGTTGCCCAAAGCCCCATCCAACCTGGCCTTGAACACTTCCAGGGAGGGGACATCCACAGCTTCTCTGGGCAACCTGCTCCAGTGCCTCACCACTCTCACCATAAAGAATTTCTTTCTAACACCTAATCTAAATCTATCCTCCTTCAGCTTAAAGCCATTACCCCTTCTCCTGTCACTCCATGCCCTTGTAAGCAGTCCCTCTCCAGCTTTCCTGCAGGCCCCTTCAGGTACTGGAAGGCTGCTATAAGGTCTCCCTGGAGCCTTCTCCAGGCTGAACAACCCCAACTCTCTCAGCCTGTTCTCATAGGAGAGGGGCTCCGTTTTACACTCCTTTTCTGACCAGCACTGTGATTTTATGCTTCCATGCAAAAGTCTTCACTTCCGATCTTTTCAGAGAATGTTTTCTAGGCAAATGAGCTGTGATGGAGATGAAAAGCTGTGGTAAGCAGATGAAGCTATGCTGGAGAGAAAAAGGATTTTTATGCCTATTTTCTGAGTGCTATTAGGGCTCTAATTCTTGCATGGACTTCTGTGCCATGTAGTGTATAAAAGCAGCAGAAAGACACCTCTGCTATGAATTCTCCAAGAACTTCAGCCATCTCGTGGGAGAAATCAACTTGTTACAACCTGTTTTCACCAGGTTAAGGTGGCAGAGAAGGTTCAAAGGGAAAGTTGGTTGAGGGAGAGGAGTAGAAGGATGTGTGGATGAAGGGCCTGAGAGGGGTCCTGTTAAGGTGATAACTACAGGAGCGTATCTGGAGACTGAGAATGCTACAGAACACAGCAGTAAAATCTATGTTCATAAAACAGAGGGTTAGGATTAGGGCTGCTCCCAAATTTCTTTGGTTGAAGTCTCATTTGGAAGGATACAGTAGACCTTCCATACTATCTTTTTCAAACTCCGTTTCCTCCCCACTCCTTCCAGTTGTCCCTTTTTTGGTAATTTTTCTGTTACTGTTTTCTGTTAGAAACCTTTCTGGTTTGCCCCTGTCATGGCAGGCATGTTGTAGTGTTTTTGGGGAATACACTGAATTTTGAACAGGAAGAGGAATGTATTTTGGGATCTAAACAGCCTTAACGTAACTTAATGTCCTGTCCGGAGCTGCCTGCTCAGGACCAGTGCAGGGGGACATCCAGTGTCTTTCAATGTGAACACAATTAAAGCAGATTTAAAAGCAGTTAGGCTTTTATTCTTCATAAACATTATTTTCCAGTAATCCCTTGATGATGGTCCAGCGACTCCCCACGAGCCACAACCACTGTAGGACATCCTCGCTACACTTCACGGCCCTGTTTAGCTCCAGCATTACCTCAGGCTGGAGGAGGGGAGCACAGCATGGTCCGGGGAGCCGTTTTCAGAGGGGAGCAGGGCTGCTGGGGACAAGCTGCCCCTTCCCCAGGGGAATCCACAGCATCGCACCGAGCACCCACAGCAGCCTCCAACCACACTGTTCCCGTTTCCCTGCTATTTCCACGAGGAAAAAGGAAGCTGTGTGAACCAGAAGTCATCATCAGAGAACGCAACAGGAACTTTTACAAGTGACAAGAGGGAAACACACAGTCTGCGTCCCGAGGGCTGCAATATGTCACAGCTCCACAATATGTCACAGCCAGCATCACCTGCAGCAGCAATGGTTTTGTTCCAAGCTTGTGTGTCGTATTTCTGCAAGTAAAACATGCCTGTGCATCCGATGCTGCAACAGCTGCCTAACCTAATCTGTGCTTCCAGCTGAGAAGGAATACAGAATCAGTCTCGCTCGGTTCACTTGTACATCAGGAATACAGAACCTCCTTGTTTGCCATTACCGTTAGCTACTGCTGCTGCTCCCGGAGTTGCTGGACAGAAGTCAGTCCCGATGCCGAGGGCCTTAAAGGACTGATAGGGGTGTGACACCCCACAACAGAGAACATGTACCAAACACCAGAGTTTCATTTTGATCAAGGTGCATCGCTGTTGTGGTTCTTAACAGCCAAAGTTTTGTCTGAAAGAGGAGGAGGACAGAACTGGTGATTGGAACTGATTTCAGAGAGTTTAAAAATGGATTCTTCGTGACTTTTATTTCTTTGTACGTTTGGTTGGCGTACCATGTAACAAACCCTTGAAGGCTTGGCTGTCCAGTGGCTTCTAAGAACTGCTTTACAATATAGAGGTAGCATTGTGTTTCGACTAAGTTACCTTATAAATCTCACTAATGGAGTCAAGTTTATCTCCTAAGTACTTAAATTACAGTCCTACTCTCAAAACAACACAATTCCTTAGCCTGTGCCTTAGTGATTTCTGAGAGGTTTTCTTCCCAGTTTCAAATCAAAGTTTTCTTTTTTCTCCAATTACTGTCAGTCCCTGTGATCTCAGTTTAGGATTTGATGATGAACCTACATTGTTCCTGACGCATATAGTGTTTCGTGGTCCAGATGTTGCTTCCAGTCACACCTCATAGACCCCGAGTGATATTCCGAGTTGCCTGAAAGCAGTTCTGATATGATCAATTGCACAAGTGTAAGCAATACCATTACTTGAAGCCAGTCCACACAGAGGCTTGCTCTGAAGACAGGCCACTGAGTAACCCGGGGGTTTTTTACTACAAGCACAAGCCAGAAAAGAATCCAGTTCATGTTTCAGAGTTTGGTTGTTTTGGTGAGACAAATGACACCTTGCAATAGTAAATACAAGCAAGCTTTCATTAAAGCAGTCAGAGGTAAACCCAAATGCAAAGAACAAATACATATGCAAGAATCATGATACTATTTTACTGCTGAGAGACACAATAACAATAATAATAATAGTAATACCCATAAACATCTAGAAAGGTTAAACCTTAGCTCATAAATAATGAGATCAACTTTCAGACACACATTGCCAAACAGCTGCCTGATGGGTTTTCCCTTCCCAGTGAGGTTACTCCACGTGTTCAAGAGCACGAAGCGAAGGCTCTCCGTACCTGCGTGCACTGAGGGTTTAATCGGAGGCAGTGGCACAGCAGGCGAGTTTCACGGCTAATTTACTGGGGCCTCAGTGGCCACCACGGACCAGGATGGACCAGGGATATCAATCTGGGACCTGCTGCTGTAGATTAATGTCACAATTGCAAAAGAGCACTCTGAGACAAGCTAAGAGAACCTAAACTTAGGGGTAAGGATAATAAAATGTGAAATACAGGCCCTCGCCCATAGCAATACTTTCTGGCCACGCAGAGACAGGTACCTCTCCTGGCAGGCTTACTGCCGTCATACAGCAGGCACCTTGCGCAGTATTTTCAGCCAAATTGTCCAAGATTAGTTTTGCAGTCTTGCCCCTGGAGCAAAGCTGACTTAGCTGGGTCACAGGGAGATGACAAGAACTAATGGTGGAATTTGAGACTTGTAGCTTAAGGACTAGAAACCAGCTTCAATGCTTAATGAGAGAAATGAATCACCTCCAGCAAAGGGCCCAGGGGGTAACGTTATTCTATTCTACCGCTCAGAGACAGCTGCTTTCCCAGGTACGTAGATTTAATGCTGATGCCTGGGACTGAAGCATACAAGGGTCAGTCTGTCCCAGCAGCTTGTGCAATCCCATTAGCTCAGATCGTGCCCAGCTCCGGGACTCTGCCACAGCAAACGCGGTGGCTCCCTGCAAACTCCCCATCTCCAGAGAGCTGCAAAGACCGCAAGGGGCAGGAGGATGGGCTAAATTTGGTGGCTCTGAAATGATGGCCTGGGCGCTCTGGTGGGCTACAGCAAATTACCAGAGGTTGCTCTAAGTTACAGGGGTTTAAACCTGACTGATTAAAATGGGTTGCACAGTTCAAGTACGTTGTTACAAGGTTTGTATCTGTGAATAAGCAGAAGCTGCTTGTAAAAAATACTGCTGAAGTATGCCTAAGCTGAACACAGCCCATAAACTATGGGGAAATCCCATAATACTTTAGGGGCATAAGGAGACAGACACTGACAAAAGAAGGGACAATTTTTAGGCAAGGACAGACTAAGCCTTGGGAGTTTAGTCTGTGTTTATTTGTCATTAATGTTCCATGTTCGATATTCCTATGTTAGAGCTTGATGTTGCTCATTGAAGGCATCCCCTTAACCATACAGAGCCTGTATTTTATTTTCATTTTCAATGTAAGTACTTGCGAGGGAACTTAAGGATTTAGCCATAACCATGTGTAGCAATTTAAGACAAAGGCAGTAAGCCAGAGGTGAGCTTACTTTGAAAGGCACTGCTTACAGAACTTCTCTGCTGAAGTTGTATCTAATCTGACACAAGGATAGCTGACAAACACCTTCCTCGCGGGAGTCTGTGTGCCCCATAGATAAATTCCTGTCTCTCATAGATTAATCAAGTATTTGGAAGAAACTCTTCCAACTTGCTGGGGAAACCACACGTTGCGTTAACTAGGAGACACCTTTACAAACTGCATGATTCATGTTGGACTTGTAAAACACAGAAACTTTAAACTTTTTGAAGTAAACCAAAATAAAACAAAACTAGTTTCTCAACTTTTCCAGGTTTGCTTGCTACCCTCTTGTGCATACGTACACACATATATCTACATGTACACACATACATACACAGAAGTTTAAGCAATGTACTATATTTCAGAAACTGTGACTGTTCAGGTTCTCTGCGTTATTTTACACGCGAAGCAGAGATCTGACCGATTTCTAGGAAAATGACACTCATAAACCATTCTTCTTCTTTGCATGTTGCAGTTCAGTGCAACAGGGAAAATCAGTGCCACGGGCAAACTATCAGGGATCAATTCAAATGACTTCCAGCCACAGCGAGCATTACCACAGTCCTGTTTCCAGAGTGCTCAGCTGATAGCCGATGTCTTTTCAGTCCCCTCTGAGGCAAACTAGCTTTGTAGGTGGTGATTTTGTGACACAAACATCCCCAAAGGAAACAAGGTTGTGGGGTGAGGATGACATTTGAAGAACACAACTGTTAATTATATTTTTAAAAATACTTATTGCTCCGAAAATGTTCGTTTCTCGAGGACTCATAGACTATTGCAACAAATAAATATAATTATATAAAAATAAAAATACTGGGCAAGATGTTACGCCTTTATCAGGAGTACAGAAAGTTTATACTGAATTACCTGGGGTATAACATGTGAACAGGAACTTGAAACTTCACGCTACTGCTGATGTCTGTCATTTTCAACATTGCTATCGCCGCTGTTGTTCAGAACACAGAAATATGGCCTTGCTGTTTGTTTGCTAAAGGCCCCAGCTCATAATCCTCCACTTCTCAAACTTTTAAGCACAGACTAAATTTTGTAATAGAGCTTATCTTGCTGTCCTACTTGCTGTCTGTTTGTGACTGCCAACCCTTGCCATGCCAACAACAGCAACTGCCACTTTGGAAAACTTAATTTCTACCCAGTTAATACAATGTTTTCATTTGCAAAGCGAGGAAGCCAACAGCACATAGCTGCTCAGTTCTTGCTAGTCCAGCACCAGCTCTGCATCACAGTTTTGGATTTCTCTGTCAAAAAACCACTCTTTATCCTAGGGGATGCTTATACATGGGAAGGAAAAGGAGAGTGAAGGGGGAAACCGGAATAGTCTTTCTCTTCCACTCCTGGTGGTCAGCGAGACCAGGTCCAGAGGATACTGAAGGACCATTTTTCTGTACATTCTTACACAGATTTTGGAAAGGGGCGTTACAGGAGAGAGAGAAGGGAAGATGCCTGTGGCTCTGAATGTAAAAAGGAAAGCTCTCAAGGGCCTGCACCAAGCGATCTCTGGATATAACATAAATATCATCCATGCAATCACATTCCACTCACTACAGAGGCTGACGTAGTTTCTAGAGTGTGTCCGTGTGGAAGGAGGATGTGTTAATTCAGTAACGGTGGGTGAGACCAGCTATGATAGCGACACAATGAGGTGGCTTTCTTTGGGGGCGGGGAGGGAATAAATAGTTTTGCAGAGCATTTCACATCGTAGAGCATCTGTAGAGCTTTTGACTCTCGATGTAACAAGGTCAACCCTTTTAAGCAAGTTAGAAGCCTGTGATACAGAAGTGTTAAGTCAGCTCAGAGGACAGGGGCAGAGATCACAAGAAAGGAAAAATGTCTGTACGGAGAAAGCGAAAACCAACAAGTGTCTGTAATGATCGTTTCTCTCAGACTGGGTTACAGCAAGAAATCTAAAAAGTTAAGACTTGGAGAGGATATTCACAAAATACGTTCTGAAAAGCAACGACACGTGAAACACTGGTCTTTTACTTTCTTGGCAAACAGTCTACGCTAGGGAACAACTGTATGGAACAGTCAGAGGCAACTTTCTGCGGTCATGAGCAGCCCGCTCGTCTGGCTGCGCAGCACCTCTTCTCCCCACGCGTTAGAGCCAGACTTCTTCGGTAGTGTCACGGGCAGATGGGAGGTCTGTGGGGTCAACGAAACGAAGCTTCTCCTGGAAACGCTTCAGAGAGACAACCCACATGCTGTGCCTAGCACATGCCACCCTTACAGTTTATCCTATGAATTGTAAGGATCGATGCAAATGACTCGCGTTAATCGGAAGTGATGGAGAATCACTCACCTACATCTCCTGAACGAGTGGTCCCACTATGGAAACCCCAAACTCACCTTCCGGTGTCTCACGGCATTTCAAAGTGCAATTGGATGGCAAACTCAATTGCTTCTTTCAGTTCAGATCTGTACTGTCACAGACATAGTAGCACCGTGCGATCTGTTCCTTGGTGAAACCATGCAACGCAGATACTTAAGCTTTAAGATTTTCTGAAAAACTGACATTTTACCAGTCACAAATAAGAAAGACAGCGATACCTTCGCAAACTCCGAGTAACTACACGCAGCAAAACTGGATGTATTCTGTAATTACTTATTGTAACCCCAAACATGCAGATCAAGATTATCTATTGAAATGCCAGGCATAAGTTATTCATTAACTAAAACCATTCTGTAATTTTATTGATATATTTTGTGGAGTTCACATATTTTTGTACAGCAAACATAACACTGTAGGCCACAAGAAGCTGCAGCACTATTGTTTAATAGCAGCAAGGTATATTTTATAATCAGGGTATGTGGACAATAAATAGTCTGTTTCTTTGGATGTGAATGTTTAAAATGAAGTTCTGCTGCAGCTTCATAATGTGATTGCTATTTTACAGAGCTTATACACAAAAATATATATGCAATCTTTTTGTCTATATTTTATACAAATACAACAGTAGTTTGTGAATACATTTTAAAGTACATATACATGATAAGCAACTCAATTTCCCATATCACAGGATAGCAAATTTTAAATGCAAGAAACATATACAAATTCAGTCTGGAATGCAGGGTTTTCTGTGGTTTTTTTTTTCTCTATTTTTGACTCAAAACTTTTATCATTAAAACATTTTAGCATAAAAGTCCAAACAATTTTTTCCACTAGCTAAAAATATAATTTCAGCAATCCGAGTCAGGTTTGAGTGTGTCATCATTCCCCAATATACTTTTCCCAGTTTTCGTCTAAATTCAAAGGCTTTTAGTAATATATAGTATGTTCTTCACTCCACACCATATAAAAAGCCCACATTTAATTTTAACTAGCAGTCACCTATTTTTGTGAACAAGAGCTGGGCTTGTCAGCGTTTAAATTTGCATGTCCAAAATTTTACTTTTGCAAGTGCATATGAATACATTGTGGTGTTGCACAAAAGTTCATTAATGACAAATTAAGTCACAGTATAAAAATATATCATACAACTATAGGTCTAGTATAGTCCTTTTTTTTCTATGGGTAAAAATACATCTGAATGAGACAGGGAGGTTTGTAGCACCATGAGAGGAGTTGTATCCCAAGTTACATTAGCAGCATGATCCAATATAACAATATTGCAGGAGTGTTTCTGAGGAGATAAACATTCACTCTGGTTCAACTGTACCACTGAAGCTTATACTGAAAAGTGTTTACATATGATTAGCAATAGTTCTGTGTCACTTCCAGGGCTAGATAACTGTTATCAAAAGACACTGCCTTCCAACAAAAGTAAGACACTCTTATTGCATAAAAGCTTTGGGACTATCCAAACACATTTTGAACTACTGTGGTGGTGTTTGTACGCTGAGCGTGATGCTAAGTAGCCTGTGGTTTTAACTGTACACTGGGAGGATGCAGGATGGGCAGCTAAGCCTATACGGTTCACTACATACCAGATAAGTACATTTCTTTCAGAGGCTTATCTATAGACTGAGAAGAGTACAGCATGAGCTGCTAAACCAGTGTATGAGACAGATATAACGAAGGATGCAATCCTGCTCCCCTCGACCTTTACGGATGCAGGATTAGGCCCTAAGTTAACTTCAGACAGCAGCATAGCGATGATAGGATATGATAAAAAAAAAATCTGTATCAAATACTGCATGTTAAACATTTTTGCCATAGTTTACCATCCAGAACTCCAGAGGACACAGTTTGCAATCGGTGAGGATAAACTCCTAATTTTTTTTGACTGGTATTCAAAATGGCAGTAGAAGACAGTGTAGTTTGAAACATGTAAACCTAGTAAAAACCATTGTAAAACCCTTAAGAAAGACACACTGGTTCTGTGCAATATAGCAATTGATAAGAAAACACTGTAAAAATGTACCTGTTTAAAATTACAATGTCTACCATTTTGTACACAAAGCATTATACCAAAGGCCTACATATATGTAATCTAATGGCACTTGAAACAAATTATAATAAAAGGTTTTATAATAAAAAGCATAACCTGTAAGAAATTTTCTTAAAAGGTTTAGGTTTTCTTTTTGAAAGTGCTATATCTTGTAATATGTGTAACATAGAGGTTGACCAAGCTTTATTTTAAAAAATATTGGCCTATAATACATGTTTAGCTCACTAGGCAAATGATCCTGAAAATATGTACTCTTAACATTCATTATTAGCTTAATAAAGCAATCAGCTCTGGCTCATGTTTCAGTCAGTATATGGTTTTTAAAAACCTCTACTGCCAAATTAACAATAAATCACTCTATTCCACAATTTACTACTAAATAAAGCACAAGCAACAAGTACACAAAAATATATATATTTAAAAAAAAAAAAAACCAAACCCTTACTAGAAGTTTAGAAGTTGCACAAAGAGTGGCGCATGATCAGCCAGCCCCCCCCCCCCTCCCGCCAAGAATCTATCTGAAATCGAGAAAACAGGGTTTAAAACCTGACGTTTTCATAGTGGCCAATACCGACTCTGCCTACGTGATATTCAAAAGCACTGCGGTGGTGGTATCATTGCTTACAGTGTCAGTCTGCTTCCATGTTACCATACATCCTAGGTCAAGTGGCAAACACACTTGGTGCTGCCACCCACTGAAACCCTGACTGAATGAGGTTCAATATCTTGTCTGAGGTCCCTATTTCTCAAGTGAAATGTACGTCTAACTCCAAAGTGAAATGTCAGTCCCTCTTCAGGAAGCTAAGGCACGAACAAAGTAGTAAGGACTCTGGCTACGTGCTAAGAAATGGGTGTTGGCAAAGTGTCTGTTGGGTTTTGGTTTGTTAATCAAGTCTAATCGGCAACTGAGACTGATGAACAGTCGCTACGGATGGGAAACTGGTGTGCCAGAGGCTGCCCAGGACGGGCAATGCTGCCCGGCCACGCTGCTGGGCCAGCCACAGGATGCCGAGCCCCCGCAATTTCCTCTGCTGCAGGGGGAATTACAGATGCTCGGCTCCACGCGGGACATGGCCCACCAGAGGAATGAAGTCCATCTATCTTCATCTCAGATTGATTTAAAGGATCAAGAATAAACCCGAGTTCTTCCTAGATGCGTTATGGGTTGCTGATTTAACTAGAATTACATTTGGTTGCGTTCACCTTGTGCTCTGTTCATCTGTGTTTTTCTTTCCTTTAGAAAGGTGATGAGAAAAAAGCAATATTGAACAAATCATTCAACTAAAGATGTAAGTAAGCGAGCAATCTGTTTCACAGAAACCAGAGGAAGCAGTCATGAAGCAGAGCTAAAAGCCCACTTTGAGATAACGTGCTCCTAAACCCAAAATCTAGGAGTAGTTTGCAGAATTTCAAAAGGTATTTTCCTTATTAATACATCCTTATTTTAATGCCTTTGGAACACAAACACATTTATAAAAATGTTATCTTTCAGTAATAAAATTTAAATACACATATGTATAAAATAGTAAAACTACACCTGCATATTGCTCCTAGAATTAAAAAAAAAAAAGAAAAGTAGGAGCTACTGATAAAACATCTGGAGCATGAGCTCCTTAAATGGGAGCAACTTTTGTTTCTGTGAAGTATATTTAGTTTAACCACTTAAAACCTTGTATGAATCCTCATTATTGTTTGAGAGATCTTAATATAGGTGATTTCTATTTTTTAATTCCTTGAACAAAAATAACAAGGAAAAGAATGTTATTGTTGAATTACAGCAAATCTAGTTTGCTTTCATGTATCACAGGGTTGGTTGGTTGTTTTTTTTTTTTTTTTTTTTCCTCTTTTGGTTATTAGGGGTTGGGGAATAGAATATATTGCATTAGGTAAAAGTGGTGTAAGCAATATGCTTTTACTTCACTCCTAAGAGTCCTGTTTTTAAATCTTGGCAATGGGCAAAAAGTCCCTAACCAAGTACCCAGGTGTAGAAAGTGTGATTAACGTCTAACTTGTTGCTTAGGAGGACATAACACACCATATAACACAACTGAAAAGATCATTCCAATAATTAAAAAAAAAAAACAAAAACCCAAAACAAACAAAAACTGGTATTTGCAAATTTACATTCACTCTCTGACTGCACACTAGTTTTGAACTGAAAATAGATACACACTTTCTGGCTGGACTTGATCCACCCTTTGGCGGTGGCAGCTGGGAAAAGACTGATGCCTACAAATGTGAATACACTATTGGAAGATTCCTATGCAGTACTCTTTCTATGCTACTAAAGAGAAAAAACAGCAAGTTAAGAATTAAAACAAAAATTGCGACAAAATATTCTGCATTACTAAATTACAACACTTTTATATTTCAAGATCAGCCATTAATTTTGCCTGTTTTGCTCTACCAGAGTCATGAAAGCGCAACAACACAGTTCCAAATTCAACTTGAAACATTTGTCATTTAGGCAAGCAGAGATTCTCTGTTGAAATTCTGTTCAGCCATGATTTTAGAGAATTAAACTAATTTTTTTTCTTCCATTATCCATAACAGTCCACAAAAATTTAAGCCAGAAAATGGCAAAATTCTTAACACCTTTTATAATGACTTCAATACAAGTCAAAATGCTATATATATGTACATGTGTATATATGGACTTCTATATATACACACACAAGTGTTCAGAAAAATCTGAATTCTATAGTTATTTTAAAAAATTTAGATTTGTCATTATAGAACAGATCAGATGTGTCACCGTTTGGGAAGAGGATTTGTTTGGAAAGGGACTGGAGAATTTTTTTTCCCAAATCTTCAGGAACCTTTGTGATACACATTTTAACTGGATTCTTTGCAAATACTTAAATATATTAAAAGGTAAAAGTGGTAGTTCTACCACTGACATCAATAAAACGGAATAGCTGGTATGGTTGAAAAAGTTTCTAAAAAGGGATGAGTGTTAGTTTGCTTGGGATGAGTTTCTACTGAACATTTTAAATGTGTCAATTGGCAGTGAAAATGAAAACAATACAATGAGACTGTTCTAAAAAAAAAAAAAAACCAACAAAGTAAACAGCTGAGAATAAACACTTTCAAAACATTTTAAAAAAGTTAATTTAAATTTCTTACTGGCTTCATGAGATTGGTACTGTACAAAAGCAGAAAATTTATAATGTCTTATAGTAGGCACTAAGTTAAAAATGGTCACCTAAGGCATTTCTACAAATAGACAGTAACAAGCCAGCTTTGTACATCCTACTGGAAAGCTTGATGAAATCGCGGTAGGGTGGTGGTTGTGCTTAGACTGCTCGTGAAAGCTGCTGACAACGAGTGCAGAGACCCAAGACCTATACTATTGCTGGGATCTTGTGGATCCTGGGTTTGTGGTGGAAGTTGAGTCATAGAAGAATGTGCCTCCTCTTGCGTATAACTCATTCCGAGGTTTCCCACTGAAACAGAAGGATTATAGGGAGGGCCGTTTACAGGTATGAAGTTGAACAGCTGCGAAAAGTCCAATGATGGGGTGTTTAGAGGTTCACTAATAGGAACGGAGCCCTTGGAAAGGGAAACCTCCCCAGACCCATCATCTAGTGGCCCTACTTGTGGATCCAGCCCTAGTTTTGATGAAGATGCTTGAGAATCCTGGGATGAAGAAGGCATACCACTTTGCAACTCCATTAAGTAACTTTCGATTTCCCCTTTCAATGGCTGTTCTTTTTCAGGCATAGAAATTGCGTATGAGGTAGTACCGAGCGGATATTTCAACGATAGCTGGTGAGAAGGGTGGACAGACTCCATATCTATTGGACAAGGCATTCCCAATGGTAACGATGTGGCAACCATTTGGTGTGCAGATGCAGAACTCTGCATGGACTGAATCTGAGTGTTGTAGAGATTTAATTGCAAAGTGTTTGTAAATGGCTTTGATGTCAGTTCACTGGAAGGTAAAGACATCACTGGAAGCAGCTCATCCTTAATAGGCACAGAAACATTGCAGGTAAAGGGATCTAGAAGGTCCATTGGCTCTGTTTTGACCTTCAAAAGTTCTTGGTTGTGACTTTTCTTCATGTGGCGTGTGAGGTGATCCTTCCGCCCAAATCTCTGTGCACAGTACTGACAGAGGAAGTCCTTTCTTCCAGTGTGCACTACCATGTGTCTACGGACATCCTTTCGGGTGTAGAACCGACGATCACAGTGTTCACACTGGTGTTTTTTCTCCTTCACTCCACCCGATGACTTGCCTGCGTGAGTTTTTAGGTGCTCCAGCAGCACTCCTGTGCTTTCAAAAGTCTGCAAACATACCTTACAGGTGAGGTCACCACTTGTTGCAGCATGCAAAGCCAGGTGACGTTTGAACCCAAGCTTGGTATTGTAGTTCTTTCCACATTCTTCACACTTAAAGGCCTCTTTGTTGGGATTGTGTGTATGTAGGTGATTCTTTAGGTGATCTTTTCGGTGAAACATTTTCTCACAATAATTACACTTGTGGGTTTTCTCAGGAGAATGAGTAGCCATATGCCTTTAAACACAGATATATTCTGTAAGTAATTATTTTGACCAAAAAACACACGTGCTCATTTTTTAATGGCAGATAAATACTACACTAAGGGCTGCTTTGCAACAGAACCTTTTAACTGAAAGCATGACACTACAAAGACAGTTCGACAAATTTAAATATAGCAAAACGCGAGCCATTTCTCTTAAATCGACACTTTAGTTTTGGTGGGTTTTAGCTAATGTAACAGGGGTATAGGGGCAAGTATGAAAGTACTCGTGTAAAAGTCCATAGCCAAAAAACTTTCAGTCCATACTCTTTTTTTCTCGTGACAATTCCTTATACAAATGAAAATTCTATGCTCATTTAAAAAAAAAAAAAAAAAAACCAAAACAAAACAGCAAACAAACAGAAAACAAAAGCAGAAAACAAATTAAGAAACAAAATCAAAGACATTAGCTTGCAAACTTAGGTAATTTAGAATTCTAGAAACAATCCAATGGCTATTTTAATTAACACATCCTCTCTGCAATCAGCTGAAGGCATACACAAATATATACTTTTACACGGCTTAACACAGCCAACATAAAATAGATAATATAATCTGAAAGATAAATAGAGTTTAATACCTTAGTAATTTGTACTTAGAAACAAAGGCCTTGGTGCAGTCTTGTTGTGTGCACTTGTAGGGCCTCTCTCCTGTGTGAGAGTATGAGTGAACCTTTAATTTCTCAACACTGTTAAAGGCCTTGTCACACAGTTGGCAAGGAAAGTTTTTTCTTGGTTTGGTTTCACCACGCTTACGTTTCCCTGAAGGGACTTTCTGGGTATCTCTTACTTCTGACAAATCACCAGGAATGACAGTGGCCATCGCAGCCTAAACCAGGCCTTCTTGTTGGACACTTGGGAATTGCCCAACTCCACTAAATGATTTAGCTTTAGATGGCTTCTCAAGTTTCATGTGGTCGTAAAAGAAAGCAAAAGGGGACTGGAAAAAAAAAATAAGAAACAACTAGTTTGTAACTAAACTTAGATTTTGAAGTTTACTTGCTATGTGATGCTTCTGAATAAAACTTAAAAATAAAATTAGGTTCAGCTGGTCTAATGTAATACCTGTAGGTTTCTTTACACTATTTGCTGCAACTCTTAAAACGCATTGCTCAGGATGAACAGATCCACATATGCCCTGACATCACACCTCACAACCTTCCCCTCAAGCACTGAGGGAGAACAGCAAAGGTTCTGTCAGATTACAGGAGGCATCAGGCAAAGACCCGACCTACCAGATGGCTTCTGGCAGCTTTGGATTTCAAAGGAATTAAAGCTGCGCCTGTGGTGTTTGCACAGACACACGCATGCACGCACACATGCACACACAGAGTTATCAAAGTGAAAATCTGTAAGCTTCAAAATGTTTGAAAACCTGCGCGAAAAGCAGCAACGCCCATGCTGACAGTCNTCCTTCCTCGTCATGATTACTGCACATCTACGCACCTACGCTAGTCCAATGTATGCATTGCCAATGATTGCTAACGCCAGGTGAAGTTATCCTGTAAACTCACCCTCTGCTAACAGAGACCTGATGTACTACCAACAGAAATCCCATGGATTAGGGACAGATTAGACAGATTGGGGTTTCATCAGCCCAGCACTGGAGACCCCCACCCTCCTCACACTATCCTGCAAGGTGTGAGCACTGCAAGCATTGAGATTCAGGCTAGCTCAGGACAGAGGCTCTTAGCTGCTCCTTCTGGGGCACTGCAAACTCTGAACTGAACCAGTGGCTTTCAGCTCGAGGAGGTGCACGATGCTTGTGTCTGGCTTGCTGGTGAACAACTTTAAATTCATCATCTGGTAACATATAGTAGCAACTGAGCGCCTGCCATTACAGGGCACTCAACAGCCCTCCTTCGTCAGGGGTAGCTGACAGCTTTTTGTCATCGTGGGAGCACAGTTGCTACTTTAGATACCAAATCCAGTGCTACCTGTTGTGGGGAAGGCCGAATGTGAGGTCTGCAGCAGCAGGGTCAAGGAGGATGGCAGGAGGGCGGCACTCAACACAAGGCATGGGCAGGGCCGGAAAGCCTTAAAATTTGGCCTTTCTCCCTCAAAAGCAGCAACCCCCCTGCCTTGGTGTCACGGCTCGCAGCTGCCGTTGGGCCGGGGCAGCTGCACGAGAGGTGGCTGAGCCGGGCAGCACCGAGGCCGGGGGCAGTGGCCTGGCTGGGGGCTTGGCGGCCGGCCGCCCCCACGGCCCCTGGCAGCGGGGCAGGGGAAGTCAGCAGCTGCTGGGACAGGTGGGGCCGGGCGGCCGGGAGCCGGGCAGGGAACACCAGGCCGCAGCTGCTCCAACCTAATGCCACCTCCTTGATAAACAAAACGGACTCTTCCCCGCTGGCAGCCAGGGGAGACTGGATAGCTTGGTCTGAGGCTGCCTGGCCCCGGTCTCGGCTGTCCTCTCTCCCCGGCTGAGGCTCGCAGAAACAGAGGGAGACAATCGCTCCAGAGGGGAGCGGAGAGCAGCGCCCAGGTGTGATGGGGGCAAAGCTAAACAGCCCTTGCAAGAGCCCCAGCGTGGCCCTGCAAGAAAGCAGGGAGACAGGACAGCCTGTGTTTTCCTTGATGCATGGCAGGACAGGATGGCTGGGGACAGGGAGGGGGACAAGGGGATGTGCCTCTTTACTGTCTGCATTTTAGGAAAGCTCTAGAGTGAGATTTCCATTTGAGACATGTACACTGAGTACGTCTTTGCGCCTCTTCCGCCCTCCTCCCCAAAACTTTTCCCTTGTCTTTACAAGAGGAGAGAAACGCTGGCACACCAAGATGGAAATCTGCTGCCTTTCAACCCTGTAGTCCTTGAATGGAGGTTAAACTATGCTACCTTCTTTAAGCAAGAAGTTTTGTAAGACCACCTTTACTCTCCCAAATTTTATACGGAACCACTAATCTCTTTAAAGATACCCAGTGACAGGAAAGGTTTTCTCTAAGGACTCATCATTTCAGATTTGTCTGCGACTCATTCCCACTCATGGGACGAAGCCTGGAGACGTCAATTCCATGAGTGGGAAAATGCACAGGTCTTCAAAGAATCAGGTTAACTTTGTTTTCTGTCTCATAAGCAGCTTTCTAGCTCTTAAGTGAAAAAATGAAATACTTGTTTGGAGACTCGAGACCAAAGTGTTTTTGCAATACAAGTAAATGAAGACCGGTTCCAAAGACTTCAGTGGAGCCACCAAGGTAATCAAAAGGAGGGTCTGATTCACATCAAAGTTGTGATAAATTTATGGATTGAGAGATTTTTCAATATACGCTTTAATTAGAATCTGATAATAAAATTAATTGTGCTTTCCTGTAAATGAACACACTGGTCTTCTACGCATATTGGCCTGAATATAGAATGAAATCTTGTTTTAGCCTTATCTCTCCTCACAAATGAAGTTCTGGGGGAGAAAAAAAAAAAGATCCAACCCACTCTCTGCTTACACAGGGTGTATCTATACCACATGGGTACCTATGAGGGACCCGTCGCACAGAGCCGACAGTGCAGCAGCCGTGGCCCGCGCTGCCTGGCCAGGGCACTGTGGTCTCAAGGGGTAAGAGAGGGCTACGGCCCCTTTCACCTCCCTGTCAAATCCACGTCCAGCCTGAGAGAGGCAAGCAGCATGAGCGGCCAAGGGCCAGGGAACTGTCTCCTCTGCGGCGGAATGTGGTTGTTGACCATGCTGGGTCCAGAGCAGCAGGTGGGAAGCAGGCAGGGCTGGCAGGATGCAGGGAGGGAGGGGTGAGCTGCCACGAGGAGGGACCAGGAACAAAACTAGGATGGGGCTGTGGGGTCAGGGAGGAGCAGGGAGTGCTGCATGGGGGTTCGGAACGTTGAAGGAGGCGAGGACAGGGCTGAGCTGGTAGCACTTGGTGCAGGTGGGGAGGAACTGAATGTGCGTCAGGCTGGGGAGATGCAGGATATTAGGCCATGCAGAAGGGTGATACGTGGGGTCTGATGTGAGGCCAAAAGCAGTGTTTGCTGTGGAACAGCAGATGAGGATTAACTGTTAAATTAACAACTGACTTCTCACTTCTTTTCTCAATGAAAGGATCACACCTCAGGCTGGAGGCCATCCTATATTCAGGCCAATATGACATTACTGTTACCTTCTCCCAGACTTCAGGTAACCTAGTTGCTGTACCAGATGTAACTCAGAACATTCACACAGGTGAAGAATTCAGGTTTCGTTCTATGATCAAAACTAATTAAGCTGACTTTGAACTGTGTTTGTGTCCTTAAAAATGCATCATAAGAACAAATATAGTGTGGATCCAATCTTTGACAATGACAGTGTTTTATTAAAAAAACATGTACGCTCTATTATCTCAGTACCATTTCTCAACAGATGAGGCAATTAAGAACTTCAGTATAGATCTCTGAATAGCAAATAACCACTTTCTTTTTTTTTTCTGTGGATATATAGACTGAGCAATGGAGATAAAACTTAAAAAACCACTGATCCTCAAATATTACACTTTCCAAAGACCAGCTGAAAGAATTTTATGAGTAATATTGCCTGTTTGTGTCTGAACATATTATCACTTAAAATCCTCATTCTTATTGGTGCTTTCACAACTGCAGGATGAATGATTATATGCAGCATTAAATATAACAAACACATTACACAAAAACTCATATATAATACTATTTTTAAAGAAGCATATACTTAAAGCAGGATTAAAGCAGCCTCTGCTCAATGCACACCTGATGTTTGCCCACTAAAGTCCTCAGATTTTGGTCTTAACCAGTTCCGCTGACTCTTCTTGGAGGAAACCAGAATCCAGTACTTCCCATTTTTACTGGTCTGAAAAACAAAAGGAAGAATGGACTAGACTCCAGCGAAACCAGTATATTCAGAAAGGCTGGGATGCGGCAAGACTGGGGGTCGGAAAGAATCGGAAAGGAAAAGTTAAAAGGGATAGATCCAACCCATGCATAGAACATTATGTACTGTTAATTATAAACTGTAGGAATCAATCATTCTTGCATTATCAGTAGCAATTATGCACTTCAATTTGCAGTATACTTACATCATTTCAACTAATGCTATGCTGGACAGTAACACAAAGAGATAAAATTAGACAAATAAAAGGAGTTTTCAATTAAGTTAAAAACAAAACAAAAAATCCACAGACCACAAATAATTTAGAAACAACAGTGAAACACGTAAAATGCTGGGCCCAGACTTGAGTTTCTTACTCAGAAAGGACTGAATAAGAGAAGATTTCTGGATTAGGCCCAACTTTACTAGAACCTAATGCCTTCATTCTGCTTAATTATACAGGAAATAGCAGCTTAAAAGGTGACCTGCAAAGGAAAATAAAATTAATTTTAAAAAAGCAATAAAGCCTCTTAATGATGTACATGCTACAAGTAAATCCCAATAGAGGGCAAGTCTAGGTGTGCCTGAGCAAATCCAGAGGGCCTTTCTGGAATTTCCCTTCTATCTCCCTTTTCCCTGCCACCATCTTTTTGTAAATTTACAGCATGTCTTCCTTTTCTTGCTAGAAGGTCTCCTGGATGACACAGGTACACGCAGAGAACGTGTTCAGCGCCTCATTGTAACGGGAAGGTTTATCCCCTCCAACTCCTCCAGATATGTAAAGGCGAAGCCCTATACAATGCACATACCCCACGTGGCATAGCAGGCTGAAGGTATTTGGCAGGAGCCCCAGAGTAACGTAATATTTCCCCCCGCGCAAACCATTTTCCCTTCTCCCTTCCCGTTCACTCCAGTAAAGTATTCTTCCTTTTGGTACCAGAGTTCAGCTTCACACAGCCCCAGCCTCCTTTGCTGGTAAGCATGAACGTGAGCAAACCGGTGTTCTTGAACCCCTATCAAAGGGAAAAGTGCTTCACAGCAAGCAACTGAGGCTCTCTGACAGCTGAGGAGCATTTATTTGGGGCTTTGTACACACAGGAAGGAGGTAGAAACAGCTCCAATACCCAAAAAAGTGAAAGCTTTGTTTTCAACTAATGAGCAAGAGAGGAGGCACAACCCTCACCTCCTCTTTCGGAGGTCCCAAAATCACCTTGTTTCAGAAAGTGCTGATGACTCCTTACTCCCTCTCCTAGCAAGACCTTTATAAATAAGTTACCCTGCAATGCCTATGTCAAAACCTTCCACTATCGCAGCAGAAAGGAAAAGCTTCATTATCCTGATGTTTCTACTAATATAGCTCACAATAAGTAGACAATATTTAAGACAGCCACATAAACGCAATGAACTAAGTCCTTGTGGACTTAGTCCCTCCACTATTGGTATTTACAGACTATTTCCTGTTCGGAAAAAAACCCAAATTCTGTCTAAAATATTGTAATAACCTCTCAGCAGTATTCAACGTTTTCTCTTAAATGCTTACGATGCTCAATTCTCACCATACATCTAAAGTCACTCTAGCAAAACGCAGATGCCCTCAGAGATGGGCCATCAGAAGCATGGGGCAACTGAAGCAACTGGAACAAGTATATAAGCAAGGTAAACGTCAGATGGATTTAAAATGCTGAAGAGAATGAAGGAGGAAAGTCAGGTACTCTTATTCATTACCTTACGAATATAGCAAAATCACAGTGCAGTGGATCCAGGTGAGGGCAATGCTATACCTACAATTAGCCAGGATATTGACTTCTACGAGACCATTATTAAGCAAAGAGCTTAACAACATGCACATAAAAGGGGAGAAATTTGTATGAATTATGAAAACATCTGCTACATTTGACAGGATTAAGTGAAAACAGAAAATAAAAAAATTTCTATGGTTTGCAGCAATAAATCAGACTTTTTGTTATGCACAGCATACAAAAGTCATCCATGATAATGCTGCTTTTTAGACCACCTTTCTCAGAAGTTTTTGTGCTAGACAATCTCTGAGGCAGAATACTGGACAAAGATGTACCATTCTTCTCATAACTGCTTATAGTCATAGTGTTACTAAGTTTTCTTCTCAACCAGATGTGTTAGGAACCATTTTTACTGAATAACAAAGCTCAAATTATTCTCCACGTGAAGCAGAGAAGCATCACTGCAAAGAGCATTGTCACTCGTACGTGCCCAAAACCCACGTGGGAACTAGCAGCAAAATACGATTTCTATAATTTGTCAGATTATAATTCTTAGAATTTATGAGATCTTCAGTATCCATGAGGCACTAAGTTTGCTAACTCTCCAAACACTCAAATAATTCCAAGTTAGACAATATTTGAATTTCTACCATCTAAGGAGTCAAAGAAGAAAAAAAAAGCCCCCAAACCCTAAGCTAAATAATTTATTCCTGGTTTTAATATTAAAAAGAGAGGAATGCCCTTTTTTCAAAATTCACAGGTCATCTTTAAAAACCTGAAAAAATAGCTGCACTTGAAAATGTTTTAAAACATTATCTGATATCTAAACTAAAAGGATAATGAAGACATTAAATGAATACAACAAATAATCCTCCTTCTAATTTGCACGTCTTACTTTTCTGAAATGTCCCAGCACAGTAAAGGAAAACACCAGTTTCATGGTTATTTCTTTCAATGAGAGTGATAATGAGAACAGAATATTGAGAACAGCATTTCTGCCACTGCATCTTGTATTCAGAACAGTGAATCTAGCTTCAATTCCTGAAATTAATCAGTTTTAAACAAGAAGAAGGGTCCTAGAAACATGAGAGTCATAACAATAACGATAGAAGTGATGAAGGATTTAATAGGATTACAGATCCTGGGTTTTAAATATTTCTTTAAGGAAGCAGAATGAAAAGCAGTTACTTACCCTATGGAAACTGCGATTCTTTAAGAAGTGCTGTCCACACACATCCCAGGTAAGCATGAACTCACACGAACAGGATTAAGTTCTCTGAAGACAGTAATGTCCATCCAGGCTGTGCCTGTGAACCCTCCTAACTGCTGCCAGAAGTGGCGTAAGGCAAAGGGCTCCCGATCTGTGCCACGCACGTCATCGCACCACCTAATGCCATCTGCGGCAGCTCCCAGCGCTGCTCTTCACTCATGCCGTAGGACAGGAGCCATTACGTGCACCACTGCCATCGACGTGCTGCCTTGGGAAGTGGCAGCCCCCCTCTTCAGTGGCTGCTGTAGCCCTGCCGCTCCCAAACACGCGCTCCTGTCTTGGGGTTTCAGGTGCTGGATGAGAAGGAGCTGGTGAGGTTTGCTGGGGCTGATGAAAGGCAGCAGGGCCATGGAAAAGAAATATGTGGGGAAGAGTTGATGTCCTAGCTGGGAGCGTGGTGTGAGAATGGGAAAGCTGAAACACAGGCTGGCATCCTGGTTTGGGAAGAAGGAGGATGAACACGTGCAGCCCAAGGAAGCCAGGAGCTGCTGCTGCTCAGGGTGGTAATGGAGCAAACTAAGCTCAGGATGCCTCAGTCGCACCTCTCAGGTTTGTCACCAGTAAAGACTCCTTCAGAGCAAAGGACAAGAGATCGCTTGTGGTGTCTCTATGAAGAATGGAAGAGCCACAGTTACTGTAGCATAAGTAACCATTTTTCTTCTTTTCTGTATCAGGTGACTAATAGTCAGGTGGCTAATTTTAAAGTACTGACAGAAGAAAGCTGCTCTGTCAGAGCAGTCATGGATGGCAGGGGGAGCTGAGTTGGAGGAAGAGACAGCAAGAGACAGTCAACATAGCCACTTAGTGTGACTCAGAAGAGCCAAAGTGACAGTCAGACAGCAGTCCGCTATAGAGCGGCAGAACCGAACTACGAACCAACCATGTGTGCCTCTCTCAGCCAGCACTGTTAAAATTGTGCAAATGCTGCCAGAGCTCCTGAAGATCCCTGGGTTAAGGCAACCAAAGGACCACTACTTAGCCTCCTCCTGCTTTCCGTGTCCTGTGGGCTTACACACAAGCCTCTCACCCTTCCTGGATCATCAAGGATCAACACACCTACTGACCACTTGCACTGAACTTGGAGTGAGTGGTAGGTTTGACTGACTTTGTAGCAAAATGCTAGACTTTTTGCAGCAGAAGACTCATCTCAAAGTAGCTGCAGGTAGCAGAAGGTCTAGCTGCCAACCTAGGACTTCCAGAGGTCCCTCCTATGGAGAATTAACTTCAGTAAGGGAGCATCTCAACTGGAGAAGTTGATCCCACCAATGTAAATAGTCAAGTAGGTAAGAAAAATCCATGCTTAACTAGCAAAGATGTTGAAGTATGGATGACTTTAGGGGTGCCTTTCTCCTTGTTGAATTAAAATCAGTCTTCTGACTGATGCAGGGGTCTACTTTACAGTTTGTTCTTGGCAGGCCATCTGATTCACATTTAGTTGAACAGCATGTCACTCTTTAAAGGAGACAGCCAGTGAAGCCTGTTCACCTTTGATGCCCATGTTCAGGAGGAGAATCCTGTCTTTGTAGGAAGATGCTGATTCTCCCCATTTGTTTTTGGCTGGATGGGACTGGAGGGGGATGGGGGGCAACAAAGGGAAGTGGCCCGAGTTCTCCTATACCTGGAAGCTCAAGCTGAGGCTTTGATGCCGGAGGACAAGGAGGAGGAAGAATGGGCATTGCTGGGGTGACACTGTTACCCAGAAGGTAGGTTTGACCACGGAGCTGCATAGGCCAGGAGCAGCTCGCGGCTGCACTTTCACAAAATGATACTTCATTTAATTTTCTGCCTGTTTTATTGTGTAATTTGAAAGAGATTTGAACAGCAAGTAACATGTACACGCATGTTTCTCCCCTAAGCAATGAAGACACCTGGCACGACTGTCTATAAACACGGCACTGCCAAACAGCAGGAGGGACAGATCTCAACCCCCCGAGCCCTGCCTCCAGTTGCTGTGGCCTTTGGTACAGGAGATGGCAAGAAGAAAGCCAGCAGGTAGACTACCTGACAGCAGCTGGGATTTTACAGCTTCTCTTCTCACACAAGCTAACGGAGAGATGTGAAGAGACAAAGGGGCCATGGGAGGATGAGATGGCATCAAGAGGTGGGTGACGCCACTTAGCCTTTTGCATTTTTGGACAACAGTTATTGTAAATAACCATTCGAAGATGTAGGCACTGGCCCTACCATACAGCGGTGTTTCATGTAAGGGGAGCACACACACATAGGCAAACTAATCACAAAAGAACAGATAGTTTGGAGGTTTTTTTAAATATATACAAGGCTGTATTTATCTTATCTTGAACTTCAGAACTTCTCCTTATAGCAGGCAGCTGAGTTCAGAGAAATTCTCTCAATGGATTCAAGCTCCAGCCTACTGTATAGAGGGGTGGCCGAGGCAGCGTGGTAGGACAGCAGCGAGAGCACACAGAGGCTGCAGAAGACACAGCAAAATCCAAGCACGCAGCAGGAGAACTGCCCATGAAAACTGCTGCAGGAAAATGGAATGATGTGGGTAAAACAGTGAAAATATCTATCCAGCAATCTTAGGTATAAACATAAGAATGACTTAGAGATAATGACATATAAGACTTTACCCCTCAGGGAAACAGACTAATACCTAGAACGTAATGAATTAACATAAGCGCTGAAACTAAAACCAGGCAACCATTGTAGTCTGAGGTTAGTGACAGCACGTTATTAATATCTACTGTGCACAGAACAATGACTATACTGCAAAGAATATTATATAGAAGGCAGAAAAATACAAGAATTAAGATATTTCATCAATTCAAAACAAAGTCTTTGTTGCTTGGGGTTTTTTTGTGGTTTTGGTTTTTTTTTTTATACATCCACAAAACAGAGAAATTTACTGAAATTGCGTAAGGTTGAGCAGGACATCCCCCTCCCAGTCCTTTCAAACTAGTGTGAAATATGGGTAGGAAGGGCACTGAAATGAACTAAAATGATTAAACACATTTCTTCTGGGCAGTAAATACATAGATTTCATACATACCTTTTATTAATTAATAAAGCAAGCATTTGGAGGAAAAAACTATTAGGTTCCTGTGGGACAGTAACCATCATACAAAAATAGGTATTTATATAGATTTGACTGTTAAATACAACTTTTTTTTTCATGATCATAAGACTATTTGCAATTCTTGAAAGCTGTATTACAGTCATGAAATTTGGACAACTAGCTTTTTAATTTTAGAAAATAACTCATTCTTATAATATGCTACACTAGAATGAGTATTACATAACTTTTTTCAGATTATAGAAGAAAAATTCTATTATGCCTGCCTTTTTTTTTTTTTTAATTCTTAAGTTTCTGGAAAAGTAGAACATGATCTTACCAACATTTATTTTATCATGACCTAATAGTCTGCAATTTAAAGAAAAAAAAAATTTACAATACTATCCAGCATCTCTTTGTGGGCTTTCCATGTTTCAAATTACTTAGGTCCACTTTAAATCCTGAGAGCTCAGTTTTGGTTGCTAAATGTTCCAAAGGATTCCTGATTATATACTAAATTAAAGGAAACAAGAACTGCCTAGAGTTAACCCATCTGATGATTGTGGTTTTATGGGCTTTTTAAGAATCTCTGTGGCACTGCATACATGTTTTTCTAAAAACTTTGGAGAGGCTTGATACAAATAACGTTGATACCATAATTACTGTTATAATGTTTAAAACCTGCAGTAGTGCTTTCATGTATCGCACACCCTACATGATTAATCTGCATCCATTTTTAAAGTGATGATGCTTCTGTGAAAGCAAACTTTAGTTACTACTTCACCTGCACATAGGACCATGCCATTTTTATAATAAACCCTAATCAAAAGCAAATCCTGTATCTGTACAAGTAAACACAAACACACATCCTAAAGGTGCCTATGCAATTATACACTAATGCAATCAGGAATTAGTTACTGTTCCTAAGGAACATTATTTTCCTTTGTCCCAGGACATCTTAAAATGAGACTAGGTGTGCGGGCTACATTAACAGTACATCTAGGCCAGTATTCTGCCTCCAGTAATAGCCAAAAGTATAGAACAGATCACTAATGTGTGAGGTTTCTCTTCTGACTTCCAACTGCTCTGATGTCAGGGACTTCCTGAACCATATGTGGTTTCTGTTAGTTTAGCAATTTCAGCACATCACCCTTCCAAGCCATAGTCCACGCTCTTCCCGGAAACCATATCAGTTTCTAGTATCTACAGCACACTTTCAAAAAGTCGTCCCACAGGTCTCTCTGCTACCAATTTTATGGAGAACTTCTTCCTTTTGAAGGCTCTGAACCTTCCTACCCTCCTAACTGTGTATGTTCTTGCTTTGAAAGGCAGTGGTTAGCCTGCCTCTTCCTTCCTCTGTGGATCTCCATGACATTGCCCTCACTTCATTCCTTTCCCAGACCAAAGTCCCAGTTTACAGAAGTGTTCTTCATATGGAAACCACCCCGTGCAGCTCATCATCCTTGCTGACCTTCTCTTAAGCCTCTTCCAGTTTTAATAAATCCTTTCTGAGATGAAGGCTTCAGAAGTGCACGTGGCACTCAGGAGGCAACTGGACCAGACGTTCTTGCAATGACATTCTCAATTTTATTCTATATTTCTTTCCCCTAACATCGGGGTTGTGTTTTGGTGACAAACGAGCTGATGATCTCACAAAATCACCAATCACAATCCCCAAATCTTACTCCTCAATGGTAATACTCAGCTCAAACTTAGCTTAGATATAATCAGGATTGTTCTGCCTTGTGCTCCTCAGTTATCATCATTTACCTACACTGAATTTCATTGCCAATTTTGCTGCACAGTCCATAGCACTTTAATGTCCTTCTACTGTTCTCCACAGCTGTCTCTCTTCATAGCAAACTTGCTCACCCAATTGCTCATCCCCTTACTGATACCATTTACGATGTGTTGAACAGTACAGATCTCTCTGGAACGTAACTGGAACCCTCTTTTAATTGAGAATTGACCTTCTGGCCTTCGATCCTACCTTTTAATCTGCCATTTACTTGTGTAAAGACTTTCCCTTTTACAGTATGGCTCCTTAGTTTCCTTAAAAAGCCTTTTTGATAAAGTTCACTTTGATTTTTGAACCAGAACATCTTTAATTCTTGCTGATGCCTCCAAAGAACTCCAACTCCTTCAGACAGGATTCTCCTACAAATGCTGCTTTGACTCTTTCCAAATAATCGTACTACCCCGGTGGCCACCAATTCTATGCTTTATTATAGCATCTACCAAAACTGCCTGGTACAGATTTCAGGTTTGCCTGGTACAGTCCTGCCTGGCCCAGACCACCCGTGAAACTGGAATTTTACATACTTACATTTCAGATTTTTCTAACCTGAATACTTTAGAATGTACTATTTAAACAACATAATAAGGTTGCAGAGCACAACTAGATAGGATAGGAAGTTACAAGGTTGACTTTTTGAGACAGTCATCTAACTTGAATCGTAATGCAAGGTATTTTTAACAGTTTCAGTAATCAGTCAAGTAAGAGGGTTTGTGGTGCTCTAGTCTGCTAAGTGGAAATCACAATGACATTGGTGAACTCATGATAAACCTCACTCACATATATCACCACACAACACAATCCTGTGCAGCTAGTGATCTCTGCTTGGTCAGAGAGAGATGGTCTGAACTGAACAGCACAGAAAAAAACAGCCACCAGGCACTCCCCTTTGTGCTGTGCTCCTCATTTAAGCTGAAAAAGTAAAACTTACCAAAGAGCTCAGTAATTTCACTTGAGGGCCTGCTAGACAGACAGCACAAAGGAATGAGCTGTGCTGGAGAAATTAACAGGGTGCCAGAAGGCAGGGACAGGTTTTAAATAGCAAAGTCTGTAAAATAAGCATGCACTATAAGTCAGAAAACATGGGACTACAATAATCCAAGCAGTAATTCATTGTTTGGGCTTGGAAAAATCCTCTAGCCTACCTCAATTTTTGTCTGCAAGTTTTTAAAAAAAAAAAGAAAAAGAAAAACTAAAAAAAAAAAAAAAGAAAAAGGGTAATACTTATCCATCTAGTTAACATAAGCTCAAAGAAGAAGGGCAAGGTGGTGGTATTTGAAAGAATCACAATACCACACAGAAGCTGAAAAGACTGTACTAGGACAAGATCTTTCACAGGAGTTAGATTTCCCTCATGAGGTCAGGTTAGGTGGTTGGGAATCTCACATTTGGGATCAAAAGACAACTTGTGAAGGACAGAAATAAAGTAACTGAGAGAAGGTTAGTCTCCTCTGAACATACACTGCTTCCCGGGTGTAGGTGGTAACTATGCAGTAGTCCAAAGAACATAGCAGAAGCCCAGTCCTGCCCTGAATCACAGTGCCTGAACAACATTGCCTGGGGGCAAAAGCTGTGACAGGGTTGAGCATTTTTTTGTCACCTTGGATTTTCATACAATTTATTGGAGCTACTCCAATTAAAAAGCTGATCCTGGTTGTCCCTTCTCCTCTGCCTCTTATCCCAGCCCTCAAAGACAGGCAACAAGAGTGCCCAATTTCCAAGCAGCTGCTCTTCTATCTGAAAGGAAAATACTTTAATAGACTATTGTAACTTTACGTTAAAGTATACGGCCTTTGCTACGACTGCTACAGTTGTGATGCTGGATGATTGTATCAATGACCTTATAAGCTAAAACACAAAAGCCTTAGGAAAGGATAACTAAAGATGCAAGAATACTTGGGGTAATAGCAAAGCAAATCCCTCTTCAAAGGTGTAATCAGTGAGTCTTTCAGAACCTGCACAGGTATTTCTGGCTCTCTTCATGTACCAGCTTTGACTATGCAATGATGTTAGCATACACCTGAACAGCTTACTCTGATTGGAGTAACTTCACAGACTGTTTGCATGCTGTTTTGCTGTGAGAGCATCCTTGCTAATGAGGTAAGTACATAGCTCTGCATTTGTTCCCATCTCCCATTCGGCATGTTGAGTGGTTCATTTACAGTGCTGTTTCAATTTGTCATGCAAAGCATTTTGGGATGCACATCTGAATCTGTAAGAATTTTGAGATTTGAAGCCAGATTAATGAACAATTAAAAGCAGTCATGCACAATTTAGAGCTACACAACTGAACATAGCAGAGGAAGACGAAGTCAGGCAGTTAGTATCCAGAACAGTCACCTGGAGTACAATTTTTGGATTCAGGTGATCCTGAACTACCGGATTCAGTTTCAGGCAGCAAAGGCAGAACCTGACAGAAACCCACACAGATTCTGGGAGAAAACCAACCTGGGAGCTCCTGTCAGCTTGATGAAATGTCATAACGATACAGTCACCAAACAACTTTCCCATTAAACGACAAGGTAACCAGCTTGTTATTGGCAAGGCAACTAAGTCGGGAAGGCTGACAGTAGCATGAGGAGGTTTCTCCGTCGTATCAATGTAGAGGAAGTCACAGATAGATTTGAAGGGATAGGGTTCCCTATTGGCACAGAAGCTGTTGTCCTACTCTACCCCAGCTTCACCTCCCAAACACACAGGCTTAAGACTTTATCAACACAATGGCATATTCCTTCACAGTCCCGCTGTACACACAGTAAGCATTCACCAATACTAATAATGGGTGTTCTATGATGAAAGACCTGTGTCCTGCAAGGTAATTTTTCTACTCCACAGTCAAGACACCAGGACATTTTAGAGCTCTCCTCTCAACAGTGACTTAGTAGACTCTGCTTCCCTAATTTCCAAGCCTATATCAAATGATGGGAGAAAAACACATGCAAGACTTTGCCTTGCACAGCTGCAGACTGCCAGTGGGGCAGGCTTCCAAAAAGGTGGAAGAAAGATGGTGACAAAAAAGATGGAATAAAAATAGTCTTGTGACTGTATGGTATGCATCATTGTTTCACACGTTATGGGAAAAAACCCTTGAGGGGAGATGGAAACCTGAAATGGAGATGGTTTTCCGAGTCCCAGAGAACGTATTCTTCTAAAGTGCTCTCCAGCAAGATGCTGGAGCTCCTTTTGTGCTGTGGGAAAGTAGCAATAGGCTAGCAAGAAATTTGCAGTCAAAAGGTGTGTTTTAGTTTAATTTTATTTTTTAAAAGTTTTGAAGAGATTAATAATAGTTGTGTGTTCAATTAATTTTTCAGACAGGTGTTTAGAAGAATGGATTTATTTACTGATTCAGCTGATGGTGCTTTTTCAATGAAAAAATAATGACCTCAAAAACAGAGCAGGTCATGTAAGGAGTGCTTCTCTAGATGATGTACACAAGATCCTGAATACTCTCAGGAAACATTTCTAATTAACTCAACTGACATAGTAGTCTCAATATGGACCATCTTCTAAGTTTTGCAGAGGGTTGGAGGTAAAGTGCTTGACCAGTGTTTTGTTACAACTGTTTATGTTTAGCACCTTTGTATTGCCTGTTTCTTGTCCCCTTCCAGAATCGCATAATCCATTCCAATCTTCTGGGAGTTCTCCAGGAAACCCTCCTTTCACCACTCTGCCTTTGCAACCTCCTGCTGAGCTGAGCTGACAATTTCAAGGTTCAGATCCACCTTTCGTTTATCTTCTGAAATCTGATGGCTATCTTTTAGCTAATAATTCCCCTCTTCATATGGGCTGCAGCTTTTTTATGTGCTAAGAGAAATCAGAAAAAATAAAGATGTTACTAGTCACCCCACTCATTACAAACTCTATTTTAATACTGCTAACTAGTTTCTTCCCTCATGACCACATTCAAATTCTTTTCCCCCAACTTTTCTTTTCACCGTGTTCCCTTCAAAACTGCAAGATGCCTTCCAAATTACTTCCACATACTACATATGCTGTTGTAGGTTTTTCTGGGACATACGTAATGGGGTAAGTTGGTTGCTATTGTTTCAAAACTTGAAATGGTCAGACACTGTTGGATAGGCATTTGAGTATAAAGGGTTCTGCTTTTGTTTTGGGTTTTTTGGTTTTTTTTTTAAGGAAAAGCCAGTAGGCATTACATTTGTAACTGCACACATGTGCAACTAGCTGTCCTTATGCTGAAGGATATTACTCCCTAGCAAATTCCTGGGAGACTCAAGGGCCTCATTCAAAAAGACAACAGGCAAACTGCAATAATACATTGCAAGGCTACCTATCAACAGGCTTCATCCTGGAGTGCTAGAGGAGCAAAGAAAGAAAGAAAGAGAAAAAAAGAAAAGAAAAAACCCCAATCAAAACCCCAACACCTCCTTTACCTGCAATGTTTGTGTCAAACCTCACACACACACACACACACACACACTCTTTTCACTCTTTTTATGGCTCCTACAAGTTACTGCAAAATACACTGCAAAGTTAAGAAAATTCTGTAGCAGTTGTTACATATACACAAGCTCACTCTAGTAAATAAAAGTTTTAGAACAACAATGCAGTTCAAAATTCCTTGTGTACTTCACCCTCAACGAAGATTGAGCATACTAATGTAACTCTGTGACAGCACGGCTTTATATTTGAGACTGCATTAAGATTTATAAACACTCTGAGCATGACTAAGGTCTGGAGCAGGGGGGCAGCATAACCAAAGCTGGGGAAGGCTGTGATTAGCGAGGAGGAAATGAGAGGAGATCAAACCAGCTGAGAAAGGAGGCAGAAAAGTACAACTCCTGTTTGGGACTTGGCAAAGCAAAGTAATATATGAAAAATGCAAAAGCATCAAAAAGGGTGATCAAGAGCTCTTTTATTTGTGGAGTCATATACTGGACAAAGTAGGGAACCCTGAGTCAGCAGCACAGATGTGACAGATGACACTGACTGGAAGGCAAACCAACACTTGTTAAACTGAAGGACACGTCGCACAGGCAGGGGTGTAGGCAGCAGCAGGAGGAAATACTAAGTCCCATGTAACACCATCTGTCCCCTACATCTGTGCGTTCCCCCAAACACATGGTTCCCTCCGGCCTTCAAACTCTCTCCCCCGGCACCCACATGAGGAGCCAAGCTCTGGGGAGCGTGGAGGTGAGTTGTGCCATGGCTACCGCTCAGCTGGGATGGGCGTGCTCCTTGACATGTCTAGCTGGGCTGGGCTGCTCCGTGCCTTCCCCACAGCCCCAGGGCTCCCCAAGGCAGGCAGGGAGCAGGCAACATGCTCTGTGATGATATCCACACCAAGAGCAGGGTCGCCTCTCTCCTTCTACAGATCTCCAGGCTCCCCAAATAGGGCAAGGTAGCTACGGGACAGAGTTGCAAAGACCTGGGCAGTGAAGACAACTCGATGCCACTCCTCATGGGATGGATCTTTTACACAGAGTGTAGACAGCACAGAGGACGAGGGGAAGGAGAAGACATGAGGGAACTGATACAGTAAAGTTTCCGAGAAGTCCTTCAGTACATCAGGACTGATAACTAGGCAAGGGTAGCAGTGTGAAGACTGAACAGAATTTGCTAGATTTGACATGCAAAATTTTAGGATAGGGGATACCACCAGTAAAGGCCGTTGCTCTGGCTGGGAGGGTAAGAGAAATGAAGGGATGTAGGGACAGTAGCTGGAGTGCAGAAGTTTAGAGGTGGCCAGTGAGTGACAGTGCATCTGTGTGGATAAGGAGCCCCCAGCAAATAAATAAGAGTCTGATCTAAATTTGAGAAGGGCTAAGTTAAATGGCAAGGGGAAGGCTGCCACCTGAGCCAGAGAGCTCTACTCCAGAAGAAGTTGTTTAAACCCTCTTGTGAAGTTATTGTGCAATTGGGCATGCAATACTTACTGGATTGGTTTCCTCCTCCAGCCTCTGCAGGATCCTGTAGCCGTTTCTTGGGTATTGTTCACATCTGATGAGTCACAGTGCTTGCAGCAGGCCCAGGCCCAGCTGGACACTATGGCATAGGTGAGGCTACTGACCTTTGTTTGCTGGGTTTTTACCCGGTTACCTCTGGCCTCTGCTGCGGCACTGTGCACCATTCGGGGGGGAAAAATAAATCGCTCCTGGATTCGGTGGCAATGTCACTTGCAAAACCACAGCCCAGAGCACGTACGATCAAGCATCCCGTTGTGCTTCTTTGTCTTCTGCTACATCCCTTGCGGTCGTTTGTGTTGATTCATCCCCGAGGCCAGATCCAGGTGTGCTCTCTTGCTTACGCTTATGTAGGCAGTGACCTGTACCTGTCCATCCCATAACGATTCGGATATGAGTACGGTCAGACATACATGAACTGGAGGCCACCAGAGCCTTGGCAGACCCTTCAAAACTGATCAGTCATTACAACCAACTTGCTTACAACCCCCTCACCACAAAAAGCAGCACTCTTGGCTACCTGCCAGCATGTATGGAGCATTTACCTCCAGTCAGGATGATCCTGGAGTAAAGAAGGACATGGGTAGTGAGCCAGGTGGGAAGAAATGCAAACTCCAGCATATTATAAGCAATTAACCCAAAGAAACCTTAGAGTGAAAACTAACACACCGCAACAAGCATTTACTACCGTAAGTAGTCCTTTTTGATATAACTTAAGTTCAGCCTGGACACATGATGCTGTAAGAGGAACTGAAGAGTGTTCAAGGTAACATCCTACTGTGGACTAAGCCATAGTAAATTGTTTTTGTTAATTATTTCCCAGTGATCAGCAGCCTAGACATTCTTTCTCACTACCTCCATTTTAAGGTTCACAAAGGGACAATTTTACCCATTAACTGCTTGAGTGAATCCTATGTTTTCATACTTAGAAAAGCAAAACAGAAGTAAAAAAGAAAATGCAGTAAATTTTGCATGCAGTTTCTGTTTGTTAGGACAATTCTTTTTTTCAATGTACATGAAGAGTATCATGCAGAAGGTAAAAAAAAATCCCCAACAGATTATTTTTCATCCTCTGCCTTTAAAACACTACTCTAATAGATAACACAAATGGATTTGAGCAACTGTAGTAACTGTTTTCAAGCATATCTTCTCTAAGCCACTGAGATCCCAAAGGAACGGGTCAGGTTGACATACACTTCAGATCTGCTAAGTCCTGGTCCCATCTCTCTCACATACCCCCTCTGCAATTTTGAGCAAAAGCAGTTCATATCTACTGCATATGAGCTAGTGCATTTTTATCAACCTCCAATCCTTGCTTAAACAAACACGATCACTTAACTAAATCCAGCCTACCTGTCAAGTATGCCCTGACCATCTCTAGTTTCTAACATGCAGCCCCAGCCACTTGCTCTTGCGAGGGTCATCCACCATCCGTTAGCAATCACAGCGCCACTTTCCTCCTTCAAAGCTTTCACTGCACTAATGGCAAAACCTGAGGAATCACTTCAGCTCCTAGCTGCAAAAGCCTGTAGGTCACTGTGCACTGTGAATCAAGTGTTCAAGCTTTCTATGAGATACACAGGCTGTTCTTTATTTACAAAGGTCTGGATGTTAAGAAGACACCACTACAAACAGAAGGAGTATTTATTTACAGATATCATTAGCAACTTACAAGAAAATATAATAAACAGGTCACATGAACAGCTGAAGCACTGAGTGGCTAACTCAATATTTCAGCTATCTTAATTAACTTCAGTATTGCATCAAATACTCTAAGAGAGCGACAGATCACTAATGCCAAGTTAGTCATTTTCAGTAACAGTTCTCATGGAATTTTTTCCTTCTAAATAATCAAAACAATTGGTCATTGGACCTTATAAGGAAAAGTGCCATACCAAACAGAATTTCCTAAAATACAGCTGGTTTAACTTCACGGTTCCCTCCAGCATATCTGTAGCACCTGAATTTTGGAGCTGCATTTTTATGTGTGGGGTTTTTTTTGTTTGTTTGTTTTTTTAAACTAGACAACAAGATGAAACTATTAAAATAATTAGCAGTAGAGTAACTCGCTCAGATGGTTTCATCTGTTCTTATGACAGTGAGAGATATTCAATTAAATCACAGCATAGCAAATTTTAAACTAATAAACACCAATACTTTATTTTTTAACAGCAAAGTATTAGTCTGTGAGATTTAGTGCCAGAAGGTAGCACACAGTTACACAGACAAGACTGACAGAGATAACTGGATCATCCAAAATTATAACAGTATTTCAGGAGGGCTTCTGAAAAAGTAATACCAACCCTATTTTTTCAGAACAAAATCCAAACCAGCAGTGAGCTCAGTAAGAGAGGATCTTCTCCTCTGTATCCTATGGTTATACCACCCCTTGAAGCATCTGATAGCAGCTAATATCAAGACAAAATACAGGACTAGACAGAACAGTAGTCAGAATTCCTGTGTCGTATCAGATCTAGAGAGGATAACACTTTTGTGAACTCCAAACAGCAGTCTCCCATCTCCCATCTTTTGAAACATGCAGTTGAGCTTGCCTAGGGAATAGCAATGTATGTGTTTTAAGACCTCAGGCACTGGGATACCTGCCAAGTCACAACAAATATGTATACATAATCTAATCTACTTAAATTTTGAGTGGAAACTCTGTGCCCTTTAGATATATCCCTCAAGGCTACAAATAGCATACTTGTTGGACAGGACGAAGTTTCCCTGTGTAAGTAATCACCGAGCTCTCCTGGCATCTAACCACACCTCCCCACTTCTTCCAAAACCAAAGCTCAGCGAGGGAGGAGTGATGGGGATGAAGGTGAGATGGTGAGGAGAGGGGGGCAAAAGAGGAGTAGGGAAGAGGAAACAGAGACAAATTATAGGTGGATTAGGAACAACACAGCTCTCTTATTGAGACCCTGCAATCTCTTCCCCATGTCCCCCTTTATCTGGCAGGTGACAAGTTGGTAAAAAAAATCCCCAAAATAGAGAATCCTGTGAAAGGTAGAGGGGGGCCTAAAAAGTGAAGCAAAGCAGAGGCAAAGCAGCAGTGTTAACAAATTGCAAGGCAATGCTCACTGTCCAACAGATTTGAATACAGAGAGGATTATTCACAGCCTTGGTATGACCACCTTTTCTTAGGAAAAAGTGGCTAGAAAGAGAGCCAATTAAATCCTTAGGAGCCTGTATGGGCTTCTACAGCTAAAAAAATTTAACAAAGCAAAAATCAAAACATTTTAGAATACACATGAATGCAAATAAACAGGGGCATATTTTGACAGCAAAAAGCAGTAGTTAAATAACTGCATTGTCTTCTAAAATGAGGGAATATTACTATTTTTCTTTAAAAGCAGGTGCCTGTTGGGTTTGAAATTTCATATCGCACTTGTTTCTATGACCTATGAACCTTCTGTTAAGAAAAGCTAAACAACTGGATAAATTTTAATAATAGATCTTTGCATTTGGATTCTAGAAGAAAAATTTCACTGGGAGCCTTACTTCCTACCACTAACCAATCTCTTAAAAATATAGTATCTACTAATCTTTTAGAACACTTGATCTAATTGCACACAATAATAGGCAGACTTATCTGAAGCACATCTAGTGTGGTCGACACTACTTGTTTTAGCAGGACTTTTTTTTCCTTCTAACTGATAATGTTACAACTACAAATTTCAAACCGCAACTGCCCTGCTTACCCAAATCTAAGTACCAGAGGGCAAGCAAGGGAGATGTATAGCCTCGTGCCCATGCTATCAGTGTTTGTAACTGCACAAATGAGCAGTCTTTAAGAAAAAAGAAATACTTGTGAACACGAAGCGTGGATTCATGACCAGCTAACGCTAGGTAATACAGGCTGATAGCACAGCACCCACCCAGGCTTTCTATCATTAAGAACATGTGAGAAAGTAACACACAGAAACTTGGCTGTAGAAATTAGATTTCTTTCCTGCCGCCTATCACATCACAGAAATCTGCCAGGCTAAAGAAAGGTATGCATCCCCTTCTGCAGGGAGAACTGGAAGCTCATCTTACTAAACCACACTTGTTACATATTATCGACCACACACTATTGTGTGACTTATTTCTGACCTGTAGCAGTAATAATCTTCCATCCCTCTCTCCAAACACACCACTCTCTTCCAGTCCCACCATTTAGCGCAAGCTGCTACCACAACTAGTGCTGGGTGGAAATGTCTGCTAAAGGGTCAGGTACAAAATGGTCAAAAAGAAGTAGGGTTATACGAAGGAACAGCTAAGAAAGATGACGCAATGCTACCAAAACAGGTACCTTGGCTTGATGTCCCTTTCTGATATCATTTGTTTCCTTATCAAAGCAGGGGGGTGCTTTCAGAGGAGCCTGTATCCCAAATGGGAACATGAGAACATGCCAGACATCTATGTTTGAGTCTCATTGTTACCATAGTTGTCACCAAAACTAGGGTTTGTACCCAAAAGGCTGTACTTGCAAAGACAAGGGCTGATACTGCCCTTGAATTACAGGGCCACACAAACAAGCACTGTGAGACATCATCTTTTTTTTTTTTTCTTTTCTCTTTTTAAAAAAACAAAAACAACATAAAAGACAATACTGAAGAATCACTCAGCATGGATATAGCTATGGTACAGATAATTGCTGCCAGTTAACCTCAAGGCCTGATCCCTCATCAGATTTGATAGCTGCCTTGGCAAGTAGCTGCAGCAGTTACCTTCTCATCTCTGGACCCAATCCCAAAAGCAAAGCATCTATCTCCAGAAACAGGTAACTCCGCCTCAGCAACACCCTCGTTTACTTGGTCGACCACAGGCAGAGGCAACCGTGCCCAGCCAACACCTGAAGGTGGCCGGACACAAGCCACCTCCTTGCTGGAGGTCAGGCTGTGCAGCGAAAGCAGTGCCGGGCTCAAGCACTGTTGAGCAATTCAGAGGCAGAGGGGTAACAGCTCTGGCACGGCACCTTGGTTAACACTTTGGGATTGGAGATGGACACATCTGTCCAGCTGTCATGCTGAACACAGCACAGGACAGCACACTCTGTCAGCCTGTCTAGAGGTTAGTTATTTTGAAGGTGCCTCCAAACTAAAACAATTCAAGGTATGGTGCTTCCTCCCTTTCCTATTTGCACTGGTGCTTGTCTGGCTGCATAGTATACCAGGTCAGAGAGCTAAAACAGTCAAATTAAACCTAGAGAGCTAAAATGATCAAATTAACCCTCCAGAAAAAATGCACACTATTTCAGTGCAGTCTGTCTTTGTCATGGCTTAGCACCAGCACAAGAGGAGGCAGAGAAGAGCCATCTCGGGCAGAGGGATGAGCAGGTTGGGATTCCTGCAGCTGTAGCCCCAAACTGCAAATCACCAAGAAACTGCACCCATAGATTCCCTACAGTCTCTTGGCACTAACCAGATTGTGCAGCAATTTAGAGTCAGGAGCAGCAGAAATTTCAGCACCGCGCTAAACAAAAGGATTTGGCACTACCTCTGTCTCGCAGGCCCAATGCACAAGACGGCGGGCGGCAAGGGGTACCAACCGTACAGAACCGATTGAGCCCAAAACACTAACAGAGTATCATAGCACTGCAAAATGCTCTCACCTTAGCAGGGGTGACGAGAGCTACTGAATTACTAAGTTCATAGTATTGGCACTGCATATACTTCCTTGAATAAACTTGGTCAGAACTAAGTCTGCAAAACATCTACAATCACAAGAGAGAAGCACTGGGCAACTGTTTCAATTTGCTATTCCCACTACAGTGAAAATAAGGTAGAAGTTTACAGTCCTCTGCACCAGAGATTGCTACCAACTACAGAGACCAACACAGGCCAGGGCTTCTGAAAGGTGAATTTTAAAAAGTATCTACTGTACTTATATAATGTTACCTTTCATATTGAAATACTATCTTCTGATTTAATAGGAAGCAAGGCTGCCATGTGATGAGATGGAAGAGTCTCAGAACAGCATAAAATCCAAAAAAATCCACTGTCTCATTTCAATATCTAGGAAAGGTGGAGAATACAATTCATGATGATAGCATGGCCTCTTGCTTGGAGCATGTTTTCAAAGAAAGAATGAAAACATGAAGGTAAAGAGAAAATCAAATAAAATGTAACACAATTTTTAAAAGTTGAACCATGTCGAACATCCAACTTTTCGTCAACATGACAAAATAGTCTTTACACAAAGGAAGCACAACAGTTCTAGTCTCAGTAAGAAATCTGATATCCTACCACCTGAGCAGTAGTTTTTTGAGCTGAGAAGAGAGGGGTTAGTTCAAGAATAGTATGGCAGGAAAAGCAGCAGATCAAGAGGAGATGACAACAGATTTCTTTCTGAAAGGTGGAGGATGTTATTTATGGACTTCTGCCAAGACTGGTCTTCACTCTTTTCTGATTCAACATTTTCACTTAGAATTTCTTCTATGCCTTTAAGTGAGCACTACCAAAATGCATAGAAAATACAAAACTAGGAGGTACCAGAAGTACAGTGCAGACTGAAACAACACACAAGAAAAACTGCAACAAATCTTAAGGACAGCACGACAGAAACGGGATGAAAATTAACAACAAAGGACAGAGTAACGCATTTAGAGTCTAGTGGTTTCTGCTGAAAAGTGACGAATCATTAGTTGGAAGTAGCAGAGAAGGAAAAAGTTAGTGTATAGCTATCCTATAAGCATCTAGTAAAAGTCACTAAAGAGACCTGGTTCAGAAGAAAGAAAATATAATGATTCAAAAAAGCAGTTGTTTTTCCAGTGCAGAAGGAGACATACAGATACCACTATAGCAGGCTACCAAGACCTTGCTGGGAACACGTGTTAATCTGGTAATATATATTCACAAAAAATTTATTTGGGATAGCACAAGAAAATACCTGACAAAAAAAAAAAAAGTGACAAAAGGTCTTAATAAGTATACCAATGAGACAATCAGCAGGGCTGGCATAAAGAATAAGTCTAAACTTATCAAAAGTAAGTTTAGGCTGGAAATTAAAAGGGTTCCTAGGTAACAAAACGCTGGCTTTAAATTTACATATCAGAGGATGGAGATGTGAATAAAGCTAAAAATGTAACTAGTTTGCAAATGGATCTACATAGGTTCACAGAGACAGACATGGTTTCTGTGACAGCAAGGCATTTGGCTCAGCCAGAGTGATTTATTCCAGGTCTGGGTCCCTGAACACTCATCGGAAGACAATGATGGTCCTAGCAGGTCAGGGCAGAAGCCCATCCAGCCTAGCATCCTTGCTCCAGTAACAGCCCACAGCAGATCACGAGGAAGGCATGCATGTAGTATTTTGGGGAAGCATTACCATCTGTGATTTAGGGACTTCCTGAGCTAGATAGATTTAATAGCCCTCTTTTCCACTAATTTGGCAGCCCCCTTTTCTGCCTATGTAAGCTTTTTTTACTCACAACATCCCATGGCAAGGAGTTCCACAGCTTAATTTCTCACTTTATTAACAACTGCTTTCTTTTAGCTTGCTCTGAACCATCTCCCACTATTCCTCTTTCCTCTCAGCTAAGGATTTTGCTCCCCCTTCATCCCATCTATGCCACTCATGATTCCTTTATGATCTTCTGACTTTGATATGAAACCTCTGTTGTATTTTCCCTTACCAGGCTGAAAAGTCTAAGCCTACTTTGGCCTTCCTTGCATGGAAGCTGTTCCACTACCTTTTTCATATTCATCACCTTATTCGGTATTTTCACCATTCTACATATATCTTTTGTACAGAACTCAGGAGACAATCACACCACAGATTGCTGCCAGTTTTATTTCTTTCCTAACAATTAATTCCCAACGTCCACTGAAGTACTACAGCAAGCTTGATGTCTACATCAGGCAAGTCCGCACAAACTGAGTAACACCAGGGGGTGGTGGTGGTCGGAAGACACATGAACAAAAACAACATATTGGTGAAGAGGCAGCACAACTTTTGGAAAAGGAAATCAAGCTCTATGAAGCAAGTGCACTTCTCTGAAGAAATCAATAAACATGTAGATAAGGAAGATGCAACTGAACAGCATGCAGGTATGCCTGCAATAAAGTGGCGAGAGACTGACAGACGAAGTTGAGCAGCCTGGCAGTTACTGCCTCTTCCAATAAAAGAGCTGGAGATGTGAAATAAAATGACAAGGACACAGCCTCAAGAAGGAAATGCACCTGTTCTTCACACATTTCTGCTGTGGAACTCCTTGCAGCAGGGTGTTTAGACACTGAAGAGTTTACAAAGGCTCAAGAGGTCACTGGAAAAAGTTCATGGAAAGAGTCCAGTAAGGGTTAGTAAATACAAACCCTGGCTCAGGAAGACTTTTGACAAGCAAATTATTGAAGATGAGGAGAATACTCTGAGAAAGCTATCCCTACATGCTTGCCCTGTTCCTGTGCCTTTCACCACACCTTTGCTTTTGCCACTCTCAGAAACAGAATACTGGGCTTTGATATGCACGCAAGTGTAATTATTCTTACTAAATAAAGTACAACCAGAATTTGATCAGCATTTATCAGATTGATTAAAAGTAGCGTTTGTCATATCAGGCCTTGATTGGGCTTGTAAGACCTGTGATAACAGTTCTGTAACAACTCTTGATTTGAAAGCAGGGCAATTCCTCTATTAATTTACACAAGAACTGACACTGCTGTCAGTAGGTACGCATGCTAACTCAAATCCAGCATATTTTACTATTGGCAGAATGAGTAGGATCACATTTCACCATGCTGCCAAACACTTGCCATTATAGGACAAGCTCCTCTATCTACACAAGACAACTTATGACTTTGCCAAACTGCCATTGTTTGGGCTGAAATTTTACAAGTGAGTGTCTGCTTCAGTGTTTTGTTTCTTCACTTTTTATTCATTCAAAACAGTACAGCCATTTCAAAAAAATAAAGGTTAGTGTAAGAAAAGTTTTGTCTGTGTCAAAAGTTTCTGGCAGACTTTTCCCACTTTTCTTTTTTCCTAGAGCTTTGAACCCCTGTCCTTTGGGATGGAGACTTGCAATTAGATAGGGATAGTGATAGAGTTGTCATTTCTGTGAACTCAAATTTGGCCAATTTCTTGATTACTTATTCCACAAGCCCTTTACTCATTCAGAAACCAATCTTTTGAGTCAGATAATTGAATGCTGTCCTAGAGAACTCAGATTCTACTAGAGATCTCTGTGTCATTTAAACTGAATGCTACAGAAGAGGTCATTAATTTTCCAGGTCCTTGGCATGGGTCTACAAGGAGTGATTTGCAGAAATACTTAGTGCCTGCAGCTGCAGTGGAAGGCAGTGAAAGCTGTGTTCTATACAGATTATGAAGACAATGGTTTTGAAAAACTCAGCCTCGTGATCTCAAAACAGGTTCTCCCAAAAAAAAAAAAAAAAAGAAAAAAAAAGCCACAGAAACTTGATTCTTAAAAAAAACAACCAACAAACCCTCAGAAAAACTACAAGAGCCATTTACATTATTCTCACTTTGCATTTTATCCTGTGCGTGCACTGCAGGCTCTCCTGCTTTGGTATCAAGGTGCTTACAGTACAAGTCTCATGATGCAGGTGGGGCAAGTAGTGTCTCTCCATCCAAGAGTCAGAAACAATGGACAAGCAACTAGGTATTTCACGAGGGTATGGACTGTGGCTGTAGGGCAGGATTTCTCTAAGTATCCAGAGCCTGAGGCAAAACATCAAACGTGCTACAGAGCATACCAGAACTCTGTATAAATATGTTCCATTGTCAAGATCCATGTACAAGTTTCCAGCCAGCAAACTGACTTGCGAACTCCCATCTGCGGGATACATACAGCTCTGAGAACTAGCATCCCACTGGGTCTTTGCCTTCAGTGATCCAGGGCCTGAAAATTAGGATAGCATAAGAGTGCCCATGACGATGACTGAGAGGAACATAATTTGGCTTTGTGTAAACAAGGGACAGCTGAATTTACTATTTTATTTTAAAACAGTAGTGTCAGCCACTGTTGTTAAATTAACACAGAAAATTAAACAAGGTGCGTATATGCAACCACAAGTATTTTAACTGCTTTTCCCCCTTTTGTTTCCACATGTCTCAGTTCTCCTTCTTAGAGTAATGCTGCAAGCTTGTCAGGGGAAGGACAGATGCCTGCTGTGTTTTCCTTTTCAGCCTCTAGTACACTGAATCCTAAAAATGGATGCTACTTTTTTTTTTTTTTTTAAAGACATGAACAAAGCAACACTACTCCGAAAGCCTCCTTTAGTTCTATTTATTCTTACCCGGTCATCAGTGCTTAGAAACAAACATTCTTCCTGTCCACTGCTCTCCTGTGAAAGACCACAGTATCTATAGTTACTGGAGAAGAGTGCTTCAGTTATCTAGGCTCCAATCCTTCCCGTGCTTTACTTTTCAGCTTGCCCCAGAAGGCTTGCTTTCTCAGTGGATACCAGAACCAAGATTTCTCTCTTTCCAAAGGCAACTGCTGAAATTCTCTCTCATCACTGGGAAGCTCGTCACTCCTTAAAAGAACCAAATACCAAGATCACATCTGAAACTGAAGAGCTAAAGAGTCACTTCTGATCAACTTACAACTTCCAGCCAACCTGCCAGGCCTGCCCGGTATGAGGAAAGCAGTAAGACTGCAACTCTAGCCCTAAGAAATGCTGTCAGAGAGCACAGGCTGAGCTTTTTTTAAAAAAGAGCTACCAGCTTCCCCTAAACCATTTTTTCTTCTTAGTTGTATGTCTTCCTGTCAAAGGAAAGGATATTGGGCAGGTGGCACACAACACCACAGTAACACTGCAAAACTCTCACCAGGACAGAAATAGCATCAGAAACAGCACCTCAACTTCCTTCAAAATATCCATGATTTTCTAACAGCCCTAAGAGGTAAACACCACGATAATTTCCCATCCTAAGAATGGAATGGCACTAGGGAGCAGGGGGAGAAGGACTATATCAAGCAAGACTCTTTCCTATTCCTTTCTTAAACCATGCCTGCTTACACGAGGCAATCTCACACAAATATGAGGTATTTTTGGCTGATCTTGCTGGGCTGTTTCTTCTTGGCCATTTGGAAATCAGATTTATTGAAGAAAAGTGTATTTTTGGCTAGAGGTAGCTTAAGAGCTTTCCTCCCTAGAATCCATGAGAAGATACTTCCCTCTTCAGTTCAGTGGAACAGCACAAACTTGTGGCTAAGAAATTTTGGGTGTAATTCTGAAAGGAACAAACAAACAAGCCAAAGTCCAAGTTCACACAAATATCCTCTCAGGACAGCTGTTTATTTTATAGAATTCTTCCAGCTGTGCAAAAGGTGTTCTAAACAAACACAGCACATTGCAGAAGAAAGGGAAGCAGCTCAACACAACCTGCACTATGGCAAGACCCAGGACCTGAAACTCCATTGGCAGATGGACGTTTCTGATGGTTCTTTAAGGAACATCTTAAGACCAGCACACAAGAATCCACTGAAGCATCCAAGTAGTCGGAGGAATGACATATTTTGCAGGTGTATCCTCGGCCATGATCTCCTAGTGCTTTATCTATAAATTACTTGCCAATACACAAGTATCCCTCTATTTCCTGGTGCTACTATGTCACAGAGCACCATCAGAGTAAGCGGTGCAGAAATAAGAACACAAACATTTTTCTTTTGCAACTGATGAGTAATATCTGACTGAAAAATTATGAAAGCAGAGTAGAAAAACAATCTGGTATGGGAAAATGGTACATTAAAAAAAAAAGTAGAAAGAAACATTCAGGAGGGGATGAATCAAAACAAAAACCAAAGTGAACATTTCCTATAAAGATTTCAAAATGCTAAACATTAAGAGACTTGATTATGAAGAAATCTAAACACATGCAAAAATAAAAGGGCCAGATCAACAAGGTGTTTTGCAGTATTATTAAAAGGATGGTCCACCTTGAGAAGGTAGTTTCCAGATGCACTGACAACTCTGGACAACCTTATTTTATGTTCTCCATTTTTTCTTAGAGATACAAATAAAAACCATTGTTGACAAAAACTGCACAAACTTGCAAGAAACATGAAAGAGTAAGAAGATGGGAAACAAGTCATTACTAAACAGGAAAAGAGAGAAAGCAGAAATCCAAGAAACCTGAAGCAGAAGAACAGTTTAATCCTTTTGAGGGCAGTGGGACACAGTGATGGTGGCTAGCAACACACACTCTTCTGGTCCTCTTTTGCTATAAGTAATTTATCATGGGCTTGACCTCTCATCTGTCTTGGCTTTTTAAATCCAAAAGCTCCTCTGCAGTAAATACATTCTCATCTTTAAAACATAATTATGATCTGAAAGTTGACACTAAAATTGCACTATGGAACTTCATATTCATGTCTTCTTGATTTCTGTATCAATTTACTTGATTGCAATAGTCAAGCGTATGTCCTCTGGTCATCAAAACTTAAAGGAGTTCTTATGAGGGTTAGTCCTACAGAGATGTTTGACAGGGTGACAGCTTTGAGTTTACATCTATAAGTAATAGTTGAAATATCAATGTGTAATTGTAAATACATATATATAAAGGCCAAAGCATTCACAAATGTTTAGCAACTTTCTTAAGAAAAGCAAGTATCTGCATAAAAAAAAAAATTAGATTAGGAAAACTTAAAAAAAAAAAAAAAAAAAAAAAAAAAAAAATATCCCAAAAAACAACTGGGAACCCACAAAAAAANAATACATATTCCACTAATCCATACTGGCATGCCAGGAAAACTTAAAGACAATTTGGAACAAACTTCACAAATTCTTACAATTAGGAAATACATGAAGAATAACATCATGAATAAGTCTTCGAATTAGCAAGTGACCAAGAAGTATATGCTTTGCCAATTTCAGTTCAAATCAAAATACTTCATGATACAAGCATATTTTTAGTACTTTTACAAATAAATGAGTTCTTTGGAATAAGATTCTTCCCTCACTAACATTCACTTTTTTTCCTGCAGTGTCAGAAACAGCCATTTCAAGGTGACTTTTGCAAATCTACAAATTGAAAGGGGCAATTAACATGTAATCTCATATGAAGTTAGTGTTTGAAAAAAAGGACAAAAATCTTTTAAATATGAATCTTGGAAAAGTCGGGTTTGGTTTGTTGGTTTTGTTTTGTTGTTTTTTTTTTTTCCTTCACTTTAACGACTGTCTGAAATAACTACTGCACTAACCTGATGACACACTTATTTACTATATTTTCTTATGCCCGTTATTCAGCTGCTGGCAGTAATACAACTTCATTTAGCAATAGCTTGGACCCCTCAGTAAGGGAATGCGTACATAGTAGCTCTCTAATCTTGCTGCCCAGCTGCTAAGACAGTCACATGAGTCACTTGCTGCCTTTAGAGCAACACACACCACTTGCTGAATTTAGAGACATTCTCTGTTTCTGTGCTGGCCATACATATAAATTGAGTAATAGTCTATATCCTAATCACACACAAAACTCTCTAAGTGTTTTGTTGTTTGTTGTTGTGTGTGGGGGGTGTTTGTTGGTTTTTTTGTTGTTGTTGGGGGGGTTATTTAAACTGGTGAGTCAAAGAAAGTATTTTTCTCTAATGCAGTTAACAACCCAGCTCCACAAAGTGATTTATGTACCGGTTTTCAGTATTATCATTTTCACTCCAGTTAGGCTAACTTCAGGAATCAGTTCAAATGCAGGTAACTTCATCTAATTGTTCAGTGAAAATCCAGCCCTGGATGAATGAAGAACTCTATCTGTCAGGATGATTCAGAATACAGCTTCAGAACAAAACACTTCACAATTCCTTCCTTATCAGGATTTTAAACTGTGACAGTTTGGAAAGCCACCTTATTCAACAGTCTATTGAAAAACAATTTACATAAAGACTGGCATAGTTACTTCCATGCAGTACTTTGGTCTACCGATACATAAAACTCCTTGCTGAAAATACTTTATTTATTAACATAATCTACAGGCACTATGTAGGAAGTACTTTCTCATACAAACAGTACACAGCCTTACAGCACAACACCGCGAGGAGAATTTTCTCGGACTGTCACTGTGTCCTCCACTGAGGCCCTACAATGTTTCATTTTATTCTATATCACATACTATCTTCTTTATCATGTCCTCCCCGTGTCTCATTACGGCACTGTTCCTTGCAGATGGTTGTATATGGAAGTGATCAACAACACAATGCTCTGGTTACACATGTTCATAGACTACCTGCGTAACAAAAACTCTGCAGAATCATACTCCAAGGTATACGGCTAATGCCGCCAAAACCAAAACCGAGGAGTCTTTTACATTATATGAAACACACTTCTCCAGTTCAAAAATATATTGGCCCAAATTGCAAAAGGTGTTTTAGTGTGCCTCGAGAAAGAAGCGTGTAAACCTTACCTAACTCTACTAGTTTAAAGTATGGCCAAGTTTGCCTTAAAATGGTCTTTACAGATTTCTTGCCAGTAGGAAATCACAGTAGGCAATGTCCCAGCTCGCCAGTCGAGCAGCAGCACGTTTTCAAGTTAAATACTCTAATCTGTCAGATAACATTAAATAGAGCTCTATAACGAGCCAGAATAGAGTATCAAGTAGTAACAACTAAACTTTTCACTCATGTTGTACCATTCTGAATTAGCATTTGTAAAAATAAATGAAAATGGCTATTGCTAAGCTGTTTCAGCAAACTTTGCACTGTAATTCAACCAAGTACAAGCAAATTCTTTGTATTGATATTTAATACCTAAAAGTTCTAGTCACTGATGTGCACAGTGGCATTCACCCTACAGTCAATTCAGACTCACATGCACATATCTACTGTTCTTACAAATAACACTAAGATTCCTGAAGACAAAAGATAAGGCAGAACTATATTTTTCTGTTGTATTTTTTGCACTTCACAGAATTTTCTGCCAAGTCAGTACTGCTGTTTCCCATGTTTGCGTGTCTCTTTACACAGCGACGGTATACAATTATAACAATTGAATGAGGAAAATACGAATTTTTAGAAAACCAAGTCGCAGAGGAACATGAGGCAAGATTAGCAATTGAAACTAATAATCCAGATGAATCTCAAGAGTCTCCAATCCAGCTGGCATAAATTCTCATCCTTCTTTCCTCTCTCTTTCCCATAATCAGTATAGCATTCCATTTGGCTATCACAACATAATATTCTATATCAAAATTAGGAATTGCTACCCCCCACACTGAAAAAAGGTTTTTGCATATGCCATTTTTAATCAACTATTTGTCTCAAGTAACCAGAATGCCTTAAAGCAGGCCAAACCATGCTGACATATAAAACAATTCTTGGAAAAAAGGCTGCAATTTGATAATACATTTATTATGCAGTCTATTAAAGAAGCTTCTCTCCTTAAGAATTCAAGTTTATGAGTATATTTCTGTGATAACCTGAAACCTTTCAGATGGACTCTAGTAAGAAGTAGTTGCCTGGAATAAAAAACATTGCCTGCAGAATGATGTATGATGGCTTAGTGGATTAGCATGTTAAAAGCATAATCTCTTTTGACACAGCTATTTTTAAATGGTCTTAAAAAAAGGTACAAAATGTTAATTCTGTTTTCCAATAAACATAATTTTTGATCTGCTGAGTCAGAGGTGTTACGCATAATAATCACAGCAGAAGTACAATGCTATTTGTATTTGTTTGGAGAAAAAAGCATGAGCACAATTCCATGCAAATAACAAGAAAAAAAAAATAATCACAGAGCAGAATACAATTAAAAGCAAATATACCAGAGGGAAACGGTAATTCTGACAAAACAGAGCACTTGCTTTCCTAGGTACAATCCACATTACTAAAAAGTCAGCTCCAAAGCCATGTAACATTCACATTCAAGTTTTATAATATAGACTTCCAACACTGGACTAAAATACTGTGTGCTACTAATTCAGCACCATATCACTTTTCTATTTATCACTTTTAATTCTGAATTCAAACCCACAAAACCAACAAACTCACTAACCTTAGAAAGTACTTTATCACACACTATCTGAATGTAGTAGAAGAGTTTTGTGTTTGTACCGCTCCCAGAAATAATAATGGCAGGGTTCTGAATACCTATGCATGTCCAGGTACCTAACCTTTTTACCTTAAAAAAAAAAAAAGTTATGGATGTACATGGACACAACTTTTTTTTTTTTTTTTTGCCTTGATCAGGTTCTGATGGTTTTGTTGCTCAAAACTACATTCCTCTAAATGTATATTATGTATTATTTTCATAAATATTTACTATAACACAGATTCCCTTACTGAGAGAGCCAAGCTATTGCTAAATGAATCTCCCACAACATCTAAGTATTATTTACTTGGTTGAAAAATTTCATCAGATTAGTATAGTAGTTATTTTTCTTTGCTTTCAAGACAGTTAAACATTTTTCCAAGATCTTTAGTAAAGGGATTTTTGTCCTTTTCAAACACTCTAACTTCATCTGTGGTTATATTAATTGCCTTTACAAGTTGACAGACTTGTAAAAATCATCCTGAAGTGTCCATTTCTGATACTGCAGAAAAAAATGAAAATGTCAGTGAGTGAAGGAATTACTTCAAATAATTAATTTATTTGTAAAAGTCAGAGTAAAGCAGTTCCCTGTTCACACTGTAGAAAGAGACCAATCTTTCCCCGCAGGTCTGCTCCTTCCACATTCAGGACACTGAATGTCCATCATTAAGCAGCATCCCCTGCTGAGAAGCACATGACTCTACTGTTCCATGATGTACCCTCAATGACCACCAGTTTCTGAATTATGCTAAAAAAAAAAATAAATAAAAATACTAGTTTTAACCTACAACCCCCACCCCCAAATAGCTTGATTCTTGACAACCTGAAAAATCATCCCTTTTTATGAGTGCCACCTGAAAAAAATCTCAAATGCATGTCACAATTTAAAAAAAAAAAAGATGGATGGGGAAATACTACTCACTCCCTGAGCAGCACTTCAGCTTTAACATAGATGTCTCATTCTAAGACAGGTTTAAAATGTTGGCATTACAGACTATACAGTTACTACTGTGCATTTACTCATGACCTACCTAGAATCTGATAGATGGAAATGATGGTGTTTGGAAAGCATGAAGTAGAGGCTGAATACCTTGAAGGTCACAGTGAAAAGAATTGTCAGCATCTAACTGGATTTTAATAAGCTTTGCCAGAGGAACCTAGACATGCATTTTTTATGGACTGTTTGTTCAATTTAATTTGTTTTGATTTATAGCAAAGCACTGTTGAAGAGGTCAAGGAAACTTTCAAATAATCTGGTCAAGATCAGACAGGAATAAAAAGTCACCCTCTTCCACCTACAAATTCTGTAGTTCAGGTCATTTAATAACTTTGCCAGCCACTGCAACATACTCAAAAAATATCAGGAAACAGACTTCCTGATTAACTGATGAATGCAACAAGTAGAGGTGAAAAAACCCCAAACATTTTTATCTCCACATAACCACTTTAAAAATACCCAAAGCAAGAAGATAGAGTACTTGCTCTTCAGGCCTGAGCTCTGCCATGAAGGGGGCGGGGGGGTGGGGGAATATATGTATTTTTTACTACATAATCTCTCAGATGTACCCCAAACACAAAAATCACATCATGAATTTACAAAGTTGCTAAGTAACAGTTCATTCATAAGAGGGATACAAATACATTATGATCTCCATCCACTAGACCTCTTAACCTTCCTACAAAGGCCTAAGTTACAAAAAGTTTGGAGATATATCTATGTATTTATATGGATGGATAATCTTCAGAGCACTGTTGACAGCAAAAGTGGTGGCAATTTTTTACATATATTTGGGAAGGAAGAATTATCAAATCAGTCAAACACTGTTTTCTTCAAACTACGAGTCTTACTATTTCAATGAAACAAATGTGATTTAAGTACTACTACATGCAACAGTTATAGAGCACTTGCAACCTGACAGCAAAATTCTGCCTGCCTTTAAGCTTTATGCTAAAACTACCACCAAACATGAAACTAACTCCTCTATGGTAAAAGTGGGATGCTTGGCAGAAGGGATTACTTGACCTTCAACCACAGTTTAACAACTAAAACTATGATAGGAATAGGGGAAGTTTAGGGCATCCATGAAGTCTTTGAGGGTTTGCTCAGAGTCGAGAGACTTTCTATGGTTTGACTCCTGATGAAAACTGGAACAAACAGCACAATATACAACTACTTATTCAGACAAAACCTTTAGGAAATTCAATCTACCTAATTAAGAATTGTGGAGTTCATCTCAAGGTAACTGAATATATTACCAGTTTTGAGGCTGCAACATTACTGTGCGACTGAAATCCGAAATTCATACGATTTAAGTATTTTGAAAGACTGAGGGGCAGTGATTTAAGCCATCAGAACCCCTTCCTGACCACACCTCCCTTTTCACTCAAGGCTTGAAGCAAGATCTAGTCTCCTTTTATGTTCAGTAAAATAGAAAATAATAATATATATTCAAACTCCCCAAACTAAAGCACCTTTCTACTCCAATCAAATGAACAAGTAACCAATGCAGTTCATAACTGCTTAAATGCACTTTCCTTTTAGTACAAATATTTAAGTATAATGAAGAGTAAAAAGTTTGTTTTACATGATGTATAGATAAAAACTGTACTAGAAACTGAAATGTATTACTCAAGATGGACTTAACTTACTTGTTCTCAAATATTCTGAAGTGGTCAAGTTTTCAAAGGTAAAATAATATTACACTAGAGGGGACACCTCTAAACCCATTTTTTTTCCAAGACATTTATTTCATAGTTTATCATTTCTGAAAGTGTAATCTAGATTTCTGTTTGCCTTCTACAGCAATTGATGATAGGTGTGTGAATATTTCTCATAAGAAATAGTGATACCACACATTTGATTAATGCTGCAAGACTGCAAACCCAGACATCTTTTCCTCATAGGCTAGTTTAACATTGATCCAGTTTGGGACTATTCCTGTCATCCAAATACCACTATGATCAAGTTTCCTGTGTTACTCTACACCTGATTATTGTGCTGATGATGCTACAAGTGTAAGTTCATTCCACAGTACTCCTCAGCACAATTTTTGTAGTACCAAAATGGTAAATGTCAACACTTAATGGGACACAAATTCCTTTTGAGAGAAGGAGTTTTAAACAAGTGAAAGAACTGCTGGGTTCAGAAAAGAGTGTATCCAAAAGAAAAGGATATACTCGTGCAGCTAAGAAACTCTTTAAAATTACAACTGGGAAAACATTATATTTTACAAGTAATGAGAAATTAAATGAGTTTGATATAAATATTTCATATATACTTTTTAAAGCAATTTCAACACATATTAAAAACAGCCTGAATAATTAGGATAATTAACATATTATGATTCTCGGTAACTTTTTAAGTAACAAATAATGTAACTGTTGTTTAGGAATAGAGCTGATTTCATTGTACTGGTATGCTTATAACTGTACTTAAACACCATTTAAAATAGCATGTAGCAACACCATCCTTTGACAGATGCAATAATATTTTTATTACTTTTTCTGAAACTGATTAAAATATAGCCATAAGCTATATGTTTGTGCTGGGGTATAATTAGAAGTGCTTTAGTCTAAACACAATCCCAGTATTCAAAAGAATTAAAGAAACCTGTCAAGTCACAGAGGAAAAAAAATAATTTACAGATTCAAATTAACTGGCATTTATTGTGATCAGCTATGTCTAAGCTCTTCTCTAAGCTGCGTGGTTCATCATTTCCTAGTGTCCTAGATGAAACAAATTATGTGTGTATTGATGACAAGAACTTCTAGTGAACAAAATAAGCTTGAACAATGTCTATGTTTAGCTTTTCAACAGAGCACAAAACCCTGACAGGATTTTAAATTTGTTTTATTTTAGTTTAATACTCACTCTTCCTAAAGTACTTCTGAGGGGAAGAGCACCAGTAACTGATAACAGGTAGCTAACACCATAAATTTACATCTCTGTAGTGTATCATCTTATGAAAACATAAGAACAACTATAGGCGATTTCTACTTTTACATATTTATATTGTATCTATACTTCCATGTGATAAATACAGTATTATTATTAAGCCTTGTATGTAGGTAGCTGTAGTAAATGCACAACTAGTATAAATGAAAATTCCACGTGACAGTAAGAGTTTGAAGAAACTTAACATTTACAAACTTGTAAATCTTTTATTACTAAACTATACAGGCTTGATTGAAATTTAATAGTAAGTTGCTAGAAACTCTCCTTCTGCCTTTTCTTCAAAAAGGTCTCTTTTAAAAAAAGAATTCCTATATTACAACTGATTCAAAAGACATGACATTCTCCCTAAACAGCCAGATGTTTCCTTAAAATGTGTGTATGTATCTATATTAGATATAAATGTAACATTCATGATAAATACATACACCACACAATAAAGAGCTTTATTAGAAGTGACAAGCACTTGGGACAGTAAAATCTGATTTGCATACACAGGGTCTTTCTGCTCTTCAAACACTTAGTGTAATGAGATCTCATTAATTCAGACAAGTTGCAGGGCTTTTTTGAGAACTCATGCACTAGTAAATCTGATACCTGGTAGTATACAAATACATACTCAATAAATGAAGAGGGAAGATAAGCTTTCTGACATTTTCTTTGCTTTTTGATTACTTGGCAATTCACACTAAATGTGCATAAACCAAAATCAACCATCTACATCTTATTTCCTAAGAAATACTTCAGATTTGGCAGCCTCCAAAGTGTAATGTGACCCACAATCATAAAGAAAAGCTTTGAGGGGCAAAGTTAGTGATACACAGTGCCAGGCTACGAGGTAAATTACCTGTACAATACATAAGTAAGTCTATGTGCAATCTGCATGGTTAAATGATATCAAATAAACTATTATGTACAGCAATATAGAAGAGATTATTATTAGTTATCCTAACTTTAGTAAAAAAACAACTTTGTCAAATAATTCCCTTTAAACACTTTCTAATCTGATTTCTAGGGATATTCTCCTTTGAGAGAGGAATTTAGCACATTAAGTGCAAAAGAAGATTATAGCAATTCAGTTTACTGTAACAGACACCTTCTGCATTTTTCCAAGTTCCTTTACATAGTTATTTCTTAATTGCATTTGATGGCAATTCTAGGTTTTACTTTCCTGATTCCCACTTGACTTTTCAAAGCTGATTTGAGCTATTTTACTTCGGAGTTTTGAGTTACTGTTCTGTGTATTATAGCCACACTTGTCTACATTCGTTTTATCTGTCTCACTTTTTGGTTTTATACTAGATCAGCCTTGATTTGTTTTTTCTCTTTCCTTTCAACAAATAAAATAAAATTATGCGCATCAGGCCACATTCTACTCTCCTCATGCCCCTAGTACGTCTATCAAAAACCACTAGGGTTAAGCATGCGTATAATAGCTCTGGCTATGTATTTTAATGTATTTGACAAGGTATCTGTACACTCTGGACAGACAGTGAATTAGGAATGGGACAGAAATTATTACAAAGAAGGCTATAATAGAAAGTGATTTATTCCTTCAACATGACCATAACTATATAAGCTTTCTCACTCTTCACTGTCAAGTACGTACTTACGCAGTTATCTCAAAACCCCGCTATGTACAGTGGTTAATTTTAATGCCATGATCCTATAGTAACTGTTTACAAGATATGCAGGGTTTAAATAATAACCATTTTAATATATCCTATGAGAAGGCCCCATCCTTTATAACTTTTATCACGTAACTACTTTTAAAAACATGTTATATCTTGTAAAACAAATTTTAAACCCCCTCCAATTCTATTAATTTCTGCTAATTCATCCTTCTAAGATGAGACAATAACAGGTGAACACTGATACTGAAGTAGACAAAAAATACTTTAACAAGCCAATCTAAATAAAAGTAAAACTGAACTTGCAGTAATGGTGACCAGTTCTGTTCAATATTAGGTTTTCATAACTTGCTTACAATTAGACTTTTTTGCATTTGATGTTTGGTGGACAACTGTTCATTTAAAATGCATTATTAACTGCAATCTATCCAATTTTAGATAAAGGGTCACTATATTCCTTGAAAAATTAAAAATAAAATATAGGCAGCTGTGTAAGTGATTATATTGAGAGTTAATCAATGTTTTACATTCAAGTTACAAGTTTGCACAGTTTAAAAATCAATATAAATTTAATGAAATTCTAGATGTGATTTTTTTATTAGCAGGAAAAATACACAACTCTCTATTTACAAAATGCTCAGATAAATGCAAATAAAATCCCCTACACTTCAGAAATTTAAACATTTTATATTTGATCAATAGAAAATGTTACTTTGTTCTAATATTTGAATTATTTTTAAATAGTTTTTTAAGGCTACCTAAACATTTGGTAATTGGTAAAAGATGCTTAACAGTTCAGTGGACAGATACTGCACATTTCTTTCAAAAGCAATGCAAGCTAAATCCTCACTACTAGCAGATATTTGGAGAATATCTCCTTAAAAGCAAGTGCTCTATCACTTCAGTGGCCGTAGCTGCTAGTTCCTTTTACCTCTACACTGATTTGAGAATGGTCTAATTGCTCTAACATATTTCACATTTTCCAGAATAGCTCCCCTTGGTAAACATATAAACTTGTTCAAGAACCTTCCCAAAAGGTATTTGCTGACAAAAACTGGTTTTAAAGATATAACAGGTTATAGATACAGAATTTTAAAAACTTATCTTTTAGACTCTAAAATAAACCATCTCTTTTAACAAAGTAACCTTGAACAGTTACAAACAGGAGTTTATTTAGAACAGGAGCAGTGCTCTCTTTAACCATTAATTTTAAAACACATGCACTACCCTGAAAGGAGGAGACTTAAGGGCACCATTTTGACTGACTAGCTGCAGAGATGGACGACCATTAGAAGTGGCTGAGCTTTGTATGCAGTGCCCTTTGGAATTACACAAACTTTTTAAAAGTTTCTTAATTTCAATCTCAAAGTTTTACATTGGGAAACTAATTTTTCAGGATAATTACTAAATGAAAAGTACACACCAAGAGACACACTTGAAGTAAGCATTCAAGAAAAGTTGAATGCATGTCAATTTAGATGCCTGTATTTACTGTACTGTTGTAGAATACTGTAGTTATTAACTTTTAAACATTATTGAATAGGATCGATAAGTATCTAAGAAGGATTTTAATACATTTACAGCTCCCCAGTTTACCTACAAAAAGTAGGGTAACTTTACCAACAATAGCCCATAGTACTTGTTTCCTCAGGTGTTTTAATTTTAGAAAATCTTGAAAAAATCATACTGAAACATGTACAGAACCAGAGTAACATATAATAGAGAAGATTATCTTAAGTCTTAGAAGTAAGGAAGCTTTGAAAGCTACTTCTCTTTTTATTAAACACCACATCATCCCCACAAGAAGAATTCAGTTTTCTACAAAAAAGAGAGTAAGTAAGTTTGTAAAAAAAAATAAAAATCCTAAAGAGCATTTATCTGCTGCTATTATTACCACCATCTGGATTATACCTTAAAATTAAACCCAGTTTAGAAGAGTATCAAATTCTGTGAGAACACCCTTTCCTCTTCCTCCTCCCTATGTCTTGAATTTTGTAGTATGGTTGGATACACTGAATTTACTCTGTAATACATAACTGTAAGTCAAGAAAGATACTCCACAACATGTGCTTCTTTCATGTTGTTATTACTAGTGTCTATACCTATTTTCAGCATTACAATATTAATGATTTAGAAGCTCTTAATTAGGTAAAAATACAGTAGCACATTGAACACTTCATGCTGATGGTCACAGACATAGTATTCGAAGAGTTCTTAAATACTGTTCTCAGTACCTTTAACTAGTTTCTTAAAGTTAGTTCTGTACATCTACTATTACCTACCTACCCTGGTACATTAAAAACACCAACACATGGTGTACTGCTACTAATTTATCAAATTTCTTTGCATTTCAGGATAACATTACTTCAGTCAATAAAAATAAGAGATCAGTGTAAGAAATATTTGGAAAGGAACTTTGAAGTATGAGTTCTTGGTAACTATAAAAGAGATCTCTAAATCACAAAAGACAGTTTTGGAAAAATGTTCAATTTCATTCCTTTATACAAACTGATTAATCTTTCTTCCTTAATGAGCCTTTTTTTCTAGCCTAAGAGTAGTTAATGTGATTTAATTTTCATAACTGTGACTCACTGGAAAACTTTGAGATTTCTTCCAAAATCTCTAACCACAAGACTGTCCCAGTCAACAACTACTGTACAACAGCTTCTTTGGTCACACTTGCAAAAAAGGTACAGATCATTTGCGAACACATGCTATTCCACACAGAGGACTATCACAACTGATACTCAACTTCCACAAGTTCAAAGAAAACATTTGCTGAAATAGCCTCCCTACAAGTTCAGTACTCCATCTTCCCTCTTGAGAGCCACATACCTGCATTCAATTTTTAATCTAGAATTAAATACTAAGATTACAAAAATAAGGCATGTGTAAAGGAAGCATCATAACTCCTCATAAAGATATCAAATTGCCATGTGAAGAGGCGATGTTCATTTTTTAAATAGGATATTTCACTGAAAATTAAAATACATAGGAGATAATAGGGACAAGCAGAGCATTTCCAATCATTACAGTTAAATATTTACAAGTTAAAAATTAAGCAAAAAAACTGTATCAGCCAGATTCCATGCTAAAAGCATGCATGCACGCACACATGCACACATATACATGAAACTAGACTGCAGTAAGGATGATTTTTCTTTTTTTAAACAAAGCCAGAGGCAATTCTTCTAAGTGATGTTATAATTACACAGCTAAGGTGTACTTGTAAAAAGCCCCTAGTTCGGCCAATTAAAACCTACAGTTATTTTCACTATTTTCAAAACCTTTTGGGACTGTTCAGAAGATTTAAGTATAGAACAAGCTATACAATACTTTTCAACAAACTCAGGCGTCCCCAACAAAACTGTATTTATTCAAAGTAAAAATAATGTGCTTCACAACTTTTACAAAATGTCTGTGAAATTGCCCTATGCACATAGGTCTCCTCCCAGGGAATTCATAGCTAGCAGAACAGCACTAGGTTTTTAATATTAAATAATCTGAGCATATTTCATTTCTGCAATACCCATTCCAAAAAACGCTCTCCAAAACACAGCATTTTAATTAACACACCAAGAAAACTCCTCTGAAGACCTGCTACACACAAAAGAATTGCTTTGATCCAAACGAATCTGCACGTTTCCCCCTATTATCCTGACTTAATTTATCAGACCAGGGCCGATTTGATACCTTTCCATGAAAAAAAAAAACAACGAAGCATCCCTCTGCTAGAGGCAGAGGTGCTGCAGAGGTGATGATAACCCCAGGAAAAGAGAAGCTGTCTCTTTAAAATGCCCTGCTATGTCCCTGATCCCACGTGGAACCAACATCAGCAGCACTTTCGCATTAACTTCAATGTGAGGCGAGATGAGGCATCATTATTTTATATAAATAAAACGAGGAGACTGCAGAATACATTCTTTGTAGGAGACAAACAGGTGAACTGAACGTGCCAGGGAAATCAGCAATCATCCGCATAAGAGGTGCCCTGCCCCTGAGCCCTCTCTGCTTTCCCTATGGAGCATTACCTCAACCCCACACTACTCTGAAGAATCCAGTTTAAATAGAGGAGGGAGCCACCAGGAAAACTTGAAATTCAAAGGCAACGAAAATGCACTTTATAAACCGGAAAGGTTTACTCTTTGCCTCACACATCCTAATTAGATCAGGAAAGTGACACTACAAAGGCATTACATTCCGGTCCGAAAAAAAAAAAAAAAAAAAAAAAAAAAAAAAAAAAAAAAAAAAAAAAAAAAGAAAAGGGAGAAAAAAGGACANCAGAGGAGAAGAAAGGAGCCCCCATCTCCAAACCCCCCCCAAACATACCAAAAAAAGCATTAAAAAAGGAAGTTATAAAGCAGCACATACAGCATTTATCTTATCTAGGATCACTTCACATTACCCCCAAGTTATGCACTTTCTGCACTATCATCTCCCCCTACCTCTCTCTCCTGAAAGGGATTTTCACGTTTTCTCATTGTCGGTGGCGAGTTATAAGAGGCTTTTGCCTTTCCAAAGAATTCATCAACAAAAAAAAATAATAAATATTAACTCCTTGCTCCCTGAAACCTTAAAACGGTCTCGGGAAGACACGGGTTTTATTCTGTTACCTTGAGGAAGAAAAGGGGGAGCAGCCTCGATTTTTAGGTATTTTTTGGCATTTTTTTCTGATTTTTATTTTGTTATATGCCTCAGTTCTCCCTCCATTTTGGTTGTTTATGATACTGACAACAAGCTGTCCCTGCTCTCTCTCTCTCTCTCCGGATCTCTCCTGCTTTCAGTTAGCAAACCCCCCTCCCCAATGCAACACGACTCAGCACTTACTTGGGTTCACACTTTTCTCTAAACACACACCGATGGGAAAGGGAAAAGCTTCTGGGCCACTCGGAGGGGGAGAGCAGGCAAATTCGTTTCTTTATTACGAAAAAAAAAACTTTTGTCCAAAAAACGACGGGAAAGGGGGGTCGAGTGCCCCAAAGTCACTCCGGATCCCCCCAAAGACACAGCCGCCAGGTCCGAGGGACACCCCACGGGTAGCCGGGTCCACGGGGGAAATTTCTGTGCGAAATTCGGCCGGTTTGAGACGGGGGGCGAATTTATATTAATTTTTTCCCTCATTTTTCGGCACCGCGGTCTCTAATGTCTTCCGCTCCCTCTCGCCGCTCTCGCCGCTGTCACTGCATTCACAGCACAGGCTCCGGAGAGGCGAGGAGGGGAGGGGGCGGCCG
>VXBL01008896.1:817750-869216 GCA_013400195.1 Aramus guarauna
CGGGAGACGGCGCGGGGGGCCCGGCGGCGGGCTGCGGTGGGGTCCGGGCACCGCTCTCTGGCGGCAGGTGGTGCTGAGGGAAGGTTGCGCGCGCCGGCCGGAGGCCGTCGGGCACTGAGGGCCGCCGGGGAGGTGGCCGTTACCCGCGCGAGGCGGCGAGGGGCACCGGCAGGAGGGGGGCAGGGGGGGCAAGGGCTCCTCCGGTCCCCCCCGCCGCCCGTGGGAGCAGGCAGGGGCTGGGTGGGGGGCGCCGGGACGACCCTGGCGCCGACCGGCCCTGCGGTGGCCTGCCCGGCCCCTCTACATCTGACCTGCCCCCCAACCCTCTTGTGGGGGCTGAGGCGGGTGAGGCAGCTCAGCGGTGCCGAGCGTCCGGACCGCCGGCTGCCTCCTCCCGCCCCCCGCTTGTCCAGCTGTAATGGCAATAAAAACCGTAGAATTTTTATACGGCCCTCACTCCAGGGTTTAAGGTTTAATAAGCTGGTCTGTATTGCAGCATAATTAGCAACGTTGCATGTATGTATGCATTTAAAAATCCCCAACGCTTTTCAATGGGAGGGAGCTCTATAGAAAAATACCCTGATGGTTTATGAACTGAAAAAGCCCTGGGGTTAAAGAGTGCTAGCAACAAATGCATTTCTCTGTAGTACAGTTTACAACTGTTAATGTGTTAAAGCATAATTAAGAACTGTGCAATAGACAAGCCTTTGGTTGTGGTCGGGCTCAGACCTGTAATCTGAAAGCAGGAAGGGAAGCATGTGCAAGAACGGGGGGGAAAAGCTCGCTTCCTGCTCAACTGCTCATTCAATCGCACAGCAGCATTGCGGTGTGACCTGCCTGCCCTTCTAGCTGATAGTGTTTCAAATTCTGAAGTACTTCGGAGAGGGGGAGAGAGCAACACGCTCAGGGGCTATCAGACCTTTTTGGTAGTACTAAGTATATTTAAGCATTTGCCTACTCTGAACGAAGCAGCTTCATGAGAACCTGAACTGCCTGCTCATTGAGGAGGTATTTCGTGTATTGTGTGCATTGTTCCTTTAACTGGGCACGGTTGCAGACTCTGGGAGTGTAATCAAACTGAAAATGTTAATTGCAGTTTGTATAATGAACACTGACACATCCTAGGACTCACGAATGCCCTTTCAGATAGGAAGGCTGAAGTCAAGCTCGTACTGTACACCTTGAGGCATGTCTGTTCAAGTGGTGCTTGCACCTCTAATATCAATAAATTGACTTAGAACATAGACACAAACAAACCTCTAAAACCGTTGTGTCTGTGGTACTGACTTGGATGAAGCATTGTGATATGCTGCTTTTGCTTTTCTTCTACTTCCCCCCTCCCTTCCTTGAACTCTGGGATGATGCTGTTTTTTTCTACATGCTTGCGTTTCTATTTGAATTGGAATTGCTTGATCAAAAGTCTTTGCACCCACAAAAAAAGCAAACATTTGCCTAGCTGGTAAAGTTAACTTAAAACACTGGATAGTTCTCAAAGGAAAGTGAAAGGTTTTCTGATGGTGTTCTGGAAAAGGCCCATTTGCAGGAGACTAGCGTGTGCTTGATGTGTTTTTTGCATTCCACCAGGAGAATATACTTGCACAGGATGTAAAATCTAAAGCTTATTCACCTGGAATAGCTTATTTTTACCCAAAGAACCACCTTCATCTAGAACATTGTTTTCTGTCTATGCACTACTAAGAACAGTATTTATTTTTTTTTGTTTGTTTGCTGATATCAAGCAAAACTGGCTTTTTACTGCAGACTTGCAGTTATCAATCTCTACAGAAACAGGTTTAAGTTTATAATTAGCGGCATTGTCTTTAGGAAAAAAAATCAAATGAGATCAAGCAAGGATGTTCTTTCACAGTTTCCTTCATCAGCTGTACTTTAACTTTCTTCAAAGAGCTCTCTTCCTCAGTCCTCTGTTTCTGCTTGCATTGGCCCAAACAGTAGTCTGGCCAACATTATTTTTGGTTAGATTTAGTATTTGTTTGAAAAATACCTGCATGGCCATATGTGTGCCAGAGGCAATGTATGGGAAGTAGTAAAGGGAATGAGGGTCTACTGTTCATCTTGATGTCATCATCTTGGATCAGTGTAGGTTCTTGGCACTGAACTTTGTGTCTCTCAAGCTTATACCTCCTGGAGTCAGTGTCAAACTACTAAACTGGTGAAAAATGGGATTCAACCTGTCATACTCCGTGTAAATGGTTCTGGTCCCTCCTTGTGGTGAAGCCATTTCTTTTTCTGTTAAAAATCTGATACAGCCACACAGAAGATGTTTGGGCACTTGTTACCCCTGGGAAAAATCAGTGAAGACACAGATGTGATCCAGCTAAGGAGTAGGCACAAATCTGGAAAATTTTACTTGTGCATTGCTCCCCCACACTATTAATTGAAGTGTCTAGAGTGTTGGCTGTGAACAGCTTCTATGGAACTGTTTCTCCTAGACACCATCACTTCCCCAATGGTATGAGAGTCACCACAGTGGCTCCATTCTCTGCAGGAATTTATCAGGGAGTAAGCAGTCTTGGTGACAGGCTAAACTTGCCTGAGTTGCCTTGCTGTTAGTACTTTTGAAATAACATTTTGCAAAAGAAGTTTTGTGGTGGTGTTTTGGGTTTTTGGGGTTTTTTCTTTTTAAAGATAACCAAACTGTGTGCATTACTGGAAGGCCTTTATTACATGCTGAAGTTCAGATTTAATCCTGAGGTACTATTAAAAGGTAGATACTTAACCTGTTTCTTTTCTGTTTCTAGCCAAGGTACAAGTGTCTGTCTAGAATGTCCAGGCGTGTACAACAGCTTAGAGACCATGATATAAATCCATGTGTAGTGGTAAGGTGATCAAATTGGGATTTCTGTTTGTATGTTTCAGTATTAACTAATGCAATTTCTAGAGGATTATTTTTTATGACTATCACTCTTGCATTGGCATTTTGCACGAAAAGCTTCTTAAAGAATCTGAAGATGGGGAAAAGCTGAAAATCATGCATTGTAGTAAGTGTGAAATGACAACCAGTAATTCCTCATAAATAGGAGTAATACAACTGATGGCAATCTCTTCAATTTTCTGTACTTAAAACCTGAGCCTGAAATCCTGGTTAGACAAGCTTGGTTGATTTTTTTTTAAGTCTTTTGTGGGTTATACCAAGCATCCTTGTAAACAACTCTTCCGTGGACTCTATCCTTACTATTTAAAGAGCACTAATGTCTGTTATCTCTAAATTAAGTCATTGCTTGGAATTACTGATTATTCTTTGTGGTAGGTGTTCCTCTGCTCTCTTTGATAGTATTCTGTTATCTGAGAAGCTGTGTCCTATCTTCATAGATATTCTGGGACTTGTTAGAATTTTTAAACACTGAGTACAGTAGCTTCTCTCAGCTCTCAAGTATGTTTTCCATATTAAAGGAAACAGATGCCTCTAGAAAATGCATGGATGACAACAACTATAACAAGAATATGTGCACTGCTTATTTTTTGAAGTACAAAAGCTGCAGAAAATTCTGGGTAAGCACAGTAGATTTTTCTAGATTTTACTCCATGCTTTGCTTTAAGTACATCTGACACACTGCTTTCTGAACTCTTCAGGCTTAGCTAGTGCTCACTGCTACTGGTTTTACAGTGACTTAGAGGCCTGGGTAGTCTCAGTATGTATTGCTGGAAGACTTAAGCAGGTGCACATCAAAGTACTTCACTTGGTTCTCCTAAACTAACCCTCTTAGATTGTGACTGAGTGTTCTTGCAGTACCTGATATGTTTTCCTCTGAATTTGAGTCAGATATTTGTGTTTTAAATGGATATAATGAAAAAATTCTGAGGTAATATAAGTTCATCTGGTTTTCTGTTTGGTTTGGGTCATGTTTACTTTAACCTAAGATGATGCTTAGGAAGACTTGATTCTTACTTGGTGGAGTCCTTATTGCCTTCTCTCTTGTGGTAGAAAAGTGTTATGAGGAACTATGTGCAGTTAAACTGTTCTCTGCTATTTTCTTTCCTTATGCCAGAGTAGTAAAGAGTCTTTTAGCTTAGCCTTTAAATACTTGTACAAGCTACCTACAAACTGTTTAGACAGTTGCACATTAGTCTGACAAAGTCATGGGAATACCATAATTTTTCTGTCTTCTGAAGCAGCAAGGTAAACTATTGGGTACCTTCAATTAATACTAGTACATTTAGTTTTCAGCTAATCAGACTTAAGACAGTCTGACTTGGTATATAAAGAGTACTTCTATTTAAGAATCTTATTCATTTGGAGTTCAGAGGCAGAGACTTCTGAGAAATGTGTTCTCATGGTCACTTTCCTTCTATTTTCAGCATGATGTTATGATGCAAAGGAGAAGAAATGGTGTGAAACCAGAGATGCCCTCAGCAGAAGAGAGAAAGAAAATGTTGGAATCAATGGGGAAGCCTTACTGACTAGAAACTTGCATTGGTTGACTGTTTTTGCTGTACATAGAAGACTTAGCAGCAAGTTGTCCTTTTATCAACTGGACTTTACAGTTGCCATATCTTGGATTAAAATAAGTTCTTAAATTTTGAAGTGTTTGAGCTTTCTAGGATAGAATGTTTTGGTTTTATTCGTGCTCCCTGTCATGGACACTTAGCCTCTCACTGGAAGACATGGGTATCAACACAACTTATGTCTAGACACTTTGGAAGTGGAAACTAACTTGCTGTGAAATGCTAAATATAAAATTAATGGGACTTGCAGAAAGTCTTTTTAAAAAAAGAGGGGGCTGGTGAGTGTTCCAGTGTGGTTCTAAGTATGGAGCAGGTTGAGAGATTGGTATGTGCAACATGTTTCTTGTATCCAGCTATTCTGCCTCAATATTCTGGATTTATTGTGTGTGATCCTATCAGTATTTTCACATGAGTTGTATTCTGTGTCCCTGGTTTAAATAAGACTGCTCATGAACTAAAATCCCAAATGCAACGAGCTTGTCGTTAGGTCTGCCACTGCACTCATCAGTGACAGCAGAAACTTGCAATAAATCGTATCCACAAGCTTTGTTACAAGGTTAGAGTGGGTGATGAAGATAGAACTGAACTCCTGGGGTCTGAACTGAGTAGTACTTTCTGTGGATAGTAAATAGATACTTTGTTGGCAGGGAGGCAGGAGGGCTTGTAGACATGTAAACATATACTCTGAGTGACATGGCAGGTTTAACTATAGTACATCTATCTAAGACTCTCTGGACAGCTGAAGCCCTGGGTTTGGAAATGCTTACTCATACAAGACTACAAAGCTCAGTTTGAACAGGTAGTCTGATCTGAAGATTGATTACTTAATTAAACTGAACAACTAATAAGTGTAGATGGGTTGCTGATTAGTGGAAACACTATTTTCTTACCTCTGGTACCTTCTAGTGTCCTAGCTTGAAAGCTTGCACCCTGTGGTAGACCAGAAGAACCACTGTCATGAGCTCAAGTTCCATGTGAAATCCTTTAGGACTTACTGTGATGAAGTTGGCAGACCTCTGGCTGACCTCATAGAGGATGGTGTAAAAGTGTTGTCTCTCTATTTAGACTGTTTTGGAAAGACTTCATGGCTTCCTGTTTCTCCTTCTGTCTGGCTTGTCTTGTTTCTTTCCAATGGAGGCCTATTTCTATGCTTGGTGGGATTTTTGTGCTGTTTCTGCCTTCCCCCTTGTTGTTTGACCTGACTAGTAACTAATGGAGATCTGCTTTTACTCCTCTTCTTTGGTCTCCCTATACATCTGAGTTTTGAAATGGATTGATCATACCCTTTCTGTTACTGGAATGGGTGTGTTACTCTTTGCCTTTTGAGTACGTAGTTCTCTAAGCGTAGCTGTGCAGTCTCCAAGTAATGTCAGAAGTTCTCTAGTCAGTTCCTAGCAAGGAAAATAGACTTCCTTCAATCAAGATCGGATTCTTTATTTTAAATTAGTTTCTCTGCACTTCAAATTTTTGCGGACTTCTTTTTGGTGTGTGGAACAGAGAAGAAACTTTCATAGATTCAAAGGTTCTTCCTTGCTCACCACTCCCTTCCTCCAATACCATCCTACATACTGTCTTTCCTTTTTCTGCCCATTTGGCATCAATTCTTTTTTACTGATTCAAGCATTTTGTCTGTTCTCATTCCAACTTTTTATTTAGTAGCTTTATTCTCTCTGATTCAATGATGTAGTCCTGCAATGACTTTCTAATACGGCTCCTCTGGAAGGTCTTGTGTTCTCTGTTCTCCCTCTCTTAGTGAGAGGAGAGCTCCTTGCTTTCATTAGTCAAACTTAGCTGTAATGCCTCCTTGTTGGCCATGCCTCAATTTCATCTTGTTCATCTGCAGGTTTTGGGGACCTGATTGTCCCCTTTTCCTCAGGGCTGTGTCTGTCGGGACTCTTCTGGTTTTGCTGCCTTGCTCATCTACGGGCACCTTCTCTTCCACTTGGCACAGGTTTGTCATTTGGCACTTCTGCTATATCTTTGGTCATGTTCTTTGCTCCTGTGGCTTTGGCTACTGTCCTAGAGCTTGCTATTTCCCTGTTGCTGTGCTCTGTGCTTACATTAAAATCTACTGTATGTTTTAGTTCTATGCAAGAAAAATGGTTTTTTGTCTTGATGTGATTGTGCTGATTCTTCCTTGTGTAAGCTCAAGTTCCTTAGTCATATCATTTATCCTAGGTTTTCCTTTCACGTTTTCTTTGAGTGTAGAAGTGCCCTTTCTTCTAGGTTAACTGTTGCATTTACAATTTTTTCCTGCCAATATTTACTTGGAAAGTTTCCACTGTTGTTTTCTTTCTTTTAAAGGATGATTGACTTATCTTTAGGCTTTAATAGATACTCTGTATTGCTTTGTAGAGTGTTTGTAAAGAACTAGTACTGGACTTCAGAAAGGCAGAAGACGAGATGCATTCCCTGCTTTCAAGTATCAAACAATGCAAGAATATGGGATCACAGAACAGGTTAAGGCACATGTAATGCAAGAACAGTATTCCAATATTAGACTTTCTGATCATCAGTGGATGCACATGGTAAGCTCCCTGTGAGTGTTAGGACAAAACTGAGTTTAGTGAAGAACTGAGGGCAATTTAAGCAGTGACTTTGTGGATTTAATTCAGGTAATCAGTCATCTGTTGTAGAGTGCCACTTATTCCTTTATTTCTATTGCATATGCCTTTATAGTTATGTTAAAGAGCATAACTTTATGAAAAATCTTTGAAAACAAGAAGTTTTCTTCCTCATGTCATAATGCCTTTGAAGAACAATCCATTAGTGAAGTCTGAGGTTTCATCATTTTTCCCCCTCACTGAAGGTTCCTGCTTTCACCACTGAAGCTCAGGAGTGGTAAGTTATCATAGGTAACACATAGGCTCTTCTGTATGAAATGGTTGAGCTTTTCCCATTAATTTTTGTAGTGTGATTAACTGTCTTTGTGAGCCAAAGATGATGGTCTCTTCCTCATATCCAAGAGCTTATATTCCACACTTCACTGAAACACTGAGGAAAGCTATAGCCTGCCAGTCTTACTGGGCAGAAATAAACTGAGCTGAATTCTTAGTTTTGCTAAAGCATGTTCCTGTGTACTAACCCAGAAAACATAACACACTGGACCAATATAATTAATTCAGAAGCAGGGAAGAGACCTGTGGGTTTTGTTTAATATCTATAATTCATTTTGCTTTTGTGGTACAATGACCAAATCTGGATAGTGGCATTAATGTTTCTTAATTTTTGTTTGACAGCTGGATGGTGCTGTTGCACAACTGACTGTATGAAAACAATCACTCCACCCACTGCTGGCTCTTTCAAGCTTTTTTAGCCTCATCCCACAGAGATGGCAGAACTCATGCAGGAGAAAGGGAAGATCAGTGCTGTCGCTACACTGTAAGCAGAAGAGGAGGACAAGAGTCAAAATCACTGCTGGAGAACAGGAATTTTTTTGCAGCCTGAGAAGTTCTGGAATATGGTCCTTGAAAGAGTATTTTTCACTGTGGTTGTCTGATCAGAGCTGAGCACTGAGCAGCAGCTACAGGCGCTCTGCCAGCCCCAGCTGAACATCCACACACCTACCTGTACATTTTCACCATCTTACCTTTCCCATTACCCTACAGCGCAAGGCCTCTGTGGCTCGAAGTTTGCTGCTGCTGCAATTGGGATGAGTCTGTGCTCTTGAAGGTGTTAGAATAACGTCATCTAGCTGTAGAGTCCTGAAAACTTCTTTGGGTTTAACAGCTAAAGCTTTGAAAGGCAAGGAGTTGGATGTGCTGCAGCTCTGAATCTTTTTCATGGTTTTCTCCTAAAAAAACTCTTGCACTTGTGTGACCAAGACATGCATAAAGAGGAGGTTTTCCTAGAACTTCTGCAGAGCAGATAGGATGAATGTGGAGTATACAATGTTACTCTACTCTAATGCCTTTGGAGGCAGCACTTAACTCATACTAAAAAGTATCTGCATCTTTAAAGTCAGTCTTCCAAAATAACTATGAAAAAAGTAATTGTAGTGTGAAAAAAATTCGGAAAAATAATACACTGTCGCAGGCTTTTATTCTCTTGCAAGAATTTGAGGCAACTAGAATAAATAATTCCATCAGAATTAAATTTCTAAAACCAAGCATAGTACTTTAGAATATTTTTACTTTTCATTGCTGCCTATTTGATAGAAAAAGAGGGAAGTACTGCATTTATACTCACTAAATGCAATGAGTCATTAAAATAAAACCTTAGTATGTTTTTTCTACATAGGATATCAGGTATGTACTAAGACTCATCAAATTTTGAATGAGTAACTTCTCTCCATCCTTTAGGTTTCTGTCTTGATGCCTCCTCTCTCAAAATCCTTTTCTAAGGATTTTCAGTTTTAAGGTCTTCAATGTAATGATCTTCAAACCACACCTGATTACCTCCTTTTGACAACTGAGCTGCTAGACTGAATGCAGCAACTTGAAATTCCTTTGCAACTTGCCTGTCTCCCTTCAGCATCCCTTTCAATAAACTCAACATCTTGTCTTCTGCACACTGATGCTTTATTCTGCCCTGTGGACACCGTTCTCCTATTACATTATTTTGGGGATTTTTTTTCCTCAGGTACAATACTGTTTCTTCTCCTGATTTCTATATTACCTTCCTGCTTTTATTAATTATACTGCTTCCCACCCTGTCTTGGAACTTTGCTATCTGTACCTGAGGTTCAAAGTTCATCTTGGAGGTTTCATTCTACAGTTTTATCCTTCCTAATTGCCTTTTGCCTAGTCATCTCTTTCACAAGATAATTTCCATGAGCTCTGACTGGAATATCTTCCCTGCTGATATATGCATTATACAACTGATTATTTTTTTTTCCTAAATGTCTGGGTTTTCTTACAACACTATCTTGCCCTTCAACCCAAAAATGCACTTCTGCAGCTAATTGCCTGCAATTAAAAAAAAAAGGTTATTCTAGCAGCACACTCTTAGACTACCTGTGTATCTATATAAAATGCTAATTAGCTAGCTAGTGAAAGCATCCCCCTTATATTTTTTCAGAGTTCTGGTAGCCCTTTAGCAAAAAAGCTTTCCAGTCTCAGTTGTTGTATGGTGGTGTATCGTGTTTAGTTCAGGCTGTCAGCTTCTTGAGCAGCAGCCTGCCAGTTCTTACTAGCTTGTAGAAAGCTGTACACAGCTGTGACATTGGTGAAACAGTAAAGGTAATACTGAAGTTGCTTAGGCTGAGAACTGCAACAGATTTTCATGTCCTTCAGATGCTGAAGTAATGTGGCAGATGGCCTAATTATTAGTTCTTTCCCTAGAAAATCTGAGGAAAGACATGAAGGCCATTTAAATATGAAATGCTTATTATGGGAGCAATTCCTTAACTTACTACATGATATCTAACAATCAGGTTAGGTGGCATGGCTCTTCCATCAATAGGACAGATTTCTTTTGCTGTTTTTTTTTAAAGCTGATGGAATTTTTGTTGCCAATGAAGCTAGGCATGAATGTATCTTTTTCTAAGAAGTCTTTTAATTTTGAGAATTGTTTTCTACATCTAGGCTTTCCCCCCTTTTGCAAAGTAAACTACATTTTATTTGCATTAACTTCTAGGTCCTTTATACCTCAAAGGATTATTTGTATTCACAGCCTCCCTATTTTAGGGACTGCATGTTTTTTTGCAGCATTTAGCTTGAGCAGATTCTGTATGGAGCCCCAACCCTAATATATTTAAATCTGAGCTATTCAATGAACTACTGTTGTTTTGGTTTTTTTGAAACTCATGCATTAATTGTTGGTGAATTAGGTTTTGCATTGCACAATTCTTCTAATTGTTATGCTCTCATAAAAGCCCCAATACCCTTGGGCTACCTCTTTACCTATTTTAACAGCTATGCACTGCAATCACTTCCTGATATTTATGTCACTTTGGCAGAACACAGACTTGAAACAAAAATGAAAATTGCTCAATCCTTGCTATTTTCATTAACATTGTTTTCATTTTCAGTTTCAAAACCACCTTACCTCCTCTTTCTATTTCATATTTCTTCTGCGTCACATCAGTGGATACAAGCTATGAGCCACCTTTTGAAGCTGCTATGTAACACACATTTTGTGTTAATACCAAACTTTACCTGGAAAACATTTTTAACTTTCTATGGTAGGCATTACTACAAATACTGCCTGCTGGTTTAGCTTTCTCTCTGTACTACATATTTCATTTCCTTCTAGCAAAGAAGTTGTCTTGTGTATCTAACATCCTCAGTGGAACAGAAATGCATGCATCTTTGACTATGCATTCTTTGTTTTATCTTTCACTGCTCAGTATTTTAAATTTATACCTTTTTCAACATACTTTGTTTTTTTTCCTTAAAGGTTTCTTAATCCAGCCTTTGCTTCTGGAAAAGGTCCTATTACATTCCTGTACTTCACCTTAACTGTGCCATATTTGTTTTGGTTTGGTTTTTAAAACCATGTGACTGTGCCTGGCACAAAACCTGTCCTTTGTGCTAGGGAGTATCAATGTTATCCATTGTCCTGTGAAATAAGAATAATCACCCTTAGTCATTACGACACATCATTTAATGTGTGCTATGGATCAGTAGACTTAAAATAGTAACAAATCCACAAAACAATTTTTTTTAAAAAAGCAATGTTCTCTTTAAATTTACTGTTACTGTAAGGGATGAAAATAAGATTTAACTACTTTTGCTGAAAAGCAGTTGAATATGAATGCTGGATGATTTTAAAAGCTGCAAACTGTATAACTTGGGAACTGTGGTCATGGGTCATGTATGTGCATACAACAATACTGAATTAGTCTCTGTCAAAATGGAAAACAATTATGAAGTATAATGACAAAAAATTATGCTTGAGATAGAAAAGAGGTACTCTATACACTAAAAGCAATTCACAGCTGTAAGACACAGACTAGTAGAAATAGGAGAGCATCAGCTCAAGCTTGCAAACACTCATAAGCCTGTGAAGAATCTAAACACTTTTCATTGATGACAAAAGATTGCAATTCTTTTGTCAAAAAAAAGATTTCTCAATGTTTTCACAGAAATAGCCTGCTGGTAATACTTTTTATTGTGCCGCCTGTGAATTTCAATTTTTATTGCCTTGAAATGTGGACCCCTGAGCAGTCTGTGGCTCTAGAGTTGCACGCAACTGTTGAAGCGATCAGCGAATGTGGTTGCATGTGAAAAGTAGGGTGACAGGACTTTGGTATTTTCCTCCTGATTTGTTAAATAGTGGAATTGAATGAAGTTGCTGCACTGGAATATGTTACAATGCAGTGCTTGCTTTGATGTGTAAGTAACAGAAGGATGGAATGAAGATAAAGAGATAGATGCTGAAGTAGGGTGTGGGCTGTGAATCTGCCCTATCCTGCCAAAGATACTGTACTGTCTTCAGTACTTTGGCTATAAGTTTCCTAATGGTGAATGAGATTTGGACATGTTATTGATGGTCTAAGAAATACTGTGTTTTAGTGTTCTTCTACTTGACAGGTAAACAAAAGCAGTTCCTTAAATAAAAGTGATGGTTTAAGGTCATGGCCTGGTCCTATACAGGACAGAAGAACTACTTCGACTCTCAAATTTAAAATGTAGAGCCCTAAGGGCCTTTTCACCTGTTGGTTGTCTCTGTGCTCAGACTTCTAGAGCCTGTGGGTGCCCAACACTTTGATATCACAAGTCCCAGTGCTCCATGTTCCTCTTGGCAGTTTGGTGATGGTGGTGCTGATGGACTGGGTGTCTCCACCTCTGCGCTGCTGGGATTTAGGGAATAAACATTTCACTCCATCATCCCTGGGGCATATTTGTGAAGTCTACAAGTGTGGGGGTGAGCAGAAGGAAATTTATTTTTCTGCAGGGTGTTACTTGATGGTCATTACTTTCAGTGGTTCCCTTCAGGAAGTGCCATTCAAGTCCCTTGTTCCTGCCCTCCAGCTGGTGCCTCTTTGTGATCCCTGCTGTGATGCTGGTGCAGGGCTCCAGCCTGGGGAGTTTATCCAGCCACAAAATAGCAAAGGGAAAATGGTGAGAAAGGGAGGACCAGTGCTTTCCAGCCCAGCTGGACCCCTGGACACCTCACTGTGCAGCTGTGGCCACACTTGTGGCCCTGGGCTGGAAGGGACAAGGCAGGGTGTCTGGGCAAGCAGCGCAAGACAGAGCAAATGCTGAAGCTGCAGCTGCTATCATAGATCAAGCAAGGCTTTTGGGCTTGGGTATTCAAAGCTGGGAGTACACGAGGGCTGTGATTCTCAAGGTGGCAAGTAACTGAAAGCAGATAAAACCTAGGAGGAGCCATGCTTTCCTAGCATCTCCAGCCAGGCAGTTTAAATACTTGTCTTGACAGTGTGCCAGTCCTAGATGTGATCCCATTGCAATTAAGTGTTGCAAGCACGCGTGTATGAGAAAAGCACTGAAAAGGCTCACTGGCAGGTTTTACCTACCTGTGCTTTAAAAGCAGTTTTCAGGTTTCTGCCCTTTACATTTTAATGTCCAAAACCCTGAGAATCAATTATGTTACTTTAACACCTCAGCTCTTTTAGTGTTGCTGTGGGACAAGAAGAGTTCACAAAATACTTTGGTTTTCTGCAGTGCAGAAAAATTGCCAGCCAGGAACTGGCAGAGAGCATCAGTATCTCCTACAGTTGGCAGCTGCAGGAGATGAGCCTGCCCGAGGAGCCACTGTAAAGCGGCTGTTTGCGATCAGCCAGCCACAAATTGTGTCAGGGAAAGCTCATTCTCAGTTTGACCTAAACGGGTACAGGTTTTGTACTGCTCTGGAAATGCAGGCTGGCCACTTCTGACTGTGTTAGTGAGGTCATTTGTTGTTGATTGTCGCTACCAACTGGCCTCTGTAAAGCAGCAAGAAGCTGACACTTTCTAAAATTAGAGCAATTTGCTAATTTAAAATGTTAATGGCTTCATTTATGTTTTTGTTAGTGTCCTCTATCAGGTCTAGAATTGCTATTTACTTGTAGAGAATTATTTTTATGTGCAAGTTTTTCCTCATGATTTATTTCCAGTTCAGCTTTCACATTGCTACATTCTGCAGCAGCCCAAGAGAAATAACATTTTCTGTTCAGTAAGGGATTAATACTTTTGATGAGATGTTTCTGACACAGGAGGTTTGCAGATGTTCTTGCACAAGCCTTTAAAAGGACATTCGACATGTGGCGTTACAAGAACATATTCAGCAAATTTTAGGTAAGCAAATTGACTTAATTTAATAAGCCGCTTTTCATCGAACCGGATGGAGCCAAATGAAGTACTTTGCCAAGAAATGTATTGTTATTAGTGCAATATAATTTGGTGCTTACTAAGCTATCTGGTTCAGGCGGTGGTTTGGAGAGGAAGGAGAGGAGCGGGTGGCGTTGGGAGGTTTCCTGCCGAAAGAGGCTGGCTCCGCCGGGAGGGCAGCAGCAGTGCTTGCTGCAGGGCTGCTCCTCCGGGTTTTTAAAGCAGAGATCGATACTGTGCTGCACAACCCATCCCTGAAACTCAAAAAAAAAAAAAAAAAANCACCTCCAAAAAAAAAAAAAAAAAAAAAAAAAAAAAAGTAATTTGAATTAAAAGCTGAAGAAAGGTGAGCTATTTCCGATGCCTGCTTCACTGAAGATGGGCTGGAGCAGGAAATTGTCACCACACCAGAAAGCATCCTAGGACTCTGCTACCAGTCTCATGGTAATTTCTGGGGTTTCTAACAAGGGGAACAATTCGCTATGCTAAATTCACATGCACAGACCCTTTTGTGGGTACTAAATCCTTTGGCATACACAGAGTTCTTCCTTCAAAAGTGCATATTCAATACAGATTTCAACATTTCTGGAGAGCAAGTCATCTCTCTATCCCCAAAGACTGAGAACTGCAAACATTGGGTGCTCTTTATAATTAAGTGTGACTTCTCCAAAGAGAGATGATTATACTATCAGAAAGGAATTATTTTTTTTTTGCCAGAAATTGTCTCCCTATATCACTTTCTCTACTGAAAGATGTGTGTGGGATTTGGGCTATGCTGTATCTTCTCAGTGGGTCTTGGATGAGACATTACGTATCACGTGCTTTGGACTTTGTTCCATGCACAGCCTGTCAGGCATCTCACAGATAACGTTGACTCCCACAGTATTTATCCAAATAACATTACAATGACTTAGTCAAAGAAAATAATAATAATAAAAACATTACAGCCTTCCCCTCCCCACCTCAAACCCCTGAAGAATTGCATAAAGATGATATGTCTTTCAGAGATATAGGAAGAAAACTTTGTTTATATTCCCCTGATTTACATTACAGCAATTGTTTAATATGTCCTGTTGTTTCTGGGTAGGTAGCACTCTGAGTGTGAAACACAGCTTATTAGACTGCCAGAATGGCAATTTTGCACCATATTATGAAGGCAGATCCTTAGCATGCCTTTTTTTTTTTTAAGGCATCCACAAGCCCTTTGTTTCACTGCTCATGATCCCCACTTTAACCTGTCACATATGCAAACTACTCTGGTTTCTTAGGGTTTAATAAGTCTTGATGTTATGTGAAATAATCAGGCAAACCAATATTAGATGTCATTACTGCAGCCACTGGAATAAGTTTTGTTAGCAAAGTGAGATAGAAATTAATTTTTATTTTGAAATATTAGCATTTGGTTGTGAGGGGATCTGTTTGCCAAGTTAATTTTATGTTTCTTCATATACCTGTTCCTTAGACTGTGCTATCATTTCCTGGTTTCTGAAGTTGAAACAATAGGTTTTTCTTCCTAGTCACTTTTTTTTGTTAAAAAGGAGGATTGATTTCGTTCTCTTTAATCAAATTATGCTTCTAATTTTAAGTTTAGAAGTTTTTTCTGTTATCAGAATTGCTAAAAGCAGCTTTTAAAAAAAAAAAAAATCTGGACACTTCAAAATAAATAAAACAGCACCAACTAGCTGTCCTTCACTAACATCACTGTATTTTAATTTTTCTTCTATTTCTTTTAACAGTATTATCCACTGATATAACCCAATAAAGAGGTGAGTCATTGCATTCATCAAATAGTCTTAATTTATTGAGAAACATCCACATTCACACAATCTGTCCCAAAGAGCTGAGCCAGCACCTTGCGTGCATGCGAATGCTCATTAATTTCACCGACGGATCTGAGAGAAGCTGTGAGCAGTCTGTAAGGACTGTGCTGCAGTGTTGAACCCTTCTGGGTAACTGGTAGGACTAACTTTACTTCTGTGAGATGGATGAGAAGCACTTAAGCTATCACATACTAGTTACATGTAAGAAAAGACGTTGCTTGTGGCAGGGAGTTTAGCCATTCTTCTTCTTCCAGACAAACCTCAGAATGTCACATGTTGCTGTAAAGGAGGATGGGAGCCTTTTGAAATGTTCCCTCTCTGCTAAACAGAATGAAAGCTGTTTGAGAGGTGCAAGTGTGACATCCTGCTTATTAGCAGGTGTGTTGCCATCTAACAATGTATCTGGGGGCATAGCAAACAGCATCGCTGAAGACTGGCTTCACCTATAGATGTTGAAAGAAAGTGTCCCCAACCTCTGGCCACCCAGAGGAGTTTTGATTCAGTAAAGGCAGCAGTAGGAAAGTAAAGCAATTTTTTCTATTCCCAAGAAACCAGATCATACAACTGGTACTTTTCTTCCTCTGGTACTACAAATACCTAATTCCTGAAAGAAGATGGGGGGGGGGAAACAAAATAACAAATATCTAGCAGTAGCTCCATGCTCCTTATGTCTGCCCTGAATTTTGCCCTGCTATCAAGGACAGCTAAGATTTTATTAACCAATATAAAAAAAAACCAAAACAAAAACCAAACCTTCAAGATTTTTCACACAGACCACATTCTACCAGCTGCGCTGCAAAAAATGATGCAAGGAATGGCAGCTAATGGCATCTCTAAAGAGGCAGTCTCTAACCCTATTATGAAGACAGGTAGTTTCCCAGGTAAACCTATACCAATGGTTTAATTGTTCAAACTTCTAGGCTTCATTCCCCTAAAAACCACCCAAAACAACAACAAAAAGCCCAAGAAAAAACAAACAAAACAAACAAACAAAAAAACAGAGAGGAAAACAGCACATATCTAAGTAGGCATTTACATGTCAGCATTTATTGCATGTGTGTGATCATGTGCACATTCTCTCTGGTGAAGCAATCACAGTTCAGCTCTCACAACTAGAAGCATATTTCCCCCCTGTTCTTTGAGACCTGTTTAAACTATTTGGATGTTATTAAGCTAAGTATTATTCATGGGGATAATTCAAGCAAGAGTAAACAGAATGGAAAAAAAGAATATTTGAGAGTATTCACAGACTTGTTTTGGTCTTTAATAACAGAACTGTGTTTTTTTTTTTTTTTAATCTAAAAAAAATTCCTCCAGAAGAGGGGTTTTATTGCCAGTCTAAAACCTGAGGGTTTTTTTTTGTTTGGTTGGGTTTTTTTGTTTGGTTTTTTTTTGTTTGTTTGTTTGGTTTTTTTGTTTTTTTTAAAAACAACCAATCCCAAAAACCCCAACAAAACAGATCTAGGCCATAGACACCTCACTCTTTTGAATAACTTTTGAAGTTCATATGCACCTATAGTATCAAAGTTCCCAAGTCAGCAAATGGCAAAGCCTAGAGCTTTGCTCACTGGTTGGAGCACATGGATGAGGAACACTGCTGCCTGTGTACTATTTGTTGTAGACTGTGGCAGTCCCACTGGACCCTTGTATTCAGGCCCAAACGTTATGAGTTTCAGATGAGGTTTTCAGATTGGAAAGCTGTGATTTTAGGCAGCATTTCTTCCCTGTGACTGTTGGGCCTCTGGGTATGTCTCAGACTATACTCGTAGTATGGAATCCTACAGTATCCTCCTGAAGAGTCCTGCCATAGCCAACCTCTGCTCCAGAGAGAAATTGTGTATTTGTAATCAAGGAAACAATAAACAGCCCTTTCAATGCTCTTGTCACAGAACAATAAACATGAAGGCTTGGTATAATATGGTATCAGTGTTTGTTAGGCTGGATGTTGATTTTTCTAACAGGAGATATAACGTAGCCTTGAAGTGATAACAAGATAGGTCTTTGTGGCTGGAGCATCCTCTTCCCTTTTCTTCTTTGATACATCTCAAATCCTGACCTTTAACTGTTCATATCAGACTCCTGATATTTTTACACCTTCATTTAAGTTCCTCAAGAACCTGCACCACATGCTAAATTCCCATCTTTTCCCTGTGTCTGGGGAAGTGGGGGGAAAAAGGGAGAAAAGATACGGGAATATTTTGCTGCTGTTTATGCTCCCTTACAGAAACTGAGCTCATTTGGGACCCTGGAGCCTAGTTCTATTCCAATTTTCTTGTCCTGAAGTAAAGGCCAAGTTTGCCTGTCCTTTGAGAAGACACGTGTCCACTGCATTCACCTCCACCCTTGATGGTAGAACATATTTTCAACCCAGACTGCATGGTCAGACTGGTGGTGCAGTGGATGCTTCCTCTCTACAGATCAAAGTGATTTTCAAGGCATATTTTGACTGTAGCCAAGTGTTCTAAAGCACTGCACAGTCTGTGAATTTGCTTTTCAGCACTGTGGGTTAATGAATAATCCTCTGTGTACCTTTATCTTGCAAAGTTTGGTGTTTAATTGTTGGTTGCAGCAGATGGAAAGCAACTAATTATTACTGATTTTTTTTTTAATGGTATCTGAGATAAATAAACAAAACATTGTAAGGGGAGTTAAATTGTAGGGCTGAGCTAACAGCTCGCCATTGTCAAATGGGGAGGTCCCGCTGCCTTTACCCCATCCCCTTGCCTAGGGACAGTCTCATCTTCAACCTTCCCCGCCACTTCTCAGAGCCGCTGGATCCTTCACTGAGCTGATCAAATTTTCTAACCCAGCAGGTTAAAGGGAACAGCTTTGGTGGCATTAATGACTGGTCTTATGTAATTTCACACTTAAGTGAAGTGATTGTGCAAGCACTGGGACACGTGAGCTACAGGCACCACACAGCATCTGCTCACAGATAACCATTTGTGATTGATGTCCTTCTGTTTGGTTAGGAATATTTAGGCCAAGAGACCTCCTGTGTAAGCTGGGGTTACCACCAACCAAAGGGATGAGTCAGGACTCTGCAACAGCTCATATCCTCTGTGGCTCACCAGAGGACCTCTAACACCAAAAGACTCCAATAGCATGACAGTGGATTCAGTTCCAATTTTCCCATCTAATTGACTTCTTAACAACCAAAGTCTGCAAAAAAATTCTGACAAACTAATCTTATGAGTATTGCTTCCTGTGTTCTGAAGCTGAAGCCAGAACAAGAGTTTGTGTAATGATGATGAACTGTTAAATAAAATTAAGTCTTAAGTCCCTATGGATTTTGTAATAAGAATTGTAAACAATATTTTGCAAATAAAGCTGCAGGACTATGGACTGTCACTCCCAGATGGCATGAATTAGTGGAAGGTTTGTTGTGCTTCCTTTCCCCAGCCGTCCACCCCTCCCTGGGTTTTGGATGTGCTAGCCTTGGATGGGGATGACTCAGCTGCTGGTGAATCACCTGCTGAAGTGCTAAAAGTGATAGCTTGGCTCCATTTCCTCAAGCAACAGTGAGCTGTCAAGGCAGACTAGCAAGAAAATTGTCTTCTGCAGCTGGGAGAATTTTCCTGCTTGCACATTAAGATTTGCTGCAGTTAGAGGTGGTCACACAGATTTAGTGTGACTTCAGCAAACCCTGTTGAGATCTTGTTTAATAAAAGCTTCCCTGTGCAAGTGCTCATTAATGACAGGGGTCTTCACAGGCATTGCTGTAAAGCTTTCTTTAGCAGAAAAGCAATGGCTGAATAGCTCGTGTACGATGTAACTGGATAAATATTGGTCAGGGATGTTTCACTTTTCCAGTTGGCGACATGGAAAGTAATGGAATCTTTCCAGCCAGAGAGATGTTCCCAAAAAGAGATGAGAGCTAGAAAACCCTTCTGAAATTTTGCTGTTTCAAATTATTGGTTTCTGGATTGGTGATGGTGGAGGGAGACAGGAGAAAAGCTAAAAAACACATGGAAAACTTTGCCAGGCTCTACATCCCCACAGGACTGCACACGTCCAACCAGCTGCTAGCGAGAAAAATGTGGAGAACCTATTGTGACTGTGTGGTGAGTCTAAATGTCCTTTACAAACAAAGGCTGTTTGGGACATACAAAGCAATGCTAGTTTACCACAATAATTTTTAACCACTGTGATCAATGGGCCTTTTTTACTATTTCAGTGTCAGTACCTTCTTCTCCTTGATAGTCAAAGTAGCGTATAAGCCAACTGCCTGATCAACGAGTAGAATCAACTGATCAACAGTAGAATCAACCGCCCCTGCTGACAAGCAAGTAGGCATTGTGAGAAGATCATCTCCAAGTCTCTGTTGTGAACCTTGGCAAGAACCAGCATGCATTTTGTTCTCCACCTGCTGTGGTACAGACTTATACTACTTAATCTAACCAGCAATAGTTCCTGGAGTAGCTGAAGTTTGAGGAAAATATAGTCAGAGCTAGTTACTTTGCCCACCATGAAGAGGATAGAATTTAGTAAGTACAAAGAGAAAAACCCTAAGTTTTACCTGCTATGGCAATTATTTTGCTGAATGTTGTTTACTTTGGCCTCTTTGTTGTATGCCTTTATATATATATGGGGATTGGCTCCATCCTCAGGAAAAACACATCTTCAGCTCTCCTCTCTTCCCTGTGGAGAGCAGCAGTATCATGGGCCCTGTTCAGCTGGTTGGTCAGATCAACCTTCCCAACAGGTATTTCCTGTCATCTTTGTCAGGGTCCTCTGAGCCCAAATCCTCCTGCAAACCAGTGGTGGCACAATGACGGTTAAATTCTCAGTCATGTAGGGTAGAGAAAACAGTGCCAAAAAGAATTATTCAAAGTTATGTATCTGTGTAACTCCTCATTGTAGCAAAGCCAGAGGGTTCATCATCTGGCAGGACCAAGCTAAATGAACAAGTGTAATTCTATCAATTCTTATTTTTGGAACAAGTCTGTTATTAACATTTTTGTGGGGGGAGGTCCAAGGATGTGGCAGAATCCAAATATGAGCCAGGTTTGCTCATATAATCATGCTTACTGTGTCTCAATAAGCCTTCAAATTAGTCTTATGATAAGCATGTTATTTGAGAAAGATAAGAGATTTACTCAAAAGGCATTCCTTCACATATTTTCCATGAACATCCCACATCTTTAATATCAAAAAATATTCTATTGTTGGGAATAGAAGACATTGGACTTGATGCTATTTGAGGTTCTTACATGCAGAGGTGATTTTCCAAAACATTGCCATATGCAGAATGCAGATACCCAAATATCTGCAGAAAAACAAATGCAAGGGTACATTGTGGCATGTAATACTGTGTACTCTAATACCATTCAAACCTCAGTGGAAAGCCACTGCTAAGCTGTGTGCTTAGTTGCATGACAGCACACAAAAATCTTAAGAGCCAAACAAGTATTAGCAGCATTGTACTGACTGTTTTGCCTCTTTTTGTCTTTCTACCTGAATTCATTTTCAAACCATCAGCCATTTTAGTGTTGGAAGTCTCCAGACTAGAGCAGCTAACTATTTACTTTTCTATTAACTTTATTCTAAAAAAGTTAAGCACAATGTATGTATATGTAAATTTACAGGTATTATTTTTTTCTTATCAGATAATCACTTTTGTTAAGAGGGAGCTTACTTCTTAAGGGTTTACACTCAATTTATCAATCCATTTTGTTAGTCTTCTTTAAAAAGCTCTAAGATAACAGCAGTCAATTTATAGCAGTCCTTTCTCTACGCAGACAAAATACAAAGGTTCTTAATATTTTCCATCCAAGTCTCTTTACAGTCCAACTTGGGAGTGGTAATAGGATGAGTGCCAAGGAATTTCCAGAAATCTTGAAGTGCTAGTAAGTCATTACTGATGCAGTGCCATGAATATTTGGTTGATGCAAGTTAGATGCAGGACCATTCTGCCCCTGATTAGCAGATATTATCAGTGCATCCCAACAAAAGTCAAAGCTTCTTGCTTGCTTATGCAATGGGGAAAGAAGAATGGTAGTTACTTCCCCAGTTGCGAACAAAAACGCAACCTTTCAGCACTATGACCTCAAATTGTCTCTGCAAGACACCATTTTAGCTACCGCCTCTTCTGAGCCCTTTCCTCACCTCAAGTAGTTCTTAATTTAGGTTATATTCGGTTTACAGTTTAAAGGTTAATAGTTCTATTGGTGTTCTTTAATGTTCTTTAAAAATATTTGTAGGTGTATAAAATCTGGAGACCACTCCTGTGGCAAAGTGTGTCTTCCAAAACAGATTTCATGGAATACATGGGTGTGAAGCCCTAACCAATGCAGAACTTTATTAGTCTCCACCAAGCTGTAATAGTTTACATGTAGGAATGTAAGAACAGACATTGTAGATTTCTTCAGGGTGACTTCCTGGATTTTCAAAAAGTGGCTAGATCAGGTACTTCAAATTACTTAAGAGAATTCATACGTGGTTTCCAAAGGCATGATTTGTTGTTCTAGTCTATCTATCTCCCCAAATCCTCAGCCAAGGAATGGTGTGATCCCTGAACATCTCTCCTAGCTTGTTCCCTTGATCTTTGTGTACTTTCAGTGTTCCTTTTTTGCATATTAAGAGAACACCATTAGAAAGAAAAAAAAACAACAAACTGAAACCAACCTGTAACTCAGGTGGATGGATATTCATGGTACGTCTTTGTGGCTTTGTCTGCTGTGATACAATAAACCAAAAAGCATATATATACAAGAGGACAGGCCTCCACAGTGGAAATAATGCAACAGCTCTTCCTTCAGATGTCAAAAATCTATTACTTCTGTGTCATCGTCTGAAAAAATAATGGCCAAAAGGCTAGCCTTGTGTCTGGGTGAATAAAAAAAAAAGATATGAACATGCCAGTGTTGCCTCGGTGTGGGTTCTTAGCAGCCAGGGTGCTACCCCATGAAATGCCTGTGATTTTTAAAGAGATTATTTAATCCAGGAGGGAAAGCATTGCACAGGCAAGCCACTACATAGCCTCAGATGTAAAGCTTGAGTCTGCTATGGCATACCCCATTGCAAAAACTTCGAAAAGAGGGTGGATTTGGAAGCCTTCCTGTCTGCCTCAGGAAGGGTGTGTGTTGCTCCTTTGCTCACAACAGCTCTGATCTACCTCTTTTTACCTCTGCACAGGCAGAGTCCAAACAAAACTTAAAAATTACACTTCATCTATGTATAATTGAAGCATATATATGTATGTGTGTGCATGTATATACTCTGTGTACCCAGAGGGCCTCTGTTAGTATTGCTCACTGTCATTTTGTCAAATTTGTAAACACCGAATGTTTATGGACTGACTTCCTTCAGATGTCAAAAATCTATTACTTCCGTGTCATCGTCTGAAAAAATAATGGCAAAAAGGCTAGCCTTGTGTCTGGGTGAATAAAAAAAAAAGATATGAAAATGCCAGTGTTGCCTCGGTGGGGGTTCTTAGCAGCCATGTTTATGGACTGACTTCCTTCCTTCCTTCCTTCCTTCCTTCCTTCCTTCCTTCCGTCCGTCCGTCCGTCCGTCCTCCCTCCCTCCCTCCCCCTCTCTACACCAGCTGAAATCCCACATTAAAACAATCATGACATGATTATTTCAAATTATCTTCTCTCTGCAGCATTATGTATTTGTGACTCAGTGGTACTTTTCAGACTTGTAGTACTTTGTAGTTAGTCTCTACAGGAATCCATTATAGTTAGTTTCCAGACTTGTATAAAAAAATAAACACCTCCCCAACTTTACTTAGACTTTTCTGTAATTATCACACAACACTAAAATCCACCATATTTAGTAAGTGTTAAGGTGAAGATAGCAAACATAGTTGGTACAGTGCTCCCAATTAAATATCTTGAGAAACACAAACCCAAAATACAGCCTTAGAAACATGTCTCTTCCTGTATTAAAACACTGCTAGTTTCAGCAGACACCATTCCTGTCCTATATTCTGCTTTTCCAAAGTGCCTAAACCTCTGCTTATCATCTTTACAAAACACCTTGTTTGAGACTTTAAGACACAATGCTAACCTACCCTTTTTTTAGCTCAGGAAATTCTATAAAACAGTAGGAACAGGCCCCGCCTTTAAGAATCCTGTGGACCAAAAAGATGTCTTCTGATACTTCTCATAAGGAGACCATGTACCAACTGATTACTCATCAGCAATATCACCCTTCCCTCTTTTCTTGCATCCCTCCACATATTTAGTGGACTCCCATTTGAAGTGGTGAAATAAATCTCCTCAGTATTTTTTCTGCTTTTATGATGCTGCTTTTACAGTGATGCACTTCATACAGGTGATGCAGATTCCTCCCCAGTAGGACTGCACCATCACCTAGGTTTCATTGCCTAGATCATGGCACCTTCACGGCACGAAGCTTATGATGCCAACAGACAAAATTTGTTTGGCAAGAACCTCTTTCTTTTTTTGCTGTTGGCTGCATCTGCTGACAGTGCTGCTGCTCACGTTCTGGCTCTGCTGATTCTTTCTGTGCCACAGCCAGAGATGCTGCATCTGGACCTCAAGACATGGAGAAGAGGAAGTGTCAGAATATGCCAGACCCTGTCTTAGGGCTCTGCCTCTCCTGGGTCTTTTCTGTAGTTCTTCCCTCCTGGGCAAGGAGTCTGTGATACTATCCCAGAACAAGTCCTGCAGAACCATGTTTCCTTAGATAGATGTAGTTATTCACCACCTTAGATAAAGGTGACATCTCTCAACGTGGCTATACCAATTATCAAAGTTTGTTTTGATCCCACAGTAAACACCCAGCAGACCCAACACTGCAAGGCACCTTGGCATATAGCCCATGCCTTTGTCATACCCTGTTCTTGTACGTTGTGTCCAGATCATAAGGACACTCATACTCCCAGTGTGAATATTGCTGAGGGCAAGGGAAGAAGATGTGAAGGGTTTTTTTCCACCCTTCTTCCCTAGACAAAGCTGTTTTCCTCAGGTACATGCTAACTGCAGAACTTCAGGCTGCAAGCTTGGTGGCTTTGGCAGAGAGATACCTAGGACTGCAGAGAAACCGTGTTGTACACTGAGTGAGCAAAAGCCACTGCCTGTAACTCTCCCCCACCTATTGAAACATCAATGACCCCGCTAAGTCTCACTGGAGAGACGGTGCATTCTCCTGGAATATCTGATAGCTGTGGATCCTAATCTGTCTCTTCTGCCTGTCACAAAGAAAAACTCATTCAGAGAAGCTAAGTTATTTTCTTAAAAGATTTATTTTACAAAACCTATGGTTTTGGACAGCTGCTTAGCAAAGCATGGAGTCCATGTAGGTGTCTTCAGAAGATCAACTGCTACTAGAAGAGTTACCAGAAAAAGAGATTTGATTCCTTCTTGAAATTGAGATCAGACCACCACGAAGACCAGTTTCCAAGCAGCTGCATATTGCTCTTGGGTATGATTTCCAAATTCATAAACCCACAGAATCACAGAATGGTTTGGGGTGGAAGGGGCCTTAAAGATCATCTAGTTCCAACTCCCTGCCCTGGGAAGGGACACCGTCCTCTAGATATATAGCCTGTATCTCAGCTGCTATTTTGTTGTTGTTGTTTTCCTCCTCAGTCTTGTTCAGAGGATCAAGTTAGTGCCAAGAAAAATTACATTCTCTGTGCTTTGAAGCATTAGAGGACAGTAAGATTTCTGCTACCACAGGAATATGAACTCACATGGAAAAGAAACACAACAGGCAACAAAACACCATGTTCTGGACTGTCCCTGAATCACTGTATCAGCAATTGTCAAGCCAATGCAGCCACCCCAGTCAAATTTGAGACCCAGTCATTTTGTTAGAGACTATTTCAAGTTTCAAGCAATGGTCGTGAAACCAAGAATTCCTTTGTGGGAGCTGCCTGATGTACTTCAGAAAGCAGTCCCCTGGTATTGTCAGACATGATGCTGTCACAGCTGAGATACTCTTCTGTGATGAGTTTTCTTGCTGAGAGCAGGAGGAAAGATTCCTTTTTGGCATTAGGAAAGTAATCAATCAAGGTCATTGTTATGCTAGAAGCAAGCCATCTTTTATCTCAAGGAGTTGATATGTCACTTGAAGATTCAAACACTCAACCCATACCACCTCCTGAATACAGGGGACAGATTTGTGCTGCTTGACCTCCATGATACAACTCTACATATCTGTCATGCCATCTCAGAAAATGTGGGAGATCAAAACCACCATCAGGATAGGCTATTATCCTCCAGCCACACAAAGTAACATGACAGTGACTATAATATTCAAAGTGGTAGCAGCACACTTGCATGGGAGCAGTATTTGTGTCCTTCTACCAGGACAGCTAGCTAGCACAGATTAGGCACACACAACCTATTACAGAACTTGTTCTCTAAAAGGTACGAACACACTGGAGTGAGTCCAGTGAAAGGCCACAAAGACAAGTGAGGTACTGAAGCACCTGTCATACAAGGAGAGGGTGAGAGCTGGAACTACTCAGTCTAAAGAAAAGGCTCAGTGTGCATCAGAACCTGAAGGGAAGGTATAGCACACAGAGCTGGGCTCTTAGTGGTACCCACTGAAAGGGCAAGAGGCAATGGGCACAAATTGGAAAAAAGTACATTTGATTTAAACAAAATTTTCATTTGTTTGTTTTTAAACTGAGTGTGAGCAATCACTGGAACAGGTTGCCCAAAGAGGTTGTAGACTCTCCAGCCTTAGAGATACTCAAAACTTGACTGGACACAGTACTGAGGAACCAGCTGTAATTAACGTTGCTCTGAGTAGAGTCCTTTCCAAGTTCAATGATTCTGTGACATAGTAAAATCCCTATGGAAATGTACTTCTCTGGCACACATTATCAGGTACGATCTTCCTAGTGGTGTGACAAACCTGAACCTGCTGAGAATCCACAAATCCCACAGCCAGACTCATTGCTTTCAGTTTCCCTCAGCAGAACACGTTCAGAGACACCAACAATTAAAAGCTACTTGACCTCACACGACCTGGAGTTTGATCATGTTGTTCATATGTATAATCCACTCCTCCTTTGCTCCAGAATCATAGTTTGGAGGAAAAATGTGCTTTGTTAGTATAAAAAGGCAAGGAGTCTGCAAGACACAGGTACACCACACAGTTATTAGTGGTTTACTTTGTGAGCAGTGCAATGTATGTATGAACAGCACATTTAGGCAATATCTTTTTTTCTTTTTCCAATTAGTAACTTTCGTTTCCTGAAGTGCACTGTAAAATGAGCAGAATTTCTGAAGTAGAAAAGATGCAGATGTGAAAGGATAGTAAGACAAATCCTTTCTTCATTAGACTAACTCTCATCAATCCATTAAAAAGGTAAGACTGTTTTCAACACACTTGTTTTCCCTCAGTGTTTATTGCTCATCAGTAGTAAAGTAGTTCTGTGTAAGCTTTTCTCTGCTGGTAAACCTCACTAATGGTATAGACAAGGGAAATGCATTTTAGTCTTAGTTTGCAGGTGTTACCAATTGCCAAGAGTACCATGACATGAGGTGGGCTTAGCCAGCATATGCATAAATGATACACATTTAAGGTATAATCTTCCTTTTTCTTGTTTTGGATTTACCAAAAATCAAGGGAGCTTTCAGTTTTCTTAGAGGCCATTGTCAAAAAGGGGCAAGGCCTCCTTAGCATAGGTCCAAAATAAATGGATAGTCCTAAGAGTAAGAGGAAAGTAAAACAAGTCTCTATAGACACAAGGCAACCTGCTGCCCAATTCAAAGAAGCAAAACATAATGCTGTACCCAAGCTGCGGCTGTAATTATCCCACTCACTGCAGTTCTATCAGCATCATTCCCTTCTGAAATAATCCCCAGAGAAACCCTGATTATACAATGTAGTATCTTTGTTTTCAGTAGCTCACTGTCCTACTTGGCAAGATGTTTGATAGTCCACCTTGACTGACAGTCTTTTGCTTTATAACTACAACTTTAAATTTTCATCTCCTAAGCAGAATAAAGTTGTTCTTAAAATATTGCCCTCAGAAGATACAAAGATTTCTATACAAAATTGCAGTCATAGTATTAGCTTTTAAAATAAATCAGCCAAAAAGTAGATGAGCAACACAAATACATAATTGTGGTGGTTTAACCTTGGCTGGAGGCCAGGTGCCCACCAAGCCGCTCTATCACTCCCCTCCTCAGCAGGGCAGGGAAGGGGAAAAAAAAAAAGATGGAAAAAACAACCCCAAACTTGTGGGTCAAGATAAAGGCAGTTTAATGTAACAAAAGCAAAAGGCCACATATGGAAGCAAAGCAAAGAGCAAAGGATTTATTCTCTACTTCCCATCAGCAGGTGATGTCCAGCCACTTCCTGGGAAGCAGGGCTTCAGTATGCATAGTGGTTACTCCGGAAGACAAATGTAAAAAAAACCCCAACAAAACAAAACAAACACCAAATGCCACCACCCCGTTCCTCCCCCTATCTCTCAGCTTCTTATTGCTGGGCAGATGCCATATGGTATGGAATATCCCTTTGGTCCGTTGGGGTCAGCTGTCCTGTCTTTGTCTCCTCCCAAGATCTTGCCCACCCTCAGCCTGCTGCTGAGGGAGGAGAAATGTTGGCGAAACAGCCTTGGTGTGCACTGGCACTGCTCAGCAGTAGCCAAAGTGTGTTATTAACACCTTGCTGGCTACCAACGCACAGCACAGCACTGTGAGGGCCGCCGTGGGGAAAATTAACTCCATCTCAGCCAGACTCAATACAATAATATACATTCTTCCTCCTCCCCGACATCCATAGTCATCTGTGAGACCCGAGATCACCACCTCCAAAAATTAATATATTTCATTGGTTTTGCACCAACACAGCACAAGTTTTCATTTCTTAAAACTTCCATTTGTATAAATTCTGATCTGTTGTGTTGGGAAACTCTTGAATTCCTCAGCTTACCAGGGAACGGCAATGGCAGCAGCAGTACAGCCCCTCCTCGTGGTTCAGTGAATGGCAGGTCCACCACAGGCTTTCCTGGCTCTCTGCCAAGTACACTCAGTTTCTTGGTCTCTTCTCCCCCAAAACTGCTAGTTTTCAATGCAGGATTGTATTTAAGGGGTTATAACAGACATAACCAAAGGAACTAATTTCAATTAATGTATCTCCATAATGAGGTGAAAAGCAAACAGTTCACTACTAGATTAAAAAAGTTTGAGTGAAAGCTGTTGATTAAGACACAATTGAAAAGCAATTTCCTTAAAAATTATTACTAATGAGAAGTGAGGCACCTTAAGTTCAGAGCTGCTAGACAGGCAGACCTTTCCCACCACCACCTTTAACAAGGTCCACTTTAGAGTCGCTGATCTCTGAATTTTGTGCTTTTTCAATCCTTCTTTGCTCGACCTTTGAAGTTATGCATGAGGTGGAAGAATCCAAAATAATCCATAAGGAGAATAGATGCTTTCACTGGTAGGATACTGTAAGGTAGAGGAGTTGAAAAAAAACAAAACAAAAAAAAAACCAGACATCAGAAAAGTTGTGCAGTTTATCACAAAATTAGTTTACCTGGCTAATACTGGCTGTCCTGGTTTCAGTTGAGATAGAGTTAATCTTCTTTCTAGTAGCTGCTACAGTACTCTGTTTCGGATTTAGGATGAGAATAACGTTAACACACTGATGTTGAGAGGTGGGCATGTGCAAGCCTCACGAGGTTCAACAAAGCCAAGTGCAAGGCCCTGCACGCGGATCGGCGCAATCCCAAACACAACTACAGGCTGGGTGAGGAGTGGATTGAAAGCAGCCCTGAGAAGGACTTGGGGGTATTGACTGATAAGAAGCTCAAAATGACCCAGCAGTGTGCGCTTGCAGCCCAGAAAGCCAACCGTGTCCTGGGCTGTATCAAAAGAAGTGCAAGCAGCAGGTCTAGGGAGGTGATTCTGCCCCTCTACTCCGCTCTGATGAGACCCCATCTTGAGTACTGCATCCAGTTCTGGGGGCCTCACTACAAGAAAGACATCGAGCTGCTGGAGTGAGTCCAGAGGAGGGCCACAAAGTTGATCAGAGGGCTGGAGNATCCCTACACTAAGTCAAGGACTCTTCAGGTTCCCACGCCCTTCCAGGTGCACAAGAGCTGGGAGAGCACAGCCAGGACACATGGCCCAGACTGGCCAAAGGGATATTCCCTGCCATATAACATCATGCTCTGTATGGAACTGTGGAAGTGAGCCAGGAGGCAGGATTGCTGCTTGGAAACAGCCTGGACATCGGGTTAGTTTGAATTTTTCCTTTCGGCATGTGGTGAGCAATTGCATTTGTGCATCACTTGTTTTATTATAATAATTGTTACTGCTATTGTTATTATATTCTTTTGTTATCCTGTTAGACTGTCTTTATCTCAACCCACAAGTTTTTCTCATTCTCCTCCCCATCCCCTTGGGGGGAGGAGGAATGAGCGAGTGGCTGTGTGGTGCTTAGCTGCCAGCGGAGGCAAAACCACAACACTGGCAAAGACAGTCTGCTCTCCAGAACAGAGTACCACTGGTCCTCTCAAAACAGCCATTACACTCATTTGGCAGCCTGAGTTATTAGATAGCTCAATTTCCCAACCTGACTTGCAACAGAGCCCGAAGTGCCCTAATGCTGGAGCAAGACCCCAGATATGCAGTTACTGAAGAGCAGGCCCAGCCTCTACAGCCCACAGTAAAACTGCACCCCAATGGAGTCAGCAAGTCACAGTTAGACATTTCTGTCATTGTTCTGTGGTCCAAGGGTAGACTGAACCCCTAGAAACAAACAAGCAAAAAGCCCCCTCCAGAAACGTGCAGAATTTAATGAAAATGCACACCAAGTAGAAGCCTGGTTTGCACTTTTAGTGAAAAATATAGCTGAAACATCCCTGGACAGAAAAGAGAGAGAGGAAAAGAAGGAAAGGTATAACTTACATTTTCAAAGTTAACAGAAAATAAAGAATGCGTGGTAGCACCAATATTTCTTGGTCCCGACGAACAGCAGTGACTATCTTCTCAGCCACATACTCTGGATCCAGAATGGGAAACAGACGTGGCCACCTGGAAGAGAAGACATTTCTTACTATAATACAAATTGCTTTGGATTCACATTTTACTCGAAATAAGTCTCCGTTTTGCAGTTATTCAACTAAAAGAAGAAATAAATACCACAAATCCTATAAACAACAGAACCTTCATTATGTTAGAAAGTGAGCGGCCATTGTTATTTTCCCTTTTAGTATCTCTCATAAAACAAACCCACAGCCCTCCTATTAAGACATACTAACTAGGCTTTGATTTGGCTCCTACATTTGTCATTATATAAGCATACTGAGCAAAGCTATGCCACTGATTTCAGGAGGTGAAGGGGGGTTTAGAAGCCAGAGAGGACAACTGGAGTATTTGACTTCTGTAGAGGAAAGGACACCAATTATGTTTCACGTTTCAGCTTAAATGAACAGTAAAGTACCAAAGGCTTTGCCATTTGGGTTGCTCCATCACCGGATAGCAGTTAACACCCTAAAAGTAACACACAAAAAAGCCTCTCTCATGATTTTTGGAAAGGAAATAGGAGTACATAACATGCTGGATGTGCAAAGTTGCATAAAACCCTCACAAGAGTCTACTCACTTGCTTCTGCAGCCATCAAACATTCCCGTGTTTATGAGGTAAGGACACACAATTGTCGTTTTAACACCAGTCTTTCCCAGACTTCTCATCTCTAAATCAACTGACTCTGCAAAACCAACTGCTGCAAATTTACTTGAAGAGTAATCTGTAAAATAAATAAAACATTAATTGCAGTTAAACATTTTAATTTACTACTTAAACTTTACTGAACAGGTTCAGTGAGTCCTACCACTGACAGCAGACCAGTAACAGTTTTTGACAAAGAACAGTGACAAAACTACACTCTAGTATGTAAATTAACTAGCCACAGGTGGTTTTTTTTTTTGTTTTTGTTTTTTTTTACAGTATACAACAGCAACACTATAGTATAGAAGTGATATATACACAATACTTGCAGGAAATTACTGTCCCATAATAAAATACAACAGAATAGGAACTGTTTTCAGGATTAAGTTACTAATAAAATTTGCCTTTGATGTGATTTACTCCTTTACATTCCCTCTCCTAAGTTAACTTGTACTAGACTGGCAGACAGGCTTTCTCACTGAATCCCTGCTATCACCTTTCTGCTCTCTACTGAAAACTAGCAGAGATGAAATAATCTTTTCATACCAGACCTTGTCTTTGAATTCATGCACTAAACTCAAGCTTTCAAGACTCTCCAATGTGGTTTCAACTTGAAACTCAGTTTTTCTTCATTATCACTGCCTTGAAGGTACATTTCTTTTATTATTATGTCACCTTATTTAATTTTCCAGAAATGCCTTCCGAGTTTGACCTAATCTCAACACTTTCCCTCCATCACCATATGGGTCCTCTTGAATTAACAGCGGAGAGACAGAGAATGCAAAATGAGATATCGCACCTCTGTGCCACATCTGGATTTTAGTAGTTCTTTGAGTTAGGGAAACCTGTACAGCACTCTGTGTAGCATGCTTTAAAAAAAAAAAAAAAAGTGGCCTCTACCCCACTAAATACCTGCAGGTTAATTTTAACAACATTCAAGCTCTCAGTTTCCAAAGTTCTATATGGCTCCTAGATCCTCTAACTGCCTTGGCAGAAAAACCTGTTTCACAGCACTGCTGAGCATCTGGAAAACTCTTTTGAAAGGAAGGGTCTGGTTAAGGTCAGCTGGTTCAAAAGTGTCACCATTTGCTCTACCTATATGCAAAGGCCCAGAAACTCAAGATCAGAATTTTTTTCCATGCATATTGATTGCAGAGTTTAAGTCAAACTAATTGTCTAAATGAACATTTAAAACACTACCTGAAAGGAGACTGACTCCACTCAGTCCTGCTGTGCTTGCAATACTAACCAGGTGTCCATGGTTAGAGGCCACCATTGCTGGGAGGAAGGCTTTGTAGGTCTGCAATGAAACATTTCACTAAGTAAGTTACATGCTATAATATTTTGAAGGTGTTGTTTTTAAAGAAATTCTCCCTACAGTTTATGCAAGTTTCCCTGATTCCATTACGGAATAGAAGGTGAGGGAGGAACGCCACAAAAGAAAAAAAAAAGAAAGAAAGAAAAGAGTTTGTTGTTTGAATTCTAGCCTTCAACTACTAAATTGGGACTTTCCAGGCCCTATCAGTACCACTTTCTCCTCAAAGACACATGCTAATTTGCTGAAAGCTAAAGATATAGCTTCAGCTAGTTGTTTTTTGGCCTGAAGCTCAGCACTGCAATGTTTCAAATGAGAATTAAGTGCTCACTGCAAATTTTGTAAAATGGCAAAAATTTGTATTTCTTGTCTTTCTTCTATTAATCTTCATAAATAAATTTAATCACGAAGAAAGTGGAGCATGTTTTAATATCCCCTTTGCAATTCTTTATGCTAGGAACACCATATAGATGACCTGCCTTCCTTGGAAGGAAGAAAAAGCCCATTACATTACTCATTTTAGAAAAAAGCCCCACTTATTAAGAGCATTGTCAGAACATGTGGTATTTCTTACTGAAACTGTCATAACCACAAAGCAACTAGAACACTGACAGAATTGGACACTTCTCTGTTACTAGAGCAGCAACTTTTAGGCTGGGCCTGCTTCATGTCAATTAATATTGAGGGATTATAACATATGACTAGCTTCAGAATTTCATGAATGGTAAACTTCAGTTCTTAAGAACTATTTTGAAATAAAAAGCAGTTTCGCTTCCACCTACCTACCCCAGAAGTTCCCAAAGGATCCACTCTTCCACCCTTTATATTTTACAGACTCCCAGGCATAGAAAGTAATTTCTTGTATCATTTCTGACTGAACTTACAAGGAGCTATATATCCTTCCATATTTTCCTCAATTCCAAAAGGCAAAATTAACACTAAAATATGTTAAAAGGATATTTTAGTATGTATATACAAAGTATAGGTACTACCCAGAAGTGTGCCATTGCGTTCACTTCCATGGTTTTTTCCACAAGTGAATCTGGAGAATCAAGAAATCTCTTCCCAATTACAGTACCAGCATTGTTGACTAGGATGCTAACATCGCCAACTTCTTTTTTAACCTAAAACAAAAAGCGTCAAGAAATTACACAAGAAATATAAAACACACTTTCCCCCTTTTCTATATGAAAGCGTAATAGAAATATTGCACATTTCAAGTAAATTGAACTTGTTATGGATCCAAACACCTCAGGTTCTTGCACATTCTCAACTAATGCCTTTTTAGAGCTCAGCTTACAACTGGACTTTCTCTGGAGGTGTGGAGCCCAACAGCTTCCACACAGGTTTCTGCTTCCAGCACCTCTAGGTTCTTGCTGTGACTGCTCCAGGTAAGTCTCTATTGCTTAACTACAGTAAACCCATCTTAAAACCAATGAGCAATTCTGTTCGTAGGGCCATTTCTATGCTGTGCAGTGAGGTACAGTACATAGGTCCTCAGGTGAGTTCACCAGAATCAGGTACATCAAATCTATACAAGCGCTGCAGTATCCAAGCTTTCACTTGTGAGGTTCCTTGCATTATACTCAAATCCTCCCACGTTTTCCACAGATTAACTTGAACACAGAAGCAGTGCTGCCATATGACTCGATGGCTGAAGCCAGCTTGCACAGTTCTTGAGTCTTTTGATGAGCAGAAGGAAAAGTGGATTCCCTGTTGGCAGCGTTAGTTGCCTGCACCCCAACAGCCCACTGGTTCATCTCTCCCAGTGCACAGGGCAGCAGCTACTTAGCAGCATCTTAATATTTCATATGCCTGATTGTTAAACACTGACATGCATTACACAGTAGCTTTTCACTAGTGTTAACTTCACTCACATTCCACAGCACACACATTAAGCCAGACTTCCCTACAGCTTTCTGGGGAAGCAGACAGTTTTCTGCCCCCGGTGTGTTGGGATAAGAATGGGCAAACAGTAATTTCTGATAAGAAGCATTCCTCATACACATAGGCAGTGAGAAAGACCACTTGTAAAATTAATTTTCTCCTTACAATGTTTTTATTTATTCAAGTATCTTGACTACTTCAAGCAACTTTACAGGTCAGGAACTTAAAAGCTTGTATTACCAAACAAAAAAGGGTTGCTACAAGTTTATTTCTCATGAAAACAGGCTGACCGAACACCAAGTCTCCATTGACATTAACTCTCAGGGCAACACAAGAAATGAGAAAACTGTAGGAAGGGTAGCAGTCTGTTATGAAAATTAAACAAAAGCTGTAAGGTTCTGAATAAAGGAAGATTTTAGGACATGTGCATTCACAGAAGGCAAAATCCTTATGAGCTTCTGGGGCTCATGGTGTATAAGCTTGTTTCTAGTGTATTTGTTTCAATTCTAATGCTGTACCAGAATCCTTATAAGATGGTTCTCAGAAAATAAGTTGGCTAAAGAATAATATCTACACATTTAATTCAGTATGAGGAAGTATAGCTCTCATTTTAGCTCCAGACTGAGAACTTTCATGAACAAACTCACTTGAGAGAACAATCAGAGGCCAGCTGATAGCAGGATATTGTGCCAGCTCTCAAAAGGAGAATGAAAATATTGAATGTAGTATTTGAAGTTCATTAATCTGAGCTATCTTGGAAAAAGGAAATGAATAGTCTATGATGTCTAATTTGTGATTTCCAGATCAAGAGCTAAACATGTACTGATCAGTATCTTTGGGAAACCATGTTGGTTTTATGCCATCTTGCCATACAGTTGCAGATCACAACCTCATTTCTTAATGGTGCTTCCTTTGTGAGGTGCCTCCAGTGACTAAAGAAAGCACAAGCAGACCAGGTAGGCTAGCCTGTGTAACAGTAAAGAGTTAAAGGATAATTTACCACCTATCCTTTATTCTAGCTTAACTTCCTCATCTTCCTTAAATTTGTTCCAATCTCGTCTATGCTTGTTAACTAAGTAAGGGTTTAAAAAAACCCAGAAAGCAGCCTTGGTAGGATTATACAGAACAGCTTTTATAATAAATTCATCAGCCAGAGCCCCTCTCCACCTTAGTCATTTGCTCACACATTCTTGTCTGTCTATTCCCTTCCTCTAAAGTTGTCACGTAACAATTTAAGTATTTCTGAAGCAGCACCACATGATCTCCATAGGCAGCCTTGGAGAAGTTGTTCTAGTCACCAACCTGAGTATGTACCCCACATCACAAGTTAAAAATAGCATACATTCAAACAAATAATTCCAGCTTCACAACACCTCTGTTCATGCTGCTACCCTACTAACTAGATGTGGCAGCTCTATCCTCAGCAAATTGGCTGGTTTAATTCCCTTCTCTCAGCTCTCCCTTGTGCACAACAGAGCCAAGACACTTAGTGCCAAGTAGGGAAGACCTTTACGGGCTTCTGTTTCCTTACAAGTAGGGGGATCAAAAAAAAAACAGAGTTACTTCCCTCTTTCAAAGCTCTAGCTTCTTCAAGTTTAGCTGAACTCAAATGACAGAGGGGTAGGTCAGAGAAGGCCACATTCCTTTTGTGGTTGGGTACTTCTGGAACAGGGACATTAGAAATAAATTTTAAGCTATAGCTCTTTATAGACAAAAGCTGTCCTTCATCCCGTTGATCCAGGAAAGGAACAAGGACACCACATGTGCAGGGCTTTTTTGTTTTCTTCCTACTGGCGTGACTTTTTCCTGGTCTCTCTGTGGTTGATGAATTACCAGAAGCAGGTATAAGGTTCCCATACATTTCATTTTGGCTTTGAGATTGTTTTAATGGGCACAAAGTTTTCAACCATATCCTGCCCTGCCTGCATGAATTTTGTTTGCTATAGTCTTGCAAGACTCCAAGTCATTGCATGAAGCTGAATGACCGGGGGGTAGAAACAAAACCTGGAACTGTGCTGCCTCATTTTTGCAAAGGCTGACGGTGCACACTATGAGCCAAAGTCTACTACGCCGCATTAGTATCAGTTAGCGCTCGGTGCCACTGTTTACCTGAAGTCTTTTTGCCACTAATCAGATGGGAAAGTTGTCAGCATGGTTCTACATCTGTTGTCAGAAAGATATGACACTTCTGAAATAACAGTGGTAAGGTATTTCTTCTATATGGATCAGCAGGAGGATTATTAGTGGGTCAGCTGTTAGTGAACTGCTGACAGAAGATTACAAGTAATGAATCATGCACTGAGACCTTCTTACCACTTCTTCGCTCCTGTCTGCTTATGTTTTTATCATCCCTAAACTGTCACACACATATCTACACCCTCTTCTCCTTTTTATATTTGGGTAGAAAGTCTCTGCTACTGCTTTTCTCCACGGGACTGAAGTGCTAGCCCTTGAGTCCTCAAAACTGAAAGTTAGTTTCCATATTCTTCATTTCCGGTGTCCTTCATACTACAATACCCCCTCCTCCTCCTCCACCCCTCCCAGTTCAGTAGGCAGGAGGGTTACAGGGCTGTGGCGAGACACATGCAGCTGCTCTGCGGGGATGGCAGACTCAACCGGCGTTAATGGAGCTGCCGGGGGAACCGAGAGTGATCAGCATTACCAGAATACAAAACCAATAGTACCAGAAATAATAAGCTGCAAGTCATGCACAAGCTTCCCTTGTGCATGAAAAGTTTCTTCTAGTCATTTTTGCACAGATAGAAAAACATAGAAGGCTCGAGCTTTTTAAACAGCACCAAAAGAGGAACATTATTTCAGCCAACAGATGTTCCTGAAGACAGCTGAACAATTTTTTTTTGGTTTTTTTTTAAAATCCATCCTCAGGCAAATACTCACTGTGGAAACTTTCTAGTCCAACAGTTAAGTTTAGCAACATTTTAAGCAAATGAGAACAGGTTGTTATAATGGAAACTGTTAAGCAATTTTAGCTTTTGGCAATTTTGCTAGTCTGCCCAAACTATCTAACCACATGCTATATTTACAGAGCTCTTCAGAAAGGAAAGTAAGAAATATTTAAGACTTCAAGGTAAGTTTATTAATTCTGATAAATCAAGTCTGCAAGAATCTATTCACAACCATGGAATTCTCTGAAAATTGCCTAAGCAGTTAATCCTTTTTACAACGTATGGTCTTTAGGGTTTACTTTTGGTAAAAGGCTGCCAGATCTTGAAATGCTGCTTTAGCTTCAATAAACTCATTTTCTGCACTTCACCAGTAAGCGCTTGCTCAATATTTGAATGACTAAGAAGCTACCCAGTTGAAATTAGCTACTGAAAACAAAAGCCAGCTCTTTCTATTTTTAAAGGAACATAGGTACACAAGTCAATCCTAAAAAACAGTATTCTTGAAATAGGTAGCCTGCACAATACATTCTGAATGAATTAACTTTAATCTCTTGATTTAAAATTGCTAAAACTTATCATACATCGAACACACGTGCAAGCACTCAAAGCCACAAATAAGATAGTTTACCTGATCGGCTACTCTGTAGATGTCCTGCCTTTTGCTACAGTCACAGATGTAACAGTGCACTCTCTCTGCTCCATTTTCTCTCACCAGCCTACTTGTCTCCTTGAGCCCCTCTTCATTAATGTCCCAGAGAACCACTGTGGCTCCAAGGCTGGCAAACTTTAAAGATAAGAGTCTTCCAATGCCGCTTCCTGCTCCTGTTATTAATACTATTTCACCACTAACATTCTTCTTCCGTCTAGGCACAATGAAGAACACTAGCGACTCCAGCGAGTAATAAACAAGAAGTCCGATGACTTTGAAAGTTTCCAGGAGGCAGTTCATCTTGAGGCTGGTTCTTTAGGTACCTGATAAAAGAAAATGTTTACCAGATAGAATAAAACATAAAGAGGAAAAAAATGCAAGCATCAGTATTTCAAAATTGAAAAGCACTTGTTTGAGTGTTGTTTTAAAAAAATACGTAGGCTTACATCTGCACATCTGACCCATTTGTCCTGTTTCTGTATCATCTCCAGATTGGTCCTACTCTCCTCCAGAGCGCAGCGCAGGATTGGTTTACCATTTGACAGAGGCAGGGAACACCTGCCCTCACCTGCTTTAGAAATTCCCCAACCCTCATATCATGGGTTTCCATCTCCGCTCTAGATTCAAAAACTAGAATCAAGAAGCGATAGTTGCCCTTTGAGCATCTTAAGCAGAAATGCATGGCAATTATGAATCAAAACTTATGGCTTGATCAAACTACTTTAGTGCTCACAAGCTAGTACTTTTGTGGTCCTAAAAGGAGACTTTTTCCTGACCTACTTTTTCACTTTGTAGACATTTCTTGTCATCAAGAAACCATACGCAGACCAAGTCAGAGTCTCAACCTTGGTGAAAAACTGCCAGCATAGGGAGCTTCCGAACACAATATCCTTATAAATCTCCAAAACACACCAGGTAAGTTACTGGCTGTCACTACTAGCTTTTTAACTGCCATTACTACCACTATTGAGGTGAGCAGCTTTTGCAAATGAATGGAGTATTTTGTTTAGGAATGCACTGCAAAGCTGTTGACTTTCTTCTCATCACCTCTCTGCATTAAGTAAGTGTCATAGGCTTGAATCATACCATCTCGGGTAACTTCACAGCCTGTACTCATCACAGTAATGCTCACACCGAGCAGGCATTTAAGTCCTCGAAAGAATGCTGTTTACTTGCCAGTATACGAATGCTAGGCAAGAAACGCACCCTTGGTCATCGCAGGTTTTAATCTTTGATGAACTATGGTATGAAGGATTAATATCTTCCTTCTCAGCTAAAGGTAGAGCACGTTGGTGCTCACACTTCAACCTTTAGTGCTACGTACCCAGTTTGATCACATCTTAGTTAACACTGCCAGCTATGTGTATAGGCAATTGTGTTTGACAAGTGCCAAGAGATAAGTTACTTTGATATCTGCTACTCTGAGCAAAGTTCACAAAATTTAGCATGTGGACATACACATGAGTCAAGTTTTGTACGTGGGAAACAAGGCCAGTGCTGAAAAGGGATAGGCTGCTGCTAGAATAGAACAAGTTATTTCAGAAAGTTTTCTGGCAGAAACATGAGGACATCTTAAAACTACCCTGGTAACAGAAAAACATTCATCAAAAAACATAGTGGGTAAGGAAACAAGATCTTCTTTCTGAAGAAGAGTCACAGGATGAGCGGTTTCCTGTTTCTTCATTCTCTTTAAAATGCGACAAAAATGTGTGCAGAGGTTCTGGCACAGACAACAGGCAGTAACACAAGTAAGAAATGGAAAAAGTACTAAAACAGCACACAAACATTTTTCTAGAGCCAATATTGACATCTCCTGTAGTAGGATCTCATAGCTATAGATCTACTACAGATATCAAGTAAGACCAGAGAGTTACACAGGAAAAGCATTATTAAATTTCATGTACATCAAAAAAACAGCAAGTTTTTGGAAACACACATTCTTTGCTGGGTCTAAAGAAGAAGGGCCAAGTCTTTAAAATAAATACAGTTGCTGAATTTAACTTGATTACACTAACTTAATGTACTTAAGGCAACAGCCTCCACTTGTATGAAAGGAGATTGGTATCTCTGGAATAGATAAGGTTGTTACAATTAATACCTATGGAAAAACAAGAGAAGCATTTGCTTTCAAAATATAATACACAATTTGATCTAAACCCAGTTTAGAATTTATATCAGTAATTTATTAAGTAAAATAATCATATATTAGGCTTGCATCAGAGACACGTAAGATTTAGAGAAGCACTGACCTTCTCTTACAGAAGTAGTTGGTTTAAGCATACGAACCACAGGAGACTTTCTATTAGAGCACCAATTCTGCATCCTTCAATGCGACAATTTCCACTGACAGATCTCGTGCCTAACCCAGCTCTGTTTGGGCCAAGAGTCCTCTATTCTCATGGCTCGCTGCATTAGTACTGCTAATTACACCAGCGGCTCTAACCAAGCATACCCACACGGATAATTAAATCACCCAACACACATGGACCCGTCTTGGCTCCCCAACTAAAGCAAGCAGGGGTCCATGTACAGGTGAATTAGCCAACGGTACCTTTGGCACACGTAAGATCTCACATCCCTTCTGATGCCATGTATGGCTTTTTAATATGCCTACACCCACACAGACATAACTGTGGAGGGCTTTTATACTGTAGACAAGTACCAAAGGCTTATACTGTGGCTTACCAGCTTTCTTTTCAAGTACAGGCAGTTTTGCCAGCACAGACTGGCCGGTACCTGTGCTAATACTCAGCAGAGCGGCTCTTGCAGACTGACAGCGCTCACACAACTCAAGGACAGAATTGAGGCTGGCACCTGAATCGCAAAACACCTCTGCTAGCCACAGGGATTACAGGTTGATCACACAATCACCTGCAAAGCAGAGTTGGGCAAGTGTGCGTTTGCTTGCTGTATCTGGAAGGCTGCGACTGCCCAAAACCATAGTGGTCCTGCAACTAAGGCAGCCCAAGGGCTGAGGTGATGCCTTCCTCACCACCTGGACCACGCTCACTTGGCACACCTCATCTGCCAGCCCAATTAGCATCGCATGATAACCCCACGGGCAGCTTCCACCCTCTCTCAGGCCCGNCCGTCCCCCAGCGCTCGCCCAGCCCATACCGGCCCCAGCACCGGGATCCCCGCGGCCGTGGGTACCTCTGCCCGCTCGGCGCGACGCAGCGGCCGGCCGCTCCCAGAGCAGGCGACCAAAGCACAGCCAGCCGCAGAGAGCAGGCAGCAGGGTGGGGCAGCCCGGCCCAGCCTTTATACCGGCAGCCCGCCCCAGTGCGGGGCTGACCGGATGCCTGGGGGCGGAGCGGAGCGGAGGGGTCCGCGCTTCGCGGCGGCAGGAAGCTGGCCGGGGTAGCGGTGGGGCTGCTCCCGGGAAGGGGGAGCTGCGGCCCTGGGTAGCCGGTGAGGGTGGTCCGGCCCCTTAGCTCCTCGCTGAGGCCGGGCGAAGGGCTCCAAGGACGGAGCAGCTTGTTGGGCGAGAGCTCTTCGGGCAGCTCCCCCACCCCCACCGGCCTAGTTCGCTTTTTCAAAAAAACCGGTATTTGTTATGTACTTTTTATATTTGTGAGGGAAGAAGTAGCTTCTGTTGGAGAGGTGATCAACCGGGAGAAGGTGGATTTTGGGGGGCTGGAGTAGATGTGTGTTGTAGGGCCGGCGTGGGCTGCGGGGGGAGCAGAGAAACGTGGGGCTCCTGGAGGGTAGTACCGAGGGAGGGGAGGGCAGGGCAGGCCGCCGGTTTCGGCTTCGGAGGAAGTTTGGAGAAACCTTTTGGGCAGTGTTGGGCTTCAGGATGTGTGGGATTTAGGGAGGGATTTAGGGATGCCCATGCGAAGAAGTCACCACGCTTTGAGGCGGTTGTCGCTGCACATAAAAGAGACCCGCACCTGAGGTAGGCTGGGATGTGAGGGGATTGCCTGGTCTGTGGGGCCCAGCCCTGCGTGCAGCCGTGCTGCGTGGAGAGGGTTTCACCGGGTGAACGTGGTCCTCCAGGCTGGTGTCTTTCCAAGGGAGCTTGAGAAACGTGCTCTAGCAGTAGTGGGGATAGAGGACAGAACTGAAAACACGAGAACAGAGCACAGTGCTCTGTATTTACTGCTATCAATACTTCTTCCCTTAGACTAGCATTGCTTTGGAGGGTGGTTTTTTCCTTAAGCTCATCACTGGGCAGCAGAACTCTGATATCGAAAAGCAGTAAATATTAACAACTCAACATATGGAGTGTCCATATGAGGAGAGGATGCTTAATACCGCCAGAAAAAATGTGACTGAAGGTATTTCCTTGGCACTGAGATCCTTAATATGCCTCCTTTCCAGATTGCGGTGTTTGTGTTGCTGTTATACTTCTGCAGAAGCGAGAGAACACAACTTCTGTATGTTATTTTCATCTGATGCATTAAGCAAACAGTTGCTTATGAAACACTAGATTTTATGTGCTGCATAATAACGAATATGAAACAGCAATTCATAATGTAAGCTTCTTTAGGCAGCTTTAAATATCTGCCATTTGAGTCAGTGATCTCCAAGGAAATTTTGAGAACACCCTGCGCACAAACGGTTTCAAGGAAAAAGTATGGAGAGAACACTTGTGATACATACTGGCGAGGGAGTAGGTTGCTTGACTTGCTTGCCTGCCTTGGAACAAATGGCTGCCCGTAGTCAAAAAGAGCAGGGGTTTGAAAGGTCCTATACTGTTTAAATAAATACTTGTCTTGCTTCCTCTGCACATTCTATTTAAAGTGTTGTTGTAAGAGGTCAAAAGGTCTTTTCTTTCAGGTACGCAGTTTTGGGTCAGGATCTAGACTCCTTCTAGACTATAGACTGCTGCGTCCTCAAGAGCTATTTACAGAAGAGAAATTAGCTGCTGGATTTGAATATTTTAGTGGGAGTTAATGTATTCTTGTATTAATAGAGGAAATCCAGGAGGCTGATGATAGCCAAGTAGTGACACTGATGATATTTGGGGTTGGCTACTGCTTTCTTTTTGTGGATTGTATTGATTGCAGTGGCTTGCTTAAAACAAGGAAGTGTAAAAAACCCCACCCATTCATTTAATTTTCAAAAAGGTTTAAATATGTGCTTTGTAGTAATACTCAGAAATTAATAACATTTAACATCGAGACTGACCTTATGATCAGAGTTGGAGGCTAGAAGGTGGGAGACCTGGCTCTTTTCCCTACCTCGTACAAAGATTTCCTGCAAGTAATAAACTCACTGAATAAAACTTACTGAAATAACACTCACTAAATGCCTTACTTGTCTGTATGATGAAAGACTAAAATTAGCCTTAAAGATTCCCTTTTTAAAACTGTCAAATTGGTGTCTTCCACAGTCTGCGGTCAGGGAAGACCCAAATGGGATTGTTCCTCTTGATTCAAGTTCAGAAATGGAACTACCCTAATTTGTATTAGATGAGGATGTCTCCCTCTTGCCACACATTATTTTTGGACCAGTATGTGAGTGCTGGCAAAATCCCTGGAGTGCAGAACTGGGACTGGTGGTATTTGTTTTGTGTAACATTGTGCCGGATGTTTTCACAGGAACCCAAGGTCATTCAAGTTGTAAGAACAAGTCCGAGGAACTGTTTAAGTGCTCTTTTACTTGTCTGTAGAACTTCTGCTACCTAACTGTACTGCTAGTCTGTAGCCATTTTTACCAAGGGCCGTAATGTATTTTGGTCTACCTTAATTTCCAGAAAGCTCTTGGCATTTATTGTCAGGTAGGTATTGGCACCTCTGGTAGAACAGTGTAACCAGTAGCACACTAAATTGCTATTTATGTTTCATGTGAATCTGTAGATTCTTGATTACGCTGACCTGACTTCACCATTTAATCTTGATTATGGATGTGTCACAACAAAGGAGGATAAAGCACATAGAGAGTAAGAGTTGGTCTAAGCTGTATTAATGCAGCTGCACAGTGACTAGGACACTCATCCGCACTTTAGAATAATAAAAAACAACAGCCTGGCTTGCTGCTGGAGCCATATTCTCTAAAAAGCACTCTCATTTTTTTTATGGTTTCTATCAGAAGACTCAAAATATGATAAATATTTTGATACTAAAGCATTAATTACCTCCCACCTACTTCAGCTGCTGAAGCGGAATAGTGTAGAATGCTTGTAAACAGTCTGATCTTTCTGCTTTTAACTGATAAAAAGTAGAAAAGGAAGAACAAGCGATACCACTGGTGCCTATATACTGTGATTCATTCTATATATCTACTGTGAAACTTGTAGAATCCTAACAAATTTCCAGTGGCAGTGGCAGCTGTTTTAGCAATCGCAGGGACATCATTGCAGCATACACGAATTGTCTTTGGTCACATATTGCACCTACCCAGGGAGGAGTGGGTCTTAGTTTGAAAAGTGGTGCCTTGCTAATAGAAGTCAAACGTCTCCCGTGTTGCTTATGAAGGAAGTAGGGCAAACACCACTTAGCCAGAATTCTTCAAAATTGACTTTTTCTTTGTACTCCAGCAGAACAAACCAGCTGGGCCAAAGGAGATTCCAGTCAAAAAGAAAGGATCATCATCCTGAATGTAGAAAACTGAGTTGCACACTGAATTTTCATTTACCATATATGTTTCCTTTGAGTCATATTTACCCTCTGACAGAAGTGTATTGAATTCTAGTTCCCTCTGTCAGCAGATTGAAAATACAGGAATTGTAGAAGTGACAAACTACTATGCACTGGTGCCCCATTCACTCCGTCTGGGAAGAGTACGAAGTCCTGTTTAGTGAGGGTGGGAAGGTGAGATGTGCTGTACTAACATCTTCTGTTCAAGGTATTTACTACCTACACAGCAAATATAGCCAGCAGCTTGGCGCACTGAATAGCATGCCTCTATCCCTTGCAAATCAAATTAAGAAAGGGACAAATCCTTATCAGAAGAGGACCACGGCAGCACTAAGGGGCATCGTGACTTAGCCACTGGATGCTCAGATCCCAGAGTTCACAGCTTGTTAAAGTACTGTGTGTACAGTGCGATGGCTGGTGTCAGGACCTGACACTTTGTCTTTCATTCCCTGAGCATTTTACTGCAGTGTGGTGAACCTCATCAAAGTGATGAGTAAAACCCTGCAAGAAAATATTTGGGCTTTGCTTTTTCATCCGGGCTGGCTCTGTAACCAAATTTACCGTGTGCCCACACTGCACAGAGGATTGTGTGGGAAGAGGAGTGAAAGCCTGCAAAACAAGACTAACTTAATCAGAGCTGCCATGGGACATGTGTAGCACAGGCAGAAGCCTCTAACCTTGGCAACAGGTAGCATTATAGGCAGGGGTGTGTCTGCAATTATGTTCTTTACCTGAACAGCAATTCCTGTGACATTAGGCCTCTAATGCCAAGGTCCAATTATTCCTTGTGGATGTAGGTAGCTACATCAGCTCTTACGAGTAACAGGTTTGCTGATGGTAAAAGTGGTGTGTATGTCCCTTAGTCATGGAAATGTGTGCCAGTCTCTGTTATAGTACGGTTATGATGATGATGGTATGAAAGACCTAAAACCACATTTTCCACCTCCTGTGAGGACATGTCAAATACCTGGTTACAATTTTTTTATCAGATCTGCAGATCTTTGAGTTGTGCTGGACAAGTGGGTACAGCGTAGGTATCTAGCCTTGCTGATGCCAACCCTTGCCCAGCAGTATAAAAATGGATGGCAGCAGCACCTCTTTGAAATCGTATTTGCCAAGGATGCTGAATTTTATGGAACTCCCTGCAGTGGGGATGGAACTGGCACACTCTGGTCCCCTCTGGGCACAGAAGTGTTCAGTCTATTGATCCTAGACGTGCTTTGGCACAAACTAGCTGGGAATGACAGCCGAGGGCTGGCTCAGGTAAGAAAGCAGCATTGGCTGAGCTCTCATCTGCCTCCAGAGCTGACCCACTTTTGTTCAGAACTGTGAGACAAATCAAAGGTGCAAGTAATTCTGGTGTGATACACAAGTGTTAAAGCACATGCTCAAATATTAAGTTTGTTTCCAAGTGGTGTTATGGTTCCCGGCCTCATCTAGCAGTGTTGTGTTTTCCGATCCCTCCACTAGCATTTTATTTGCAAATGCACAGGCTTTGATGCGTAACGAACACAGATAATTGGTAGCCTGCCATAGTCAGCTGCAAAGAGATTGCTGCTATGTAGCTCTTTGCTCGCTGCTTTTGTATGCTCTCCTATGTGCCCATGGTATATATTCCTCATAGTATCTCTACTTTTAAGAGAACCTGCCTGTACTGCAGGAGGAAGTGGCCCACAAGAGATTTATCTCCTTTCTTGATGAAAAAAATATATTTGTGAGTGGTTACTTGGAGAGTTTGGGCTAAAGCATTTACAATACAGATGTGTACAGGCTGTCAGGATGGATTTAAAGGGAGAAGTTGAAAAAAAAAAAGGTAATTCATACTAATATAATCCTCACTGAATAGCAAACAGAGTGAGACAGCTTCCTACCATTTAGGACTTGGAAAAATTTCTTCCTAATAATGAGTAGTGCAAGGCTTCTGACAAAGAAAAATTAGAGACACAGTAGGGAAGCAAAACTAGCAAAAGAGATCCGAAGTCTGTAGCAATGTTTGGGAAATGAGGCAGCAGGGCTGATAGCTAGCTAAGAGAATGAAAAGTTAGCAAGGTTTTAATTAATTGAGTGTATGTGAAAGCAGTGGGTGGGAGAGTGTGTTCTAATATGGGAATAAGCAGGGACTGGAGGAGAACGTGGGATGGAAACAGCAGGGTATAACAAACCAAAGAACTAAGTTAAACCTCTGTGCACTGGAGAGAAGACTCCAGGTGAGGCCATGATGAGTATCTCCTCTGGGCTTGCAGATCTGTGCCCTGATGGAAAGTGGGGGCAGCCTTGCAGGTAGGTAGGGGCTGCATGTGGAGAGAAATGATAGGGGGAGACGGAAACAAAGAATGATTCTGTGCCAGACCTAATCTTCATTTCTCTTTTTCCTTTTCAAAATCTGTTGCTTTTTGTCTTGTTTTACATGGGAAATAGTCTTGGTTCAAACTTAAAGGTCACTCACCTGCATCTAAAGATTTGCATTTCTATGGTCCACTTAATAGTTTGTTTAAGTTGAACAGCTCCCCAAAAGAAGATAAGGGCGTACAGGCCTGATTTTCACCTGGTGGTTCTGGATGTGCTTCGGTGGCACAGGCTTATGCTGCATGGTGCATGTGATGCTACATGCAGTGCAAGCTGCTGTTTTCGTGATGTAAAGTTCTGATCAAAACCAGGGAGCTGATTTGTATTCAGGACTTTGAGGTCTTGCGTACTAATGAGGCTATTGGCCTATGTAGTGCTCTGTGGGTTAGAAAGTTAGAGAGTATAAGGGAAAAGACATTTGAAATACAAAAGCACAGGAAAAAATCCTGTCCAGCTCTTTTAGACACATTTCCCAACCCTTTTGTACGTTGTACTACATTTTGGTGTATATTAATTACTATATTTACATTTTGATGATTTTGTTACATCAATTTGCCTACATTTGTTTGAAATGCGTCCACTACATTTGTTAATACATTTTTCTACAATAAACTGTTTTATCTTTGTGTATTATGTACAAGATTCATATTTTAAAAATTCACTATTGTCACATTTCAGCTCTGATTTTAATGCCTATACCTGGCTTTTGATGTTGAAACTTGAGCATCATGTTGTTAGGTGACAGAGGGATGTTGCACCTGATACCACAGTAACACAAAGCGGTATGATAAAATATCTCAATTGCTAAAATACATCTGCACCAATAAAGATTGTGAAGAAAGGAAACCTGTCCAGGAGATCTTTATTCTCAGCTAACCCTAAGGAAAAAACTTATCACTGCTTTTGTAGCCCTTAATCTTTCATTGTGTTTTATACTAGAAAACCTAATAAAATAGTGCTCAGTTAAAACTTTTTTCCACAGCTGACTTTGAATAGCCACAGGAGATTTTGACTTTTGTGATTTTTTTATTTCAGACATCACCTTGCTAAGTGTGAAACCTCACCCACAGAGAATCCTATGAAATCAGGTCCGTATTACAGAGGCAGAATTTTTTTCCCCTTTTGTTTTGGTTACTTTTGAATGCAGGATATGATTTTAGCACTCACTGTAGCATTTCTCATTTACTTGAATATGAAGTAGGTTCCTTATATTTTCTAAAATGTCTGTATTTCATAGTGGTCATTTAATTTCTGAAATATTTTTCTGTACTAGACTTGAAATCTATAATGTGTTCATTCCATAGCTCAAAGCCAAACAAAACCATTTTCAAAAAGCTCCACTGTTGCCCATTTAACTTCCTGTAGTTGAAGGATAGTTCCACTAACATTATGTTCCTCAGCCTCCTTCCCATTCCCTGAAAACGATGCTGGGACAAAACATGACCACTGAACCTGGTTTTAGACAGGACTTTGTTTCAGAATCTGTCAGGTTGACAATCGCTTGCTTTTTAAACCTAAATCAACAGTCTCTGAAGTACAGAAAAAGCTCAGAGAGCATTAGAGAGAATGTCAGAGTAACATGTGCAATGAAGGAATAGTTTTTCAGGGAAGAAATGGATAAGCAAGTAGAAATCAGTAATCACGCCATGCCTTAATCCATAGTGCACCCACACCTTGAATGCTGGGTGAAGACTAATTCCCCTGCATCTTCGCCCCATCTCAGAAAGGATCTAGTAGAACTTGAAAGCTATGCAAAAGAGTGAGCAGGCTGGTTACAGTATGCAATAGCTTTTGCTTAAGAGACATTTCAACAGCTTGGGAGGGAGTTGAGAGGGGAGGGGTGTGATAGAGGAATATAAAATCTCTAATGGCATGGATGAAGTGAATGATTATTCAGTTTCTCACAACAAATAAGTAGGTCATAACAAGTGAACATCATCCTCAAGTTCTAAATGGAAAAAAAGAAATTGTCCTTTCCCTCAAATCCTGCAAATCAGACTGACTTTCCTGTGGCAAATTGTAATCCCTTATGCCAGTTGTTTATAAAACAAATATGTACACATAAAAGTGCACTTACTAACCACTGTTTCTAGTAATTGCCTACCAGAAGCCCCTTTTCAGAGATTCAGCAGTCAGCTAAGTTATGCATGAGTATTGGACACTTTATAAAAAGTGATTGCGGAGAATATTCTTATTTTTCAGAGCAGCAGTTTAAGGAATGAAGCATTTCATTTCAGAAAGCTAGATTACACAGCTGATCGGACACAACTGATTCTGGTACCTATGCTGGCCGTGACATAGCTCTTTACAGAACCCAGGGCATACAGATGTGTTCAGTTCAGGGACTTCTGAAGCCACAGAAAATAGTTTTGTGTTTAATGGTCCCAATGGATAAATAGAGCAAACTGTGTAACTAGGGAAATGTTGCTTTTCTGCCTTTTTTGATCTCTGGATAATCTTGTGTGAATTTCTCCTAAAAAGACCTTTTGTATGTAAAGTGCATGTTTTCAGTTTGTCCATATTAGTGTGTCACCCATGTACAATTAAAGTCTCAGAGTTTTATCTGACTTACCTGCCTTTGTAGGCATTAGAGTACAGGCACATAATACTTACACTGTACAATTAGGGAAACTGATTAATTATTGATGGTAACACTGAATTGGAAAACAACGTGTATTAGCCTATCATCTGCCGCATTTTAAACTGATCCATGGATCTTGCATAACAATGACAACAGTAACTAAAAAAGTAAACCTTTTCTCACTGGGCTTAAATCCGGCATATGGGGACACACAGCTTCACTGCAAAATTTCTAGGCATCTGCAAACTGAGATTGAAAAAATATATTAAAAAGGGAAGATCAGTAAGGAAGGGGGAAAAAAAAAATCTTCCCATCACGTTCAACAGAGACCCCCACCCCATCCTTTTTTTTCCCTTTTTATTTTAGTGGACATGTCACCCAAACTTCTTGAAGAAAAAGTGACCTACTAACTTTGTGAGAAAAGAAAATGCAGAGGCCAGCTTCTGCAGCCTTGTCCCAAAGGTTTGCAGTTAGAAGCAACCCAACCCAAACCTTAGCTTTGAAGATTGAGCTCTTATTTTCATGTTGTCTGCACCTAGCGCTCCCAAATACTTGCAGGTACAGTTTTGTTTTGCTAGTTTATCCTGATTTCATAGACTGCCTTTTCGTGTTTGGTATAACATCGGGTGAGAAAACACTGGTCAGAAAGGTATTGCCAGGGAGATAGCCCAGCTACCAGCCTCATGTTCCAGGTCTGCCACGAGAAACAGAGATGCCCGATGTGTACGCTAACCGGTCCCGTAAGAAGAGGGCAAGGCTCTGGTGCAAGTCTCTGGAGCGGTGCAGAGCCACAGTGCCTGCCTGCCAGGGCCTCACCTTTGTATTTGGAAGGGAGGCCCATAAAGGCAGTAACAGCCCATGGCAAGCCTCCAACAGCCGTTCCTCTCCGGGACGTCCGTCAAGTGATTGCAGAGATCATACATTTAATAAATGATTTTTGAAATCGATTTCTAACGTGCCACAGCCCTCGAAAGGAAGGAGCTGCTTCCCCCGTGTCACCACCCGCGAGCCAGCTGAAAACCTCCTGACTGGCGCTGCCGTTACCGGTCCCAGTATGAACGGGGACTGAGTAAGCGGTCCTGCTTTTTTTAGGCTTTCCCCTTTAGGTCTGCACCTACCCCAAAAAAACCCCAAACCAAACCCGAAACCAAACAGCCAACTCCCTTCCTTCCGACGGTGCACCAAGCCGTTGATGCTGAGGAAAACCCGCAGGCGGAGAAAACGGGGCTGAACCCCGTCGCGTCCTGCTGTCGCGCACCGTCCCGTCCCAGCCCGCACGTAATCCCTTTCGCCACGAGCATTTACGTTACCCGCCAGCAGCACTTTTACTGGCAGCTGCACGTGCCCATTGCACCGGGGAACGCAAACCGCCCCCAGCCCCGCTGCCCCTCACGGGCGGCCGTTGGGCCACGCCCCCGCTGGCGGCTCTCCCGGCAGCCTCCGCGGCGGCCACGGCGCCGTTCCCGCTCCCGGGGCTGCTGGGAAATGCAGTGCCGGCGGGGAGCCGTGGGGAGTCAGGACGCGGCCCGTGGGGAGCGAGGCGCGAGTGATTTCGTAGGGTGTCTGGCGGGCCGAGGGCGGGCATGGCGGCCGCCGCCGTCCCCTGCTCGCAGCCCCCTCGGGCGGCTGGCCTGCGCGCCGGGAGTCTCGGCAGCGTCCGGGGCGCCTCTGCAAAAGCTGCGTGAGGTGTTGGGGCCTCTTGCGCTGCAAAATGTCACCTGCTGGTTGCGCCGGAGCGAGCGGGCAGCCCTGGCGCCCGGGGTCCGGTCTCAGCGCGAAGCTCAGTCACGTACCTGAGGGCAGATGAACTTCCATGCGTCAATAACAGCAGCTGGGCAATGACACCTGATAAAGCGATAGGTAACCGGGTCCTGAAATGTTTTCTCTGAGCCTAGAGCTGAGGTGTGCCCCTGTGATGACAAGTGGGAAAAGTACCTGGACGCTTACATGTGAGCTGGTTTCCACCCCCCAGTTTCACAGTGCTGGAGTTAAGTGTTACAGGCCATATTACAACCAGGTCTGCCTCTCCCTGTTGCCAGGGCTGGTACCTCTTTTTCCACATCTGTGACCTTATTGGCATTACAG
>VXBL01008898.1:3398-33169 GCA_013400195.1 Aramus guarauna
TTTTGAGGAAGGATAGGTTACATCCACGAGCCCTTCCACACTATTGCCCTTTAATTTTGGTTTTCACGGCTTACGTTTCCGAGGCTTTCCAAGGGCACCCAGGCGGCAGCAGCCCGCGCAGGGTGCGGGTTCCCCCGCTGCCAGCCGGGCAGGGGCTCAGCGCAGCCCTGCCCGCCGTGCCGGCTCCGGCTTGCCGGGCCCCTAACCGCCCCACACGCACTAAAATACCCACGGAAACCCACACCTGCTGCAGACACAAGTAAGATTAAACACCCCCTCCCCCCCCAAAACATGCTCCACCGCACAAAATGTAATGGTAACATGGTGTTGGAACAGTTACACAGAAAAATCCATTTGCCTTGTCTATACAGCGGCAGCGTTTTCTTCCCAGTGAAGGGAGTAGGAAGCAGAAGGGGCAGAAGATGAGGTGGAGGTGCAAAGAAAGAGCTTCAGGGTCAGGTTCTTGCTTCCCAAGCGAAAGCAACCAAGCACCACTACCAGCCAAAAGAAATCTCATATATTTTATTTGCCTTCCACGGACTTGTATATTTAGCACATCTTTTATTGTCCCACCGTGCTTCCAGAAAGTTGCTATACCTTAGCCTGAAATCACAGGCTGGAGCGTGAGATTTTGGCAACCTCCCTTCTGCTACAGCTGTTAAAGGGGATTTACCCTCCAGCAGAATTCATTCGTCCCACTGTTTATGCCAGATATAAAGTGACTAAATCAGCTGTTGGGGTGGTTCCTTGTGCAGCCAAAATGACCAGCTCCCACGTGCAGTCCACCAGAGACATCACCACCTAGGCCAGAATGACACTGACATACTAAAAAACCAGCCAATTACATTAAGCAATGATTGCATCATATACAGTTCATATCAGTGTCATTATTAAAAAAAAACCAGCAGAAGCTATGTGAGAGAGAACGAAACAGCAAAAATTCCGGGTTTAGCCCAAGTTATGCGCTTGAGCACTGAAATTAATGGGTATCTTAATCTTTCATCCTAATTTCTGCAGGAGATGATGCAATGGAAATCATGTAGGGATTTTTGTCTTTAAAATATGTTCCTTTAATACCCTCAAATAATAATCCTTAAATGCATTACTTCTTGCCTTCACAGGGTTTAAGTGGATTTTAAATAATTCCTAGACCTTGCACAGTCCCTTTATGGATAAATACCTTTTATCCTCTGTACCTGCATGTGTTTTGCTAAGCAAGTCTCATGGTGGGGAGCATTAGAAATATCCAGATGGGCAACACCAACATCTGTGGTACTATCGGGAGTTGCTGAAGAGATAACCGAGGTGTCAAGAGGCTGCGGTGGGGAAGGAGTAGCAAGAACGGATGAACTTTAAGAGCAAACAGACTGTTTTAATTCAATATTCCAGAATGGGAAAGACAAACAGAGACACCCCAGCAGAACTGTTTTCAAAGACTGGTTTCTATGAAATCTCAATAGTGTTATGGGCATATCCCATTTGCTTGAGAATATTTACTTTTCTGTTGGTTATTTGAGAGTCTTTGATGTTTGCTCAGCTGACCAGTCCTGATTTCTTGCCCTTTGCTGCCCATAGGCACCTTTTGTCACTGCATGCCTACATGTTTTATATCCAGCTTCCATATGGATTAGAGTTGTCTCTTGGGCAAGATAGAAAAAAAATGAAACCTCTAGATTTATTTCAGCTGATTTGAACTGCTGCCAAGGCAAGGGCCACACTCTGTATCTCAGGGACTGAGTTTTAAAAATCTCATGGGCATCGATCTAGTAAAGAGCAGAGCACTCAATTGCCATTTATTTCCAGAAGGTATTTCTGCATCTTCTTAAGGTTGAATTTTATGAAGACTCACCCCATCAAATTCTAGCCCCAAGCTGTGGTTTGGTTTTACATGTGTCTGTGAGGCAGTTTGCCTTCTACAAAAAAAAACCCCAATGGTTTTAAATCTACTATGACTGAAAGCTTGATTGTGATCATTGTGAAAGGGACCTAAAGTTTAGCAGAGAAGTAGACAATCAGATTTTTTTTTTTCCCCCAGGATATGTTTTTGTAAAATGGAAATGCTTTTGTAAAACAAGGAAATTTGAGCTTTTTAAAGAAATCCATATAAAATACTGAATTTTCTAAGTCTAATTCAGTCTCCATGCAAGATTGTCCTTTGAGTCATATCCTCATTCCTAGTATGCAAAAGAAAACTACATTTTAGGCTTCTGTATCTATAGAATTAACAAATTAGTAAACAAATATAAATCTTCAACCTGTTCCTCCAAGCAGATGCCCAAACCACACCAAGGACCATGAGGAGTGGTCCTGCTTCCTAGGTTTGTGGGCAGCCTTCAGTGAAGAAGCCAGGTACCAGCTGGGGATGAAGAGTGACCGGCTTTCTCTCCCCAGAAGGTGGTTTCATCAGGTCAGGATTAAGGAAAGTAGCAGGGCAGGTTGGAGTATCTTGCAGGACTGTCAATCCAACATCTTACAAGAACAGTAGATTCACATCCACAAAATTATCAATAAGGAAAAATGTGTGCTAACTGCAGCATATGAGCAGAAAACCAACTATGTGCCTCTAGGAAAAAAAAAAAATCATCTGTCTATTTGGGAAAAATAAAAAGCATATGCTTGAAGCTGTTATCATATAAACACGTGCCTAGAACATGAACTTTTCCAGCATGCAAATAAATTGACTCAACATAGTTTCTATGTACTGAAATTTAGAGTAATTAGAGGACAGCTGCTGGGCTCCGTTCAGAAATATTTGTTTTATTTTTATAACACTCAGGATACTTTCTGTATTTTCAGAGATATTAGATTTCAGTTTGCCACAGTTAATGTAATAGAAAACTCTGTAGTCATTATTGACTGCAACTGCCAACATACAATTTGAGAATTAAAGTCCAATGTGGAAAACTGGCAATGGATATTGAAAACAGTTTGTGCTCGTACTTCACCTTACAACCGATGGTTAGAACTGAGTTGGTTTTTGAGGGATTACAAGGGGACGCACAAGTCGGTTTCAAAGAAAAGCAAACGTCCCCAGACATAGCACTGTGGTCTGCAATCAGCAGCACAAGGAGACTGGGTTGGCCCGTGAATTTAGGCTGGTTTGGTCTCACAGGAGCAGATAGCTGGAATTTAAAGGTTATGACAATAGATTTGGTAGTACGTGATGACATTCAATAGATCCTCCTGCATTACTGTGACCACTTATTTCTCATTAGGGGCAGAATTTTCTCATTACTAAATTGGCTCGTATGATCTAAAAGTGCTCTTGCTTTCCCTGCGGGCTGAAACGAAGTGCTGCCCTGGGGAGGAGGAGCACGGGGTTGGGGGGGNAAGGCCAGGCTGGCGAGATCTGAAGCACAACCCTGCCCCAGGGCCGGGCAGGGGCTTTGCCCTTCCGTGTAAAACGGCTTGATGCTCTCTTTGCTGCTCTGCATCCGTATGATCTGTTTTTCTTTTCTGTAGAGGTATGGAGGCTCAGGTCTATGCCTGAAATTGTAGGGGACTCTAAAGAAATGTTGGCGCAAGAGGAACCTGCCTGTTTCCATCAGGGATGGCATCACCTTGTCGTGGGGTTTAAAAGGGACCCGGACATCTGTGTTTCCAGTGATATTGGGACTCGCGGCATTTCCTACAACACTGAGGACACCGACCAAATTCCACCTAGATGCTTTTGTCCCTGCCTAAATTTTACCTGAAACTGTAGTTGGAGGAACATTTAACTTTTTCTTGCCCAGGAGGTGGGGGCAGTGTGTGATTGCTGTCCCGCAGGTAGCCAGAGCTCAGCACCTTCCCCGTCTGCTTCCCAGGGAGCTCTTGGGTGTCTTTGAGTATCCTCTAATGAGCAGGATATAATGAGCAGGATTCGTCTGGCAGCTTCTCACTGTACCGACGCTACAGAAATCGCTGTGCTGTGGCTGCTGGTGGAAAAGTGGTGAGGCTTTGGAGGCAGAGTGAGGGTCCCCAGGCACGCTGTGCCATGGGCCTGTTTTGCTGTGTGGGCTTTCCCCCGGTCATCTCTCAGGAACATGGGTGATCAGTCACTCAAAAGCTGGAGACCACCTGTAGTGAAACAATACAGCTCTTCTCGTCTCATGGAAGCAGATAATTCCTATGAGGCCACTGGACCCATGGAGCTGGGTTAAATCTCCCCTTCTCAAAGACTGAGTTAACCTCAAAGGTATCAGTTCTTTGGGAATCTGTTAGAACATTTTTGGTTTTCAACATTTACAAGGATTGCCAGTATTTCCTTTCTATTATCTTAAATTTGACTGTCTCTAAGCTGAACAAAATCCACTTTAATTTATAGAAATTTATTTTAAAACCTATGAAATGCCACCATCTTATAGAGCCTGCTATAGTTACACTCGGGGATATGAGCAGAGAGCAGAAGCAGCAGAGTCAGGCACACAGATTGCGTTTCTTTCTGCGCTTTAAGGAGTAAGCGCTACAGATAATCCAGACGCCCAACTCATGCAGAACAAGATGAAATTATCAAGCTTTGACAGAACTGACAGATAATGGCATCCCCCTGATTTTTTTGCAGTGAGGTCTTCTCACTCTACTGCTTTGAGGTTGAACGAGAGACCCCAATATGAAGGTTGGGGCCTCATAGCTATACGACATTTCCCGTAGGAGAATGGGAATGGTAGAGCAGCTTACCCTCCTTTATTGGTGCACTATTTCAGTTTTAAGGTCTGTAGTCTCAATCCCACAGTCTCTGCATTTCACAGACTTTTGGGAACTTTGATGAGAAAACACACATTGTCATGAATCATGAGGCAATGGACACATAACCTGGTTCACGCCTGAAATCTGACACGTTCTGCGTGTACTTAGCTTGTTCATATACGGTTTATACAGTAAACACAGCAGCAAATGATTACTGGTGTCTATTATACTTAAGGTTGCCAAATATTTTCAATTTAATCATCTTCTTTCCTGTTTTCATGTGATCAATTTTCTTAAAAAAATATTCTGTGGCTTCAAATTTCCTCTCTGTGGTTTTTGCCCCTAAATGATTTTCCTAAGTCTTTTTTTACAATGTTCTTTCATCCACTTTTGAAGTGGTGATGGTTAAAAAAAGAAAAAAAAAAAAAAAAGTTTTCCACGTAGACTAAACCTCCCAAACTATGAAAGAGTCACAGCAAAGTTACCACAGACATAATCTGTATCGAAGGTCAGTGTCCTCTAGTCAGATTTTGATGATTAATTTTTCATTAATTGTAACTGTTTTGTAGTAGGAACCTTTCATTTTGGGAAAGAAATTTAAGAGATTTGACTGGAAAGGCAGATACTTCGCATAGGATGTCCTCAGTCTGAAGCCTCCAGATATATTATGCTCATTAAGTGTCCCATTCCTCCGTCTGCATTTTTGTTTCTAAGAAGCAGAGCTCGTACCCTCTTTAGGATGAATAACTTGGAAAGAAGGAATTTACAAGCTCCACAAGTTTATTGGTTCCAGATTTCTTTCCTTGCTTTTTTTTTTTTTTTCTCTCCGCACATAATTTGAGATGCCTTTTCCTTAAAAGTTTAGATAAATATGTTGAAAACATTAATGCATCATAAAGGTCAAAAGATTAAGCATTCTAAAGTCAGCCAACTTCAAGAATTATTACCGCAAGATTTGCATGATCTATATCCATCTCAAAAGACATGGCATCAAGGACAGCTACAAATTTGCTCTGGCATTTCAATCTGGTTTCTGACCCCCCTGAAGAGTTTGTATCATATTTAATTTTTTGCTTAGGTATAAACTACAGATAAAATATTTTACTGTGTTGTCAAAAACTAACATGAAACTCCCTTGATCTTGGTAGAAAAGGCACGCACACAATTGAACGAACAGCATTCTGTTACTGTAAGTCTGGCATTTTCAGGTATGTTCTCAGCCATCTAGAGACTGTGCTTAGACAAAAAATCTGCTACTTGTCACAGTGGCACAAACAATTTCAGGAAAATAAAATAAAATAAAATAAAATAAAATAAAATAAAATAAAATAAAATACAAAAGACTGCTCCATTCATAGCCAACGAGCTTCAGGGAAAAATAACCAGTGATGTTACCTTATAACAACGGTTAGGTTTGTCTCTCTAGATCAGTTCTGTTAAGCTGAAAGTACACATCAGTTATACAGACCAGGACTTTGCCATCTCTTTTGAATTAGAAGGATGGCTACTATTCCCTCTTCTCAGTTTAGGGCCTTTCAGGACAGCAAAGCTGGGCCAACTGTGGGGAATTAATTAATTGTCCCTATTGCACTGCAACCGAAGAGTTGGGCTGCAATGGAGCTGCTTTAAGGCGTAATTAAGCTCAATTTTCTCTCTAACCCTTATTTTCTAAGAAAGCGATAGGACATATAAATGCTCTGTATGGTTGTGGGTAAAAGCAAAACAAAACAAAGGCAAACTGAACAAAATGAACCAAACCAAAATGAAATTAAATGAAATTAAGCTAAGCTAAGCTCAAGTCAACTAAACTAAACTAAACTAAACTAAACTAAACTAAACTAAACTACTAAGCTAAACTAAACTTCATTTTGGGATGAATCTCGGAATTACAATTGCTCCACATTTTCTCCCCCTTAAACCAGGACTAAATCCTGAATCCCAATGTGCCTGACGGGGAGCAGCAACGGCAGCAGGAACCTCAAAGCAGACTGGCTGCTAAAATTGGGAAGGGTGAAGAGTATTTCTTTCCAGGACAGACATCACTTGGCAGTTATCACGAGTAGCAACATGAGAGATAGCTTCTGGGATCTGGTGGTAGAAATCCTCCTCTGTCTGAAGAAATAGCCTGAACTGCTAATTTACAACTTAGGAAAAAGCGATTGTTAAGACTGTTTTTTTCTGAACGCTCCACAAAAGTTCACATTAGTCGACAAACTTGTCTCAGATCATGTGTAGGCACATCTGCCTAGGAAGCTTGCTTTAACCAACCTTTAGATTAAAAATATTTTTTTTTGTCTTCTGTAGTGCCTTTTGCTAAGATTCAGCAACGTGAACAAAAAGAAGCCAGTACAGCTTTTCAATAAGGATTTTTATATTTGCCCACTCCACAGCTGCAGCACTAGGATATTCTTTTCATCATTTTTTCATCATTTCTAGTATCATCATTCAGATCCTCCAAGAACCATCTAATGCTTTTTCCATATCTGTTAGAAAAGCAACTGCAGGCTGGGGAACATCGCAGTCTTTGGATGTATTTTCCCAGATACTGTTTGCGTTACCTGTGAGTAAGGACCGAGAAAGAGGCATTTGTTTCTTCCCCAACTCTATTTACACCTGAACCAAATTAAATTTCCTATTTGACTGCACGTTTTGTTTTTTAATCACTTTTCCCCCTTCTCAGCAATTAGAAAAGGATAAAGAAAAAGGCAGTTACTCATGTGAAACAAAAGCAATGTAGCCTATGTAGGGAAAAGACACATTCCTATGCATAGTAGGTTTTAAAGAAAAGTTAATTTAATCAAATAATTTACAAAATAACAAAAGAAATACAATGCAGCTAGGAATATAATACTGATAGAGAGCTCAACTATCAACTATTCTCCCTCACAAATTTTATCAACATCTTGATGATACATTAAAAATGTCAAAACCCGTCCATGGCATCTACAAAGTCTACTGCAAGGTGTGGTAAGGGAAAAAAAAGGAGGCTATTAAGGAAAATGCACCCCCTGGGGAATCTTCTAAGGATGCAGGAGCTCCTCTCCTTCCAAGAATCAATGTCCTTGGGGATCATGTAGCACTCGGTGCTGGGTGTTTTATGGTCACCACACCCCACCTGGCAATGGGTTTTGGACCGCAGCGCTGGCAGGGGCGGCAGGGTGAGCTGGCTGTGGTGCTTCTGAACGCAGCATGGTTATGGCAACCTTGGTATGATCCAGAAAAGGTGCCTTATTGCTTCCCAAGTAGGTTTTGCAGGCAGATTAGGTGTCTGGTCACATAGGGATGTTGAGAAAAAAAAAGGACCAAAATGCTTAAAATTAAATGCTTAAATTCAAAAGACAACCTACCAGACCCCAAATATTGGTCAGCACAGCTGGGTCAGAAGTGCTGTGCTTTAGCCCTCACCCCTGATTTGCTCTGAAATGAGCATTTGAATTTGTTTTCAGAGACAATCTGAGTGATAAGGGAGAAATTTTAAGTAAGGTGGGTGGAGAGGAGTTGTAGGGTCGAGGGGTACGGCATGACTGTCCCGGGGAGCCTTGTAAGTGGAGAGGGGCTGAGTGGGGGCCACATCCTCTACCCCTGGGTTGCTGCAGAGGCAGGAATGCAAGAGTTATGAGGCCAGAAGGAAGGCAGGCAAGAAGAAACATCACATAAAAGCCTAGGGGTAGGGCAGTCATCCAGAAGAGGTAAGACACCTAGCCAAATACATAAATAATCCTGGGAAGCCAGAGCAGAACTCAGTAACTACCCAGTGCCTGCAAGGCTATGGTTAAGGAGCTTAGACTGGATCTTTTGAGGCAAAGGACAGCCTGTAGCCTGGTGTCCCACCACTTTGACTATGTTTTTGTGTGGCACTACATGCTCTTGCATGCAGTAAGCGTGTTCGAGGGTCATCTATCACACTGGTGACATCAGGAGAAGCATAAAATATGTTTTGCAGTTAGGGCTTTTTTACAGGACTTTTTAGATTAAGGTACATTCATCACATCCAAATCCTATGGCGAAGTGCTTTTCTGAACCTCACCTGGCTACATGTACAGTTGTAGTGTACACATGTGTGTTTGGAGTACCTGTTTGGAGACACAGTAAATCAGGAGCCTGTCTTAAGCAAGAAGTTGCAAGCCCTGGTGTGACATCCATGTCCCATTCTCAGCTATTAAGGATGATGCTGCAGTTCGTGTGCTGCTCCAGGTCGTGGTTCCCTCACAGGGAGACAGGAATCAGCCTATGGAAGCTTCCTCAACTGGACAGGGATAATAGCCGAGCTATGGACGGAAATCATCACCCTAGATCAGTGAGGTGCTCTGGTCATCCCCTGTCGAAGACAACCTCCAGCCATCCTGACCACCTTGCACAGGGATCCAGATGAAGAACAATTCTTTATTGGAATCACATACTTGTGCCGTTTTTAACCTCAGTGCAGTTGCGCAGTAAATAATCACGGTTTTGCCTTATTATATAGCATATCTGACAAGCAGAGGTCAACATATACTTGAGGAAGCAGAGCCAAGAGAGAGTATTTAGCCTTCATACTGAGTGTTTCTCGGATTCACCAAATCTACCTTTAATTTAACACAGTGTTAAATACAGAACCTACTCAGCTAAGAACCTGGTGCCTTACCATCTGAGTAGAAGTAAGCAGTAGATCAAAAAAGCCTTTCCATAGACACTCTGAAATTTATAGTAGGGGGAAATACAACCATAACACACACAAATAAAATATTCATTCTGGAGTTGGAGGGGGTATTCTTTCTTTTTTTTAAAGTAATATGGATAAATGCCAATATTTGGTATCTGCCTCTTATACCTAAACAAAACTGATTTCTAGAAAGGCTGAAAAACCCACTTCTTTTAATTCCAGAGTCAGTAGCTGTGGTCTTCAGACCTTAGCCAGGTGTATACTGGAAGACAACAAAATTTTTACATTTAAGACATATTTCCAAATATGTCAAGTTTAGTATCCCTTCCTGTAATGACACTGTGTCACAGAAATCAAAGAACATCCACCTGAGGAAAAAAGAAAAATTACTGAAATGGAAATGAACAGATTTTTCTGCTGCAAGAGGGTGATACATCTCTGAATATCTGTCCCAGAAAAGAAGTGGAGGAAGAAACATAAAAACAGCAATACATACTTTGCCATCAACAGGAAACTACTTTCTCACTAACTGTGAGAAAGTTTGCAAAAGCTATTACGAGATCAAATGTGGAAAGTAATAAGAAAAACACAGTGTAAGCATATTTTATGGAACAAAGATCTTATTGCCATAATGTCCTTAAAAATGTAATACTCTGATAAAAAAAGAAAATTTTTAGATACATTAACTTAGACCTTTAACAAGTTTTTAAATAAATTCAGAGGCTTATGCAGGCTACAAAAAGTCTGTAAAAAAATAGTAGAAAATGTATTGGGAAAAAAAAAAAAGATAATATGCCATTGTTTTCTGCAATAATATAATATTGGCCTGTGCCATGTCCTGACGCTGTTTCATGTGTGGCACACTCACTAAAGCTGATGGGAACTGTGGTGGACTATGGAAGGATGTGGCCCAAAGGACGTCTGTAGGGAGGCTTACAAAGAGGAAGAGGCCATTTGTAATGGAATCAGAGTTGACACACATTTAATTCTCTATGCAAGCAACACGATGTTAACTTGTGTAACACCATTCAAGTCCAAGAGGAGCGGAAATAGTGGACAAGTTAGCTGATAAGAGTAGGATCTGAGCAGAGACTGACACAAGCCAAGTGTGGAAAACTCTGCATAGTAAGTTTTTTAATTGATGTCTACCAAATGGTAATGTGCTAGAGCATAAAAGTAATGATCTAGTCCTGTAAGATGTTACAAATATATGTGACCCTTCACTTGTTTTCCACGTGAGTCGGTGGTCAGAGTGCTCAGGGTTTCAGAGAAGCACTTGGCACCCCGCACGGCTGCACCCGGAGCACACGCTCTGCTGGGGGCAGGTAACAGCACTGCCCCACAGCCCTGCATCCCTCAACGTGGGCCTCAGGAGACACGGCCATTCCCCACGCAGGTGAGATCACAGAATCACAGAATGGTTTGGGTTGGAAGGGACCTCAAAGCCCATCTAGTTCCAACCCCCCTGCCATGGGCAGGGACACCCTCCACTAGACCAGGCTGCCCAAAGCCCCATCCAACCTGGCCTTGAACACTGCCAGGGAGGGGGCTGCCACAGCTGCTCTGGGCAACCTGTGCCAGTGCCTCACCACCCTCACCGGGAAGAACTTCTTCCTAATATCAAATCTAAATCTACCCTCTTTTGGTTTAAAGCCATGATCCATGGCAGCCTGATCTTTCTGAATGCAGATGAAGAACAACAATTCACTCTTCTGCACAAAGTACAATTTTCAAGGCTTGGCAGGTCTGTCAAATCTCAACTTACCTCCCCTTGGTCACTCACACATACTTTTCAATAAGACCTATTCTGTTAAATGTTATCCTCTTAACTCCCAGCACTTTTGTCCATAGGATAGGAGAAAACCAGCTTGCAATTTTTGTAAAGTAAAAAAAAAAAAAAAAAAATTAAAAAAGTATTACTCACTGTCTTGAGGCTCAAAAATTGCTGCTTTGTCCTGATCAAAAATCCAATTAAAATTGCCTTTGAGCAGACTGTGAAAGAGCAGGTTTTTGAGTGAAATAGGCCAGGAAGTTGTATGGACTAAAAGAGGCCGATAACATGAGCTATAGCTCTGCTACATAAGCTGTAATAATTCATTATTGATATTTGTTCTTTAAAAATGTATTTTCTTGCCCATTGCGGGCTAGAAGTGTGGACTACAAACAATGTTTAATGAAGACTGGAGACATAATATTATTCCTTAAGCAATGCAAATAGGAACAGCTGAGGAAATAAAACATCCAGGTTTAGAGAAGAGTATAGTGAACTTAATATTCTTAAAAAAATGTCAAATTGATCTCAGTCAATTTCTCAGGTAGAAGCCCTCAAGGCATCATAATATATGCAAAATTTAGGATTTAGGAACTGAAGCTGTGAGGGATGTGACCTTTGTCCATTGTGAGGGTTTGGTTCCTAGGCTATGAGCACCGTGGTTTCAAAGATAATGAAAGGTGTATATCACACCAGTGGATGAAGTTTGAAGAACAGAGCGAAAAAAAGTGGAAGAGAAAACAGACATCAAAAGAAACTGAAGTTCCCTATGATAGCAAACTACTTGGACACACAGAAACTCTTTGTATAGTCACGTCTGTGAACACAACCACACCAGAGAAAAGGGAAAATTTGACTTTTTGTCCCAAACTCCCTATCAGAAGGTACAGTGCCCAGTCTGCGCGAGCAACCACAGTTGTTTTGGGTTGATTATGTTCAGGTGAGACTGATGGTTGCTATCCCCATTCCTCATTTAGAGTTGTTGTGAAAAACAGGTGTTTTGTGGGGTGCAACAGGAGCAGGGCTGCCCAATGAAGAGGCCAGCGAGTGGGGTGCTGCAGGGACCCCAGGGCTGGCCATGACCCCTGATGGGTGCCATCCCATGGGCACCAAAAGCCCCTGATGCTTTTGGGAAGCAGTGAGACCAGGAGACAAACTCCCCATGGAGCTGGGTCCAGCCCTGGCTGGAGATGGTGCGAAGATGGGGCCAGGATGGGACATGGCTGAGCCAAAACAGGGTCCCGCGCCCTGGGTGGAGGTGGTGTGCATGGAGGTGCCCGGGAAGCCCGTTGGGGACCGTAAGGCTTAAAGATGCCATCAGGGACCTGACAGAAGTCAAAAGTCAAACCAGAAGCATTAGTTTGCTCAGGAATTTGAAGTGTTTGGGGTAAAGACACTTTCTGGGGCAGTTACTTGTGTAGAACTGTGCCGTGCTGTTGTCTTCTCCACGCAAGCACTTGCTAGCACAGCCCTGAAGATGTCCAGAAAGGGAAGTTATAGGTGGCTGAGAGCCAGGAAACTGGCCATAGCCCTTTGATCTCCCCCCTGATTAGGAAAGTGGGATTTCTTACATCATCTCAAAATAACATGGTATCACTGAAATAATGGAGGCTGATATTTCCTCACCAGCACAGCAACGCAGGCAAGCTCCTGGTTTTGGCTGTTTGCTCCAGTTCCCAGTCAGGGGACAGCCCACCACAGCTGTGCAACCCAACACCCAATTCTGTGTGCGAATCTCCACTTTCCACTTTTGAAAACTCGGTCCAGATTTCCTTTCACTCTGGGGCTTCACGAGCTGTGGCCGTGTTTTCAAATAGCAAACACGCTGACTGCATTTTGAAAGGGTCTCGCTGTAAACACTCAATGAGTTTTTCTTGCAAACTTCGTTGTTACAAAATTACAAATGACGTGGAAATGAAAACAGGTCAAACCCAATTACAAACATGCAATTTCTGTTAAGAATCCATTTCTCATTGTATGAACTCATTTTTTGGGACGTATGCCAAAGTATTGTTTTGAATTTATGTCCATCTCTACCAACGTGGGATTACAAATATGAAAAAGATGCCAGAGCTTATTGAAGGCAGAAAAATGTGGAAATAAGGATAATCTTGTACTTAAAGCTCCTCTGCTATATTTGATATCTGTGTCTGTTACTGGTTGTATGGGATATTCTGGACATTTTTAATTCAAATCCCTATGGGTGTGTGATAAAATGGCTGGTATTAAAAAATGCCAAGAATCCAAATAATGCCTGTCCAACAGGTAAGAAAGATACCATTTAATGGCACAGCCATTAGCAAGAGCCCTCATTAGAGGCTGGTACTGCCCTGTTCCTTGCAAGTGCAAATTCACCATCTGATCTGGCGTTGCACCATATGAACGTGGAGACCATGGTTTGGCCACTTCATTTTTCTTCCTAGATTAAAACTTGCCACTGTTAAATCTTCCAAACTGGACACTTAATATTTCTCAATGGAGCAGAAGTCCTTCAGTGGCTCTGAGTACTTGTGAGTTCTCCTACCGCCTTGCTATATATACACACACGCATTTATTCTGAAGTGTCCCTAACTCCTAAAAAAAAAAAAAAAAATTATCTAAATATTATATGTTGCCAGTAAAAAGACTAATATACTAAAATATTTCAGTTTTCAGAAGCTGAAAACTACAAAAATACCTGCTGATGCATCTTTCCTGTGGGTGCTTTAGGCAACTCAGGAGCAAATTAAATTACAGTGTTGTAAATTGGACTAATTCTATTGATAACAGCTGAGTTCTTGTATCAGTAGAATTGGTATAAAAACTTTTTACTCCCTTCCAAATATTTTTTTTTTGAAGAAAAAACCTACCACGACTACAACAACTGGTAGCAGAAGTAGAGGAGGAGGTGGAGTAATTGAGACTATGCATTATAAACTCTTGTAGAAGAAGAGATTAGACTACAAGAGACTCCTGGTGTGATAGCATTATTTGCAGGAGGCTGCTGTCGACAGCACAACATTAAGCATGGCTGTAGTCATCTTCAAGGTCTAACGCAAAAAGTTTCGCTTCCTTGAGAACTGCCTCTATAAGGGTGATGCTACAGAATGCCTTGGGGACAATATCACAGCACCTTTCAGTAATACAATATCACTAGCACCTTTCTCCGATAAAAAATGCCCATCCTTGTTGTTCAGGAAACTATTACGATTCTGCCAACAGGAAATACATTTAAGCAAAGCGACTAGTGCTGTGGTTTGAGATCTAAAAGAGTTGCAAAACGCCTATCGGCCAGTTCCCACGATTGTAAAAGGGCTCCATATGAAACAGGAATCCCTCAGAGGGCAGTGGACAGACGGATTTGAGCTGGGGTGGCATGGAGTGGTGGAGGCTGTCGCGGCTGGGCCACGATGACACGGAGCTGTGTGCGCTTCCTGACGCACCCCAAGGAGCTGCGCTGTCACCTGAGCTATTCCTGCAGCTCCCCTGCCGCTCGGGTCTCCGAGGTGCGTGGGATCCGTCCAGTGGATCCATGCAAGACCGGGTGCGGGGCTTGCAGGATCACAGCAGTTGGTCCTCTAAGAGGGGACATTTTAAGGAGCAAGGTGTTCTCTTGTGGTTATCAATATATGAGTCTGTAGCACTTATTCCACAGCTGCATGGACTATAGCAGGTAAAATAAAATAACAACCATTTTATGTATTACATCTTAAGCAGCAATTTGGTACTTCCTACAGGCTTTCTTGTCAAAACCTTTAACTGATTTCTACTTTATTCTCTCCATCCACAAAATAAAGCTATGGTATTAACCTGAGTTGTTTCTTGTGAGGATTAAACAGCTAGAATTTATATGATATTTTAAAATGTTACATGCTGTTTTGGTTAATAAGGCATGATCTATATTAGTGAAGGCATGATGAAAACCAGCCAGGCCTCTACTGTACAAGAGTACTGTACTGTACACCTGTGCAGCAAGCACTGAACGTGTTTTACGCACTTCACAAAACGGTAATATTTTGCTTTTATAAGCTGCAATTGCTTGGGCCACGGTGAGTTTTGTTTTATTATCCTGCCGGTATTTTGATATTCATAAACAAGTCTCGAAACAGATTTAAAACCTGCTTTAAAGAAGTAGTTCAGTGGTAGAAAACAACAGAGCCTCAGTCTCCACGTATCTTCCACAGCATTCAGCCTCTTCCCTGAGGTGTTGGACTTCAGACACGGTTTTATTAACATTCTGGAGTTGTACCCTCCTGACTAACCAGCCATTAGCTGGCTCACTGATCCTTAACTGCAGATCACTCTCTCTCTTATATAGGCTGCATTTCCCTTAGGTTCCAAAATAATTAGTCTCCCGGCTATGGATGTGATTTCCGTTTAAAAGAATGCAGAAGAAGCACCTCAGCCACTGCTGGCGAGCATCCTTATTCACGCTATGCTCCTTCTCTGGTTGATATTCATAGAGCACCAGATTCTAATTCTGCTTAATGGTTAGGCTAATACTACACACACTTACATCTGCCTTCCAGCGCAATTTTCGGCACAGTAAGCAGGGAGTTGCACGCGCTGAGCTCCCATAGCAACATGTTATTGTTAACCAAAGTTGTGTGCATCGTTCCATGTGCTAAAAATTCACCGAGGACCGATTCAGCTGTCAGATACACAGGGGCAACTCCCATGGGATGTCAGTGGAAGGACCAGAGGGCAGAATAATCTTATAAAAATATAACAGTGTGTTATAGTAATAGTCACCCAGAGCTCTGCTAGGTCAGTACTGTGAGCTGGCCTGTTTTGGACCACAGAGATAAAACCTCGTGCTCTCTCTTTTGTCAGAGCTGAGCCTAAGGGCATCATCATGACAAAACATTTGAATGTTGTTCTTCAAAACATGCTCTACTGTAAGGTGTGATACCGCTCTGCTAAGGAAGTGATGGTGCTTTCTGATGAGCTGTGTAATTGCAACCATCACTTTGGAGGACTGAAATGGAGAAAATCTGCTCTTTATTTCAGAATATGGAAAAAATACTGCAAATGAATACCACAGGGTCACCTTCGAGACTTTAGCTCTTTTTGTATCCTAATGTCAGAAGGAGACAAGATAAGCTCAATGCAAATACTCACCAAATAATATAATCAAAATATTTTATTTCATAGCATATTCTGCCAACCGCTGCATTTAGGAAAAAAAAAAAAGGGAATAAAAACGTGGTGACTGAAAAGTTACATATTGCCCAGAATCACAAAGAGCCAGTGGACTTCCTCTGACCATTTACGAATCTAAAACTCCACTAAATGCTTTCGTTGCTTTTTAATCATACTATGTCTTTTGTTTAGTGGCCTTTAATTTATTGGCTGCATCAAAGCAATCACAGTAGTAATAGACTAAAGAATTTTTTTTTGCAAGATGAATAGATACCTAGTAAGTGACTCTTGCTTCTCCTACTTTCCACACTCCGTAATTTTAGAGACTCTAGGAATATGTTTTAACTCAGGTTACTAAACATCATGAACAAACGAGAGCAAAACACGAATAAGCAAATAGTGACAGGTCCCCAGAGAGAGCACTGAGGGATTTCGGTTCCCTCTGCACCCCTCCGCAGAGGTGTGCGGACCGCTCCCCTCCTCGTGCCTCTGCCGGAGCGTTTGTGCCTTACTAGGGGTAGGCAGGACTCGGCACGCTCTGCCCGCTCACCACATTCCTGCGGGCCAGCGTCGCTCTGCGCTGGTGCCGCTCCAACTACATCTGCCGGTTTTGGGTGCCTTCTCGCATCCCGGTCAACCACAGCTGTAAACACCCTCATTCAGACACCTTACCTTGCTTACAAACACAGCAACGCAACTTGGATGTGTAAGTACCAGCCTTACTTTTGCAAAAGTAAGCTAGAAAACATTTTCTTTTGGAGATAGAAGCAGTTTTCTGTCCTTTGCCGTACATGTGCATAGGCCAGGTCTGACATATTTCTTCCTTACAAGTATGACTGGTTTTCCAGTCAAGCACATGAAGCCCCTGAGAGGTGAGTACTTGGGCATTCTGCATATTTACTTTCTTTCCCCCATTATTTTATTAAATTCTGTCTTCCTTGATAAGTCATTTTAAAATGTCCATTTCAAGCATTTGCTTTGATCTGCCTTCCCGGTAATTAAATTGCCTGTCTTTAAATTGCCATAATTTAAAATAATCCTAAATTAAGACAATTTCCCCAAACTTCAAATACTGGTTTTGAATTGTAGTGTGAAGAGAATGAATAATGATTCTCCATGTATTCACCTTAACACTGTCTACTTTTCCTGTACAAGGAAATCAATTTTCTCACCTGTCATGTTAACTAAGGGCACAATCCAGCAAATTCTCGCTTCTGCAATTAGGTCTTAGTCACACAGCAATTCACTGGAACAAATTACAGGAAGATTTGCTTAGGTGAGTAAGGATCTCCAGGATAAGATCACTCGGGTAAGTGTGTAAGTGTGTATGTGTATTGAGTAAGTATAAGCCTGTGCAATAAGCATTTCATACTGATGCTTCCGAAGATGTCCCATGCAAACAGTAACTGCTGCTCACATAGCAAGTGGAAATGAAGATCTTTATAGGCTGAAATCAAAATATTTATCATGGATACACATATATCTGCAATGAATTGCTTTCGGTCTCTGAGTAATTTATGATCAGATGACCTAGTTGTACCTGTTTCAACTCTTGAGAGAATCCAGCAGTGCTAGTAAATATAAAGGGGTTAGATGATGCTTGTATCTCATCAAAAATATCTAAAGAAAAATCAGTCCTTCATTTTAACCTATTACAAACATCATTGTACATTGCATTTTTATGACATATATAGAGTACTAAGACAGAAGAAAGCCTATGAGTAACTCTGATAGTCAAGAGATGGCCAAAAATATATAACCGGAATGCTCAGCTAGTAACAGTCTACGGAGGCTGTGAAACACTTATACATTACTATGTTTACCTCAGCCTTTTATATTTACATATTGTTGGAGGGTTTAATTGTGATGCTGTCAAAAGTAAAAGTACTTTTAGAAAACCAAGCCATGCAATATTACAGGAAAAAAAATAAAAATTAAAAGTCTTTTGTTCAAATGGAAATACAGAAAACAACATGTTGTTTAAGCAGGATTTTATTTTCTTCTACTCAAGTGATGAAGAGGCTTTTGTAAAGAAAGGCTTTCATCTTATACATGCAGTACTCCATCACAACATAATTACCCTAATTTGTATTCCACTGTAGAAATAGGCTTTTTCAGCTTAAACAAATTAAGCAACAATCACTAAGCGTACATGACCAGCATTCTTTCAAGTAACCCGCTATCAGCTCTGGCTACAGCCTTATCTTGATAAAATGGAAATCCTGTTTTATTTTCCCACTTTCCCCCCAGGATTATGGCAGTCAGATCACCTAGAGAGGCACCATGAGTCACTGACTGGAGCGAGGGACAGGGTATCCAGAGATTATTTCCTACAGCCTCACTAAATCGTTATGTGATCTGGGTCAAATCCTGACTGCCTTCAGCCCTCTATTTAGGAAAAAGCCTAAGTACACACTTAACTCTGAACACGTGAATAACCCGGCCACACTCAGAAGGTCTTTTAAATGGCTGGATGTGCTCCCTGCTGAAGGGGCTCTTCTGCTGCTCTTTTCCTCCAGCTTTGGTTGATACCGTGTGTCCTCAAGGATGACAAGACAAGCTCTACCCCCGGTCTGTATTTACGTTATTTGTCCTTTAGCTGTGTAACTACGGATATCCCTGCTGCCTGTGCACATTCTTCTAACTATTAATCAAACTCTAACCTGGTGGATCACTGCCAGTGAGGCTTTGGCTTCATCACGTTCTCCTCCTCAGTCCCTCCAGGTACGACCCTATAGGGAGTATAATGGGCACTCCAAAATGCTGGAGAGGAGCTGGGGCCAGAGCACCAATTGGCTCTGTCCCAGCAGCGAGGGGATGACTCCTGACTCCACGGTAGCACCGCTGCTGGCCGGAGAATGGGCAGAAGCAGCAGGAGGTGCTGTTCTGATAGAGATTTGAGGGACCAGCAGTGTCACAGCAAAATCAGGGTCTCTTTTCCCCCACTGCTGGGTCTGCATGAGATGAAGCCTCACTGGTACCCACTCTCCGAGGTGCAGCTGCAGGAACAGTGTCTGGGTCCACATGGATTTGCTAAGATCTTTACAGAAAAAAAATAAAAAAATAAAAGAATGTGGAGAAATGGGGAGAGGCAATAAGGCCATCCCAGAGCTGTGGTAGGAGGAGGAAAGGAGGTAACCTGTCCACTCACAAGGCAGTAGTGACCAGAATTTGGATGTTTCCTCAGGGAATAAAAAAGGTGCTGCCTTCAGATCTTTCTTCAGCCCTAACAGAGGCTGACCCATTACGCAGAAATCTTTTCGAAGTAAGTAGCTCCCAGCAGGAATGAGGTGAATGGGAAAAGAATGTAGCTACCTCAAAAAAAAAGAGCTGGAACCGTCACTGCTCTTCTTGAAGTGCTGGAGAAACAAAATTCACCAGGCAGGCAAGTTTGTTGGACATTTCATCAGCACATTTGTTGTGATCTCCTCTGGCACAGCTGAGATCAGCTGTCAGAACCACATGAATTAGTGGCAGTGGCTGGGGGATGCCACCTTCCCTGGACCTCTCCTACCTCCATCTCTTTTCCAGCCATCCCTTGCAGGACCTTCCTTTTTCCTACAATACCCACAGCCTGTCAGAGGAGTAAGCATGCGCCTGCTCCACAAGGGAAGGTGATCTGAGGGTGACCACAGCACAGGCAGGGCAGTGCCCTCACTGTTAGGGCACAGTCCCACCATGACTGGGCAGGGCAAACAGAGCAAGGGTCCTGATAGCAACAGATACCATCAACACTCCAGCAATCTTCAGACAAAAGCAATGTGACAAGTCAGGTTCGAGATCAATCCAGGAAATCCAAGCAATTCAGGAGCAGAGGGGAATAGGACTGGGCACAGACACACCTATGATGCAGCTCAGACCAGAAAATGGGCTGAAATGGGGCTTCTGAGCATGGGCAGAGTGTGTGGGTTGAGGTCCCAAGTGAGTCTGGTCAGGGCAATTAGGGCTTTTGGGTGCACTCAGGGCCCAGCACAGCCTTCCCTCCTATCATGGTGTGACCTCACACCTCACAATACCCTGGATTTTAAGGGATATTTGCTGTAAAAAGCTCTGATTTTGGCCAATCCAGTTGGTTCCTGGGAGTGCTCCTCAGGTCTGTAGCCTGGCCAACTAATGAGGTATCAAAGCTTATCCCAAACTGGTTTAGAGTCTGCCCAAATTTTACTTCACTTGGCAGTCTGGTTGCCCCTGCACTATGACTGCTGGCAGGACAATGTGTTGGCAATAGATGGGGTTTGGGTGATGAGGCTTCCGGAAGGGAGACATGAAAAATGGGATGAGTCTTCAGGGATCATGTAAGCCAGGAGCCAAGGGTGGCCACAACCCAGGTAAGGCAGTCCCACAGCAGCCCAGGGAGGAGTGACAGCAACAGGTCCCATTGACAATCCAGCCATCATCAGGCAGAGACAAGGTCAATCCAGAAAATCTGAGCAATAATTCAGGAACGGGCAGCTCAGATCAGTCCTGATGACCCAGACCTGAGCTGAAATGGGGTCCATGGGCTGATGGTAGAGGTGGGGTGAGGCTGACCAGGATATTTAAAGCCTTGGAGCTCAGTACAGCTGTCCTCAGTTACCCTGAACCATGGATTGAATGGATAACAGCTCTGTTTCCCCCAGCGACAGAACAAGCAGTGTTGGTGGTGCTCTTCCTTCAGTGTTTAACATATTATTTGTGCTCAGGGGCTCCTGAAATCAATGCCTCAAAAGCTGGTCTTTGTTAACTCCACCACTCTTTGAACTACCAAAATCGCAGTGCTTTCTAGCACCATGTGGTGAATCCATTGTCCTCCCTTGTTATCACTGGATCCAAGAAGGAATATGAAACCATGAGCATCAAGCAATTGACACCAGAGCAAAGCTGTAAAGACTGAGGGGGCTTAAGTAGCCTTCACAAACAAGTGAGTACCAGCCAAGAGTATCCTTATGGTAGATATGAGGATTATCACCCATGTGTCATATGTCATGACACATAGAGAAGATGTTAATCATTCTGAGGAAAATGGGATGGAATAATCCACACAACTGAGACCCCTTTGTGTCAGAGAGCTGTGACTAAGTGAATGTGCCTTGAGATTCAGCCTTCATGAACTCCTTCTCACAAGTTCGAAATTCCCAGTGCTTCCAGCAGAAACCAGAAGGAGAGAGGTAAGAACATCCAGAGGGATCTTGACAGGCTTGAGAGGTGGACCTGTGTGAACTGCATGAAGTTCAACAAGGCCAAGTGCAAGGTCCTGCACATGGGTGGGGGCAATCCCAAGCACAACTACAGGCTGGGTGGAGAATGGATTGAGAGCAGCCCTGAGGAGAAGGACTTGGGGGTGCTGGTGGACAAGAAGCTCAACATGATCCAGAAACATGTGCTTGCAGCCCAGAAAGCCAACCGTGTCCTGGGCTACATCAAAAGAAGCGTGACCAGCAGGTCGAGGGAAGTGATTCTGTCCCTCTACTCTGCTCTGGTGAGACCTCTCCTGGAGTACTGCATCCCACTCTGGGGCCCACGACAGAAGAATGACATGGAGCTGTTGGAGAGGGTCCAGAGGAGAGCCACAAAGNCGTCTTTGCTGTTACAGCAAAACAAGATGTGACCCACTGGAGATTGTTTCTTTTGCCAGTTCCAGGTGCCACTAACAGGAACAGATCTGAGCGAATACTTTCTCTCAGGCCTGTTCCCTTTTCCTTCCTCAGTGTTTCATTTCCATCTCTCTACTCAGGGGCATGGTTGCTCTGTGTACGCAAGAAGAAAGCTGCTTTTCCTCTTGATCAAACCAACATGCCTTTCTCTGCCTCAAGCTTTCATGCCATGGCTGGAATCCAAACAAATGATTTAGCCTTGCTGAACTTACTGCCTGTTTTAAGGAACTCCATCATCTCCTTCAGCTTGCCGATGCCCAGGAGTAGAAAATTCTAAAAGCAATCTTAAATTTAAATGTACCATTCTGTTTACTGAGCAATGAACCTTGAGGCAAGAAATACTATGGCAGGAATTCACCAAGACTCTGTTAGGGCTTGACAGCCCAGACAGCCATTGCGCAAATCTTTGTTAGTCCTGACAACATGTTGGTTTTTTTTTAATGAAAGGAATTACAAATTTGTTTTTAATCTTTGGGGTTACTCTTAATGCCTTAGAAAGGATCCAAAGCTGTTTAAAACTGTATTCACGTTACAAGCAGGCAGTAAATTTCAAAATACTAGCCAAGCCCATTGTCAATCCATGTGAACAACGCCACAGAGAAGATGTTTAGCAAAATTTTTGTCCATGTACTGGCATTCTTCAATGTATTTCAGACACAGCAAGTGCTCCGGACCTCCCTGATTTTAAAAACCACTTCCCTGGTTCCTGGACAGATGACTCCCCACTCATGCAGAACCTCCGGAGGCATCATACAGGGGCTGAGCAGCAATCCTAGCGATTGTGTGATTATGCTAACTCCTTCTTGGTCCCACAAGTGTGACAACTCCAGGATTTCATCAGCAAGGCTCCAAGCCCAAGCTAATTTCTATGCAATGGGTGAACAACAGCGTGAGTTTATATTTGCTCAGACCTGTGAAGCCATCATGCTTACCTGGTTCTGTAATACACTTGTCCCCAAGGCTCTTGAGAAGGAAGCAAGACCTTTATATCGGTGCAGTCTGAGTCCTTCCCAGCCCACGAGTCCCTTTCAGTATTTATTTAGGGTTGTATTGACCTCCAGGCTACACTGGAATACGTTTTTGGGTTCTTTTTACATTCACTCTGCGAATTTCACATTCTCATCCTTTTCCTCCTTGAAGAACTCCCTCCAGTTGTCTGGATCTCTGCCACTTTGATGCAGTCCTGCAGAACCCTTCAGTCCATGAAATCACAGGAAAAACACAATTCCCACAGAGCCATCACTCCACGGTGTCAAAGCAGTTGTGATTCCTGTGCTACTTTCATAAGAAATTTCATGAAGTGCTCTCACTTCATCACATCCAAGTGCGATGCCTTCCCGAAATGTGCACATGGCCTCCTTGATAACTACTGCCATTTAGAGCTGCGTCTCATGAGCTGCTTGAAACACTCTGCAAGTCACTCTGCTTCCCAGCCTTTGCCCGCCCTCCCTGCCGCTGTCTCTGTGCAGACTCCAGCTAGCTCTGAGGAAGGCGGGGCTTAACTCCTAGTTTTTACATCATGCTTATGTCAACAGGCTCTTATTATCCTGAGGATGCACAAAAGTTAAAAGTTGCTTCTCATCCAAATTTCAGACTAGAGGAAGCCAGACAAGGTCCTCAAGACAAAGGGACTCTCACTCTGCTAATGTGGGAACTCCTGCGTGTTTTCCCAACCAAACCTGCGTTGCAGTGAGCAACCTTGCCAGGGTGTTGGGGCACTGAGTGCATCAATAGGTCTTAATGGTCCTGACCATCCTCTCCTGAGGCCTCCATCCACATTCTCCACCCATGGCCTGGGATGTCTGTTGAAGCTCAGGGCTGAGCCTTCAACCTTGCTTTAAGTTATATTGTTGGAGGTGCACCTGTGTCCAGTTGTATCTCTATTCCTGTCTCCTGGCTGGACCTTGCTCTACTCTCACAGTCTTGTCTTCAGCCCTGTCTCTGGTTGCTCCCCCTGACAGGAGTTCAAGGATAGACCTAGACCTGAGTCATCACCTTACCTTCAACAGTCTGGGATTGCCGATAGACCTTGATACCAGCACCCAGGTCTGCCCACCCCATTCAGATCCTGCAGGACTGTGCCCGGGTGGTAAGGGCTCCCTGAGTCACCCCTGCCTGGGATCTGGGGCTCCTCTGGGGTGGCTGGGGGAAGTTTAGGCTCCCCCCAAAGAGCTCTAGGGACTGGATGGCTGGTGAAAAGGGGGTTTGGACTGACGAACAGCAGGAAGCTGGGATGAGGCTGAAGCTGTCAGTGAGGCTGGGCAAGGGTGGGACACTCAACTCACCCCTGAATAGTCTCTTGGCTGGGAGCAGGGCTTGGGGGATGAAAACAGGGGTTCCTAGAGCAGCCTTTGAGGGTGGGAAAGGGATCAGTTAATCCCTGAGGCCATACTGTGGTAGGTGAAGGCTCAGACCTTCCCTGAGGAGACCCCAAAGGCTGGAGGTGTGTCAAGTCACTTTTGAGGCCAGTGAATCCAGCCTCCAGAGAGCCTGTGTGGCTGGGCAGGGGTGAAATCAAGGTACTGCAGAGCAGGCCTCGCCTGGATGGGAGATCTAGACATCCACGAGGCCAGGGGTTCAGGATGTTCCTGAGCAGCCTATGGAGCTGGAGACAGGACTTGGACCACCCTGAGGAGTACTGGAGGTTGATGGTCAGAGGGGCTGAGGTGGCACCTATGAGAAACCACCGGGACCTGCAGATTTCAAGTCCTCCCTGAGCAGCCCCAACAGCCGGAGTGATCCAGGCTGTCCCAAAGCAGCCTTGAAGGCTGTGTGGTTGCAGAGGGCCAGGTTGTTCCTGGGGAGCCAAGGGGACCACAATGTCCCAGAGCAAGCCAATGTGCCTTGGGGATTAAGCCACCCGTGAAGCTAGGTAGAGGATGAGGTCAAGCCCCCCTAAGAATGGGCGGGGGTGCTTGGGTTGCCCCTGAGGAGCTCCTGAGGCCAAGGAGTTTCAGAACTTTTGTGATGAGATCTGATGACACTTGACTGGGAGGTTCATGCTCCTCCCTGAGAAGCCCTGGTGGACTAGAGGACTTTGGGCTGTCCTGGGGACGCCCGGGGGGTGTGTGCTCAGGGTGTCCTAGAGGACAGAGAGACACTCAAGCTTGCTTTTAGGAGCCTAGGAGCCGGGGTGGAGGGGGTAGAAGGGACTAGCCACCCCCCCTACCCCTGAGGAACAGAAGCCATGTGGGTTCAAACCATTTCCAAACCCAGGAGGCCAAGATAGGGATGAAGCCACCCCTGACATACGTATGGGGGGTAGGGTCACCCCTGAGGAGCTCTGGAAGGGGAAGGATGTTCCTGCCACCCCTGAGGAGCCCTGATGAACCCCAAAGTCTGAGCAGCTGGGCATGGGGTTGAAATCAATGTGCCCCAGAGGAGTAGGGAGCTGGTAGCTTGGACCCCATCCTGGCTCCCCGGTGTCTGTGGCTCCTCTGGACTTCAGGGATTCTCTGGGGTGCTTGATGACCCCTTGGCCTTTGACTCTTGACTCTTTTAGGTGAATCTGGCATGAAGGATCTTTCCTCACAGTCAACATTTTTCTGTATGTACTTAGTAGGAAAATGTGTGGAAATATTGACTTGGCTGACTCCAAGGCTGAATTTCTGTCTCTCACAGTGTGTTGAGCAGAATGCTGATAGAAGCAAAGGCTGTTTACAGAATATATAACAGATACTTCAAAGAGTTTTTCTAGCTTTGAGTTCTTCAGTCACAAGCTTTTGTGCATAATGCATTTCATGTTCTATAAACCCGATACAATATATTCCTTATTAGATAAAGGCAGAAGGATTACAATTACTCCAGCTTTCTCCCCAGGGTTACAGCTTAAAAGTTAGGTGATACAACAACTTATGATTCCTGTCTAAATTTGGAGTTAAGTTAGAAGACAAAGGTAACTTTCCGCTGCAAAGAAGGGATCGAGGAAATTCTCAGCATCAAAGGCTACAGTTCCCCAGGATCCCTTCAAAATGATGAGAGAATAAGTTGTGCAGTATTCCAGTCTCTTATAAACATGCTTAACTTTGTGCGTATTAATAGCTTTAGTAACCACGACAGGAGCATCTATTGAGAGTTACGGCATTACAAATGTGCTTACAGACATGCACATGGTCTTTGTTTTTATCCAAACTCATATATCCTTTAATTGTTCTAGATACTTTATTTTAGTAGTTTCATTTTTGTAAATCTACAATTTCTTTAGCGATGGTGATGTATGTTAACCTCTCTTTGGTGTTTGAAATGTTCAACAGTAACAGCTCATAATCTTGATCCATTAGATATCTTCCTTTTCTTACAGAAACAAAACTTTGCATTTCATGCGCAGTACCCACTTTGATTTAGCACAGGCAAAAAAGACCGTTAGTAAAATCTGTCAGTCAAAATCAAATCATGCTAAAAGCAGAAAACTTCAAGTGCAAGTGGAAAAAGATTATCATTCTTGAGGTTTTTCTCCCAGTCCCTTCCATATGCGAAGGGTTTTGCCTCAGCTTCACTTGGAAACGGGCTTGCATTAGGCTCTTTCTCACTGTACCAAGCTCTTTATGCACCCAGCCGGCTGCGAAGTTTCTCTTTGCTGCGGTTGTCTCTGTGTAATCCCAGCCAGTTTCCCTTTGCAGCGGTGGGGGGCCTCCTTTGATCTGTCTCTGTAGGTGGCTGCCGATCCCTCAACCGGGGCCTGCAAACAGAATTTCTTCTGTAGAGGAAAAGAAAACACCCTGATGATGCCATGTGACTGTTTGCTTTATGCATGCAGGAGGAACTGACGTCAAGTGCCTCAGGATATTGTTCTAATCCAATAACATGATGTTGCAGTGTGTATCTTCGTGCATCTAATCTATCCGACGCAAAGCCTGCGGTGAAGGGCAATGTGGCCTGTACTTCCCTTCTGCTCTCGGTCTCTTTTACTTTCAAGACTCTGCACGTGCACTGAAAAAAATCTGCGGTGTCTGTTTGCCTCTATCAGTTGCAAATACGGTGACCTCCTTTAGACATACTAAGAACAGTTTTCTCGCATTGTTCCCACCCATGCAGTCGTGGCAGGCACCTGTTAATACAGCAGAGCAAATGCATAAACATGCAGCAGAGGCGACCCAATGCTAATTTTATTTTTGCTACTCACTTGGGAGGAAAGGGAGAAGAAGTTGTTTCACATACCTTCAGCACGTGGAAGACATGAACCTAGTGTTCTCCTTTTTGTTGTCACAGCTTTCACCTCTTTTCACTTTGAACATAAGTACTGATACAAGAAGTTAAAAAAGTGACGTCAAAAATAATATTTCAATATTATGTGTAAATGCAAGTAGGAACCTGTGTTTCATTGAGGGGACCATGCAGCAAGACTCCTATGAAAACAGTCCAAGTTCACATATGGGTGAACTCAATTGTCCAGCAGTTTTTCTCCTCCTCCTGTGCCTTCCTGTGGCATGGGAATACACCAGTTTGTTCTGGGACAGCCTGGCTTTTGCTGCAGGATGTGAATGTAGTCAGAGGCCGAGAGAATTTAGAATCATGGAATGCTTCAGGTTGGAACAGACCTTTAACGCTCATCTAGTCCAACTCCCCTGCAATGAGCAGGGACATCTTTCACCAGACCAGGTTGCTCAGAGCCCTGTCCAACCTGACCTTGAAGACTTCCAGAGATGGGGCATCTATAACTCTTTGGGCAACCTGTTCCAGTGCCTCACCACTCTCACTGTAAAAAAAATAAAATAAAAAAAAAAAAATTTAGTTTAAAACTATTACCCCTTGTTCTATTGCAACAGGCCCTATGTCTGTCCCCATCTTTCTTACAAGTCTTCTGTAAGTATTGAAAGGCCCCTCTACGCTGCCCTGGTGAAACCCCACCTGGAGCACTGCATCCTGCTCTGGGGCCCACAACATAAGAAGGACATGGAGCTGTTGGAGCGAGTCCAGAGGAGGCCACGAAGTTGATCAGAGGGCTGGAGCACCTCTCCTGTGAGGACATGCTGAGAGAGTTGGGGTGGTTCAGCCTGGGGAAGAAAAGGCTCTGGGGAGACCTTATAGCAGCCTTCCAGTACCTGAAGGGGCCTACAGAAAAGCTGGAGAGGGACTGTTTACAAGGGCANTGAAAGCTGAAGAGGGACTGCTTACAAGGGCATGGAGTGACAGGGGGAATGGCCTTAAGCTGAAGGAGGGGAGATTTAGGTTAGATACTAGGAAAAAATTCGTCAGTATGAGGGTGGTGAGGCACTGGCACAGGTTTCCCAGAGAAGCTGTGGCTGCCCCCTCCCTGGCAGTGTTCAAGGCCAGGTTGGATGGGGCTTTGGGTCTAGTGGAGGGGGTCCCTGCCCATGGCAGGGGGGTTGGAACTAGATGGGCTTTGAGGTCCCTTCCAACCCAAACCTTTCTATTGTTCTATGAAAAAACTGTTGTTCCTTTGCCTTGTGAACACTGATTTGAACATCTTGGATCACATCTCTTTTCCATTTCAGTGTTGTTGGCAGCTCTCTATGCCTCTTTTGCATTTCAACAAAAGTCTGAGATGGTAACAATGATGCTTCTTATGGACTCTCCTCACTGTAAAACTCTCACAGCATTTCCAAAGATGATGACTTACTTGGAGATTGACACCACTCCATCACCTCCATCAGCTGCAATCCAGGATGCCTGCAGCAGGGAGCCTGAGCCCAGCTGCACAGGTCATGCCAGAAGAGGCTGACTGGGAGTATCACACGCCAGAGAGGAGCAGAAAGTAGTTCCTGCAGATGGTCAGAAATAGAGGATTAGCAGCATCCGTTTCCTGCCACTCCTCGTGCCAGCCTCGCTCGCATGTCATAGCGCAGGAGCTTGGATCAGGTCTGCTGGCACAAGTTACGTCCTGCACCTTCACCCCAGGTCACCTCTGAGGGTCGATAAACCCTCTCTCTGCACTGATGCACCTGTGCTGCTGTAACCCTTAGCAGATGCACCTATGCAGATCGATTTACATGCACACACAGGGGAAAGCCCTTATATCATCACCGCTGACAGACCCAAGTTGCACACACAAGCCCGCACCTCTGAAATCAGCTACATATACATGCGCACAAACGCAGCTCGACACACAGGAGAGATGCATGCACACACAGCAGTGTGAGACAGACACCTACAAAAGCACGCGACCCCTGAGGCACACGCCCTGATGCATGCGCGAATGCAAGCCCTGAAGTGTACGTCTAGAGGCACGCACGAATGCAAACCCTGTTACGTGCACCTGGAGGCAGGGACAAACGCAAGCCCTGAGGCCGGCTGCCCGTGGTTGGCACAAATGCAAACGCTGTTGCACGTACCCAGGGGCAGGCACAAACGCAAGCCCTGCAGCACACTTCTGGCAGCGTGCACAAGCGCACACACCGCTCCGCGCACCCGGAGGCGGGCACCAACGCAAAGCCCGCTGCACGCACCCGCAGGCAGGCGCGGCTGCAAGCTCGCGCGCGCACACACCCGCGGAAGCACGCGGAAGCACGCGGAAGCACGCGGAAGCACGCGGAAGCACGCGCGAGCGCGCAGCTCGCCGCAGGCAGCCAGAGGCAGGCAGGCAGCTGCCGAGACCCGCTAAGCAGGAGCTGCCCAACCCCTCGCGCCCCTCCCCGCCCCCGGCACGTGGCCGCGCTTGCTCCCTCGCGCCCGCGGCGGCTGCTCGGATTGGCTGCGGGCGGCCCGGCCCTCCGCCGCCTCGGGTGAAAGGGCGGCCGGGCAGCGGCGGCCGCGGCTGTAGACATGGCGGCGGTGCTGTGCTGGGGGGCTGCGGGCGGTCGTGGGGGGCTCCGAGCGCTGCTGAAGGTGAGAGCCTTGCTGGGGGCGGGTGGGTTGGCCGAGGAGAGCTGGGAGCGTGGTTTCCTTCCCCGTTCCCTGCGGGGTGCTCGGGGCTGAGCTGTGGGGGCCGCTTTCTGTGGGGTGGTGGGGGTGCCCCTGTGCAAAGGGCCGGGGCGGG